>VZRM01007522.1:526677-618626 GCA_013397955.1 Grantiella picta | reverse complement strand
CCTCTGCTGCCCGCCGGCCGCGCCGCGGGCCGGGGACGTGGCGCGGCGGCCCCCGGAGCTGGCGCAGCTGCAGCTGCAGGAGGAGATGTGCGAGCTGGGCATCCGCCTTAAGGAGCTGGAGCTTGCGGCGCTCATCGGCGACGGCTTCGACGCCAGGCAGTGTGCGTGGCCGGCCCGCCTGAGCGCTGCGCGGGGCGGTGGAGGGGCGGGCGCACGGCACCGGCACCGGCACAGGCACAGGCACAGGCACAGGCACAGGCACTGGGACAGCCACCCGCAAAGCCACCGCCCGGCGCCGCCCGGCCGCGGAGCCAGCGGGGCTCCCCGGCAGTGAGCCCTAAGCAGGGATGTGCGTGGGGCGGGTTGGGTGTCTCCGCCCCGCAGCGCCGTACAGCCAGCCCGGGGACGCGGCGGGGGCAGCGCAGGTGCGTGCTGAGCACGGGGGCGCTGGGAGAAATGCCATTGTCCCGTGTCACCTACCCCGGTCACTGCTCATGAGCCTCAGCCGGCTACCCGCTTGTGACCATTAAGTAGAGAAATGACAAGAACTACGGGTGTAGTCAGTGTTGCACAAAGAAACAAAACCCCCAAAGTAATTAAGCGTCAACAAAAAAATATCGCGGGTACCGGTGAAGTGAGAGGGAGTTTGTACGTGCGAAGTGTATTGACTAGTAGTGAGTCCCTGCGGTTGTACATCGGCATTGATGTAAAATAAAGGCTACTGGCGGCCACAGGTAGTTGGAGGCATTAAAAAAATCCCAAAACCAAAATACACTCCCCCAAAAAATCCAAACAACCCACACCAAAAGAAACAACCAACCAGAAGAAAAACCCAGTTAAATTATAAATGATGGTACTTAGAGTTCCAGTAGTGAGGCCAACAGCTGTAAGGATATGATAAGGATATGACGCTCATCATTTCCTGCAAGGCCACAGGCTGCCAGACAGGAAACTTTCAGGAATGCAAAGGTTACAAGAACACAGGGAAAATGTCCGTTGGATATATGCATTCAAAGGAAGATCTCAAAGAAATTCTGATGGTTAGTTTACACATATGTTTCCTTTTGTTATAACAACACTCACTTCTTTCTATTTTTAATACTCATTATTTTGAGAAACTCTAGTTTTCAGATATTTGCCAGCCAAGGCATCGTAAGGATTATTAGTTCACTTAATACGTTATTTGATTTACTTAGAAGTATTGTGAGTCGTTAATGACAAATTATGTTTCATTCCTCTTTAGACAAGATCCTGAAGGCACTGGAAGAAAAGAAGATACAAAGCATGAAAGCAATGCAGAACCTGAAGTAATGGCCACCAGCATATTGAGGATTATTTCAGCTGGCTATTCTGTCACTGTATCACTATGGCATATTTTAATAGTTTCCACTTACTATTTGCTGTTCTCCTGCCAAATTAAAAATACAGCACATTTTTGACCCTTTCTTGTGTATCATTTGTCTGGTACTAGTTATGATAACATCACAGTGCATTTTAACCTTTTTTTTTTCTCCAGTTACTATATGTAGACAGGAATTAAATAATATTATCCTCAAAAACACTAAGAAATTAACACTGCTCTTGTCAGGATTCCCAGCAGTCCATACCTGTAGCTGAGAAACACAGTTGTGGTAATACAAAATATGGTTGGGTTTTGTTTTGTTTAAGTTCTAAGTATATTAAGTGCAATTTTGAATAAATAGGTATGATCAGAAGTCCTAAGCCTCTAAATCAGCTTTAAAAACTGCTTCCAAGTTAGCATAAAAATCTTTATTACAATCACAGTATATTCTTTTATTGCCTTTAGTGTACCACAAAATTACAGAAGTTGTGGCCTGAGTTGGTTTTTAACAGAGTAGTCATATGACGTTGACTGTCAACTAACATTTTACTAATTATTTTAGGAATAAAAGCCTGTGGCAGTTTTTAAGTGACAACATCCTTATATTTGGAAGGTGTGTCTTTTCATGAGGAAAAATTGACAGAGGCAGGGATGACAGATTGAAGATCTGGAGAGCATTTACCATTCAAAAAATGATGCCACACGTGGCATGGAGAATAAACTCACAAAGTAGCAAACAGGCTCATCAGACTGATAGAACAATACCAATTACTTTTTCCTATTCTATTACCAGAGCAGTAGGTGGCAGCATGAAATAATAAAGTTACTGAACCTGAAGTTGCAATATTTTGGCAAACAGCTTTATTTTTAAGAATAATATTTTAATCTCTGTTTTTTTAAACTGTGTCCAAGTTGCTCAACTGTGAAATATTTTAACACAACATGATATCAAAGTGTTATTTCCTCTTACTGCTTATTACAGCATTCACCCTTATACTGCCTCAAACTTTCCAGCCAGATTTGATTACTGTACACAGAGTTTATATTAAAAAAAGGTCTGGTTTATAGCTCCCATTTGTCAATCATCAAACTATAGTAATTAGATTTTAATGTGATTACAAATGAGCACCGGAACAACGGAAATCTGAGCTGCAGTGTTTCACTGCTCCCTCTGCAGAATGAGGAAAAAAGTCTCTCAAAGGTAGCTTTGAGGTTAAACCAGAACAATTGCTGTGAAAATGTGAATGGGGTTAAACTGAAATTGTTGATTACTAGGAAAATGAGACTTGTGTTAGTGCCCAAACTAAATACCAAAAGACAAATCTGGATTGGAAAAAAAGGGCCAATACACAAAGGTCTTCAAAGGCTTTGTGCAGAAGTGAGAGCTTTAAAATCAATTTAGGTGGCAGAGGAGCTGTCTTCATTTTACCAACTCTCCACATCAATTTTGTTCTTAAGCCACCCTAAGTTTTCCAGGGCTGTTGCAAGGACCTACAAAGGTTTCCACTACATGGAATGGCTGCTTCCTAATAATTGCTTCCTCAGCTTTTATCAAGTCTTTCACTTTACATGCAGCTCTCGTCAGCCATTCAGATTTTCTTGGCTTAAACAAAGCTGCTTTTCGTGCTACACAGTTTAAGTACTTTCCATCTGTTATTCTGTTTTTCATATGGCCTTTATGTTAAAACAACACTAGGTGTTTCATTACTGAGTGATAATGCATGGAATAATATCAGCTAATATGTAATCTCAGAGTTGCCTAGGGACACATCCACTGAAAAAAGTCATCTGGACCACGGCATTTAGCAGAATGGATATCCTTGGATAGCATCACCCACAGTGCTCTTCCATCAGGATGCTTTGGTCAAAACCTTTCTTGAGGAAAAAACAGGCTCTTAATACATAATGGCAAATATGCTGATTTTCATTTGTGCCGAAGCATTTTATATACCTTTACTTTTCTGCTCTGTTTCCACCTGACTTTGTTAAATCCAGTAATTTACTCTCATCTGAGAGCTTATGGTTTCATCTCAAAGCTGATCTGTTTATTGGTTTTTTTCGTAAAAATTAAGTCATGTATTAGACAAAATAGAGCAGCACTCTTACTGCATTTTCTTTTATTCACAAAGAGTGTGTCATACTTCTTTTATTGTTTCTCTTTTCTTAGATTGTTCAAGAGAGGCTAAACCTGATATTCAGATGCTGGCAGAGTTCAGATCTCTTTCATGTAGCTGCCTTGTGACTCAACAAATCTATCCCTATTGCATTCAAGAAAGAAATTTCAGGCTACAGATTTGGTTCATAGGCAGAGATCTCAAAACATCAGTAGGTTACTTCCATTTCCAATTCTAAACGAAGCAAGCTTCTCAAAAAGCAGGGTGTCACACCTTCAGATCCAGCCTGAGGGCTGAGCAGTGAAAGAGCCACATCTGCAGCTGCAGTGATGCCCAGGTGCTCCCCAAGGAGTGCCCTCAGATCCCTCACTTCTGAAACCTCAAATGGCCTTGGCTGCTTTATGATGGGAAAAATAAGAGAGAAAGCCATTCAAAAACAAGAATGCATTTAAACTTTAAATTATTTTACTCCAAACAGTCGGGTCCTTTAAATTTCAGACTTCTGTGTTTGAGTTCGCCACATTAAAATTCTCCAAATAGATATTCAGCCTTATTACAACGGATCATTAGAATTTAAATTAATCTTCAAGTCAAGCTGTCTTAATTAGCTCAGGGACAGATTACAAAGGAAATCCAAAAGCAGTAAGTCATCATAAAATTATTTTTCTGCTTTCAGCAGCATATGCTGCATTTGAGATTCACCTGCCCTGAAAATTCAGAGCTAACATCTCAAAATAAAGTAGGGAAATTAAGCAGCATTTAACTCCGGGAAACTTTTGTTTGGCAGGTAGAGTTTTATAAGGTCACTGACATCTAGGTATTGAGTCAAGGAGTTGCCAATCAGGAAGCATTCCATAAGTGGTGCATTTGTCTTTTCTAAGGAATCATATATTTACTAATAACCCCAGTCAATTGTTTTCTGTCACACACTAAAAACAGACATTTGTGAAATAGGCTCAGATTTTGAGTATCTTGAGAAAAACCAGAACTCCATCACAGTCACAGCATATATATGAAATATATAAATACATATAGACATTTTTAAAAAATATATCTTAACTATGCCATCTGTATAGAACCTTAACAGTGATATGTACACTAGGAAGTTCATTTATCCTCTATTTTTGGAAGATCCTTTCCTGCCTCTTTTTTCCTCTGAAACTACAAAGAGAGGCCTTGTAGTAAAAGGAACTTTGTGTTCCAAATGTCTTGCATCACAATTTACACAAAAGCAGTCCTGTCAAAAGCCCACAGCTGGATTTTCCTCTTCCTTTTACTTCAGACTGACAGTGGGAAACTTAGGCGTAAGTAAATGATATTAAAAACCACAATAACTGACTGAATTATAGGGGAAGGCACAGAGGACATTAAGGTGAGAACAAAAATTCACCAAGGAAACAGAGAATCACAAGATGTCCTCAAAATTCACAGGCCTGCTGGGTACTGCCCTGCTCATCTCTGCAAGGGAGGCAACCACCTTCCCACAGAGGCAATGCCACCGCTGGAATACACAGTTTAGACTTGTGGAGTTCTTAAAACTCCTTTCTTGTCCTTTGGATGGGCAACAGGATCCCTACAAAACCCAGGAGCTCCAAGGAAATAAGGGTTAAGCTTGAAGGCAGCTGATCTAAAGAGAACATGGCAAGAACAACCAATAAGTAACAACACAGATTTTAAGACATATTTTATTCAATGTGCAAAACCGCCAAGAAAAACACATGTACAACTTCAGCTAAGCTATAGCCACTAACATGGAAAGAACTATTCTATGTACTTGTAAGCTTTATTTCTAGAATCACCCTATGGTTCAGAGCAAAAATATAGTAATTTGGTAATGACCCAGAACATTTTTAATGCCTCCTTTTCAGTCATATGTAAAATTCTACCACCAGCATGGTTTTACATACCAGTTCTTGGAGATTTTCCTTCTGATTGCATAGTATAAAATTTTAATTATTTATTTTTGTGTTTGTTCAATTTAATCCCTACACTCAGCCTTAAATTTTCTCTCAATTTTGCAGCTTCAGAAAATTAATTTTCCCACTTACATCTGAAACACTCATAAATTTTGAGCAAGTTTCACAGACACAGCCATTACAGTTTAGTTGAATCAAGCTGTGAACACCAAAGATAACATGGATATTTGTAATCATGCAGAGTTAGTCCTTTCCGTAATTCAAAGACATAAGAAAAGCTCATTTCCTTGGAAAGTGAGATCTGTTGCTAGGGAAGTGAGATGATTTATTGATATAAATTCTGTAAACCTCTGTAAAAAAGTGTAGAGGCTGTTACTGGAAAGGCTTTCTAGAACATAATGAAATATTATCAAGAGGTGGTTTTTCCCTTGTAAATTCACATCTGTTTAAATGCTACCACAGGAATCAGTAATTTATAGTCCTGAAAAATTACCAAAGCTCCATGAAGTAATAAATAGTGCTTCTTGCTAAAGGATCCACTTGCAGTCCAGGGTTGCAGTGTTTCAGGAGGGCAGTGAGCAGGAGAGGCAGTCCCTTCACCCTGCTGTACAGATGGGACACTGAGGCACAGACATATCTTGGCCCAATTCAAAATCCTGAAGAGCTGCAAACTGACCTTCAATCTCCCAGTTCCCAGCCACCCATACCCTGACAGCATCCTTCCTCTCTTGGCACAGTTTTAAGACACTTGTGATGGCTAATTTACTGGGGCATTACGGGCTCAGTGCTGTTCTCCTCCAAGGACAGCAGGTGTTTTGCCAGTAACTTCAGTGGGAAATGTTTCCTACAGTCATGTTTTGCCTTAATACTAATGGGAGAACAGACAAAGCAGAACGTGGGCTGAAGCCAGGCAATGCCACGGCTGTTTAAAAATTCTGTCACCTGTTGGTTCCTACTTCTGTCACACCAGCAGCCTATCAGCAAGGTAAAGAGTGCACTTCTTTGCGTACAAAATGTCAAACTCAAATTCAGAACGTGCAGCAATGGCAGCAAAAACATTAAATGAAAACAAAAAGTCAAAAATCACTGGAGAATCTGTGCTGGGCAAACATGCTTTCTAACGAGACCCAAAGAACCGCCCAGAATGGACCCTTTTGTTGGGCCTGAGCTGTGTCTGCTGGGTTGTTAAATCCTTCACCAATATTTAAGCCTCGGTTAGATGGGTTCTACCGTATTTTCCAAAATTTTTGGCTTCACTCTCATTTTTTTTCTATCAAATACAACCTTGAATATAGCTTGCAGAAGTCAACTTTAAATGAAAAACCTTCCCAGTCTCTTTGTCATGGAAAGAAATATTAAAATGTTTTTGGTGTAGGATAAAGTGTTTGGGTTTTTTCCTTATTGCAGAGTAAAAAGTATTAGATAACGACAAGGATAAAGAATAAATTTGAAGTTTACTTACATCCAGACCTCCTTGCAAGACACACAAGACCTTAACTGATGCCAGTGTGTGTTATGGTGTTTAGACACTGATTTACAAAGCATAGAAATGCACTGAGCTGTAGTGAAGAGGGAATATTTTGGAACAGAAATTCACTTGCTCTCTAAATATTTTACTCAGTGGACACCTTTCTTTGTGATTAACAAACATTTGCTCCCATTATTGCCCAGAAGATAAATGTGCATTTATAAATTTAAAGAATTATTTACAGAATGCAATATAGCTTCAACCTGTTCCTTGGGTATGAATCAAGTGGGGAAAATTCAAAAAGTCAGGCACTTTGTAAAACAAGAATTATTTTTAACAAATGCCAAAAAAAAAAATCAAATTCTTAAACACCTCTACATGATATTTGTATTTTCAAGACATCTACTATTCATTTGACCACCTTACTATTTAAAGCCCATTTCTCATCTTTCATGGACTTTATAACAGAGCAACTATTTACTGCCTCTGTACACCTTAAGGAACCTAAAATAAATGGTGACAAATTGATGGACAAATAGATAAAGCTACTTTTGAAAAAATATTTTTTGACACATACATGTATATCTACACATGAGTATGATACAATACTCATAAGAATATGGTCTTAAGGTGATTTTAAAAGCATGAAATATTTTATAATTCGGGGACATTACAACTATTTTTAAAATCAGGACCTAAGCCACCTTTCTGCCACATCACTTTGGCGGCTGTAGTTCTTATGTCTGTTGGTATTGAGGGCAACCCAAAGGGCAAATGTGTTTCATAATGCAGTATTTCCATCTCAGAACCCCATAGAAATCTCTGTCTCATCTCCCAAGTCTCATACATAGCCCAAGCAAAAAGTTCCCTGAGTAACAGGAGTCACAGATGTGGAGTTTTCTGATTGCTTTTCACTTCTGGGGCACAGCAAAACAATTCTGATCAAGGACGTGCAATGCAGTTATTCTCAGTAGAGATTCTGCAGCATTAACCAGCCTTGCCTTTATGACTTGACCATCTTGAAAGTTTCTTTTAAAGAGAAATTTATTTATTGATCTGTATAAATCTCACGTGCACAAGTTGAGTTCTGCATTATTTATGAGAGAAAGGCAAAAGTTCAAAAAAAGCATTTTTAAAGAGTGCTCTTATCCTTAAAAATGAAAAAAAAATTAACTTTGAATTATTTGATAAGCAACAAATAAAATCTGTTACTCAGTCCTGGAGATAAAAATTAACCCATTAAAAGAAAGTTTAGCACTGAAAATGGAAGTTTCTACTTGACACAGAGATTGCATACAGTACTGTTACGAAGTCTGTATTCTGTGTGATCACATCTTTTCCCCTACTGCCCTCCTAACGATGCAGTAAAATACATCTAAGATGCCACACAGGTTGGTATCTAATTACAAGATGTTACTGTGAGTAACCAGAAACCACTTACGTTAATTATGGCATTCTCACGTGGGGCTGTACTGAGAATGCCCAGGGCTTGCACAGAGGAGTGGATGCAGGAACTGATCCACTCTCTTGGCACGGGACTGAGCCTCAATTTATGCATTTCAGTTACTGATACGGGATTCACCTTGCTGAGAACAGCTGCCAAACACAACATTTTCTAGCAGGTATGAGTGACACACAAGAGAAATCCATGGCTTCCAGACCCTTCAGGTACTCCTGGCCTCTTTGTATCTCTCCTATTACCTCTCATTCTGCCACTTCACATCAGTGAGGGATGGGAAGCCACTGAGATTTGTTTCTGTATAAGAAATGGAAGATCAGGACAGTAATTGGTTGGACAGTGTTTGGAACTGCTCAGATGAACAGGGACAGCAAAATTAAGTGACTCCTGCAAGCTCACAAATCTTGCTGCTTTCAAGCTCCCTCAGACTACTAGAAGCTGGCAGTTAGCTCTTATATTGACAATGCAGGGTTATAAAACAGACATTAAAATGTGATTAATTCTTTAACAGTTAGACATCTTCAAATGTAATGGAAACTGTGGTCAGATTGGTATATATCAGCCCTTAAAACAAAATAATTCTGCCACTCAACCCAATGTTTCTTTTTCTACTTGTCTCTCATTTTTATCTTACACTTCTTATGTGTCTCATCTCTTCAAAGAGAGTCTGAAAAAGAAATTATCACTGCCTAAGATAATATCCTCATTTCTCTATGTAGGATTTGCATGCACTTCTATCAAGTTCTACCCATAATATTATGACACACAAATATTACTCATATTTCTAGACTGAGTGCTAGAGCGTCTCTCAAATCCAGATAATATGTCAAGAACTGACTGCCAACAAGCCAATAAATGACTGTCAACAATTTCCCTCTTATCCTTTTAAAGTTACTGCTCTATAGATGCTGATACATGTCACACGTAGTTTACCCACTGAAAGTTCTCATTACACACATACCAAGCTGTAATTTTATGTTGTTTCATTTGCAGCTGTTTCTACCGATGATTTAGAAATCTGAAGACAAATAGTGGTCAGAACATCAACATTTTGTATACACAGAAATCAGTATTTTCACCTAAACATTGAACATATCTAAAGAAAGTTGGGGCAATAAGTAGAAAAGCCTAAATTACTACTTTTTTCTCAATAAAAATGGCATGGATATATCTACCTGGATGAAGTTATAACTTTAAACACAAATACTTCCTTCTTTGAAATCAGTATTGAAAAACTATATTGTAATTGTAGCCATACAAAATGTTTATTATATTACAAATTATTTGTACACTATATTTTCACTTTATCATTGCTTTGTGCTCAGACAGTATAAATATTACAGAATGTTTTTTCTTTCCCAGGAATGTCCTAATTGTCTTGATATAATCTTGTTTTATACTTAAAAAAAAATACAGAAACATATTACAAACAGGATAAAAAGGCATTATGAATGAAGAATGTAGGATGGTTTTCTGAATAAAGTGCACCACAATGGTTTCAGAGTGATGGTTCAGGAAATATTCAATTGACTGCACACCATCATAATAATACCAAAAAAATTAACTTTGAAACTCTAACGGGTCTTCCTCAGAAGTATGAAGAGTACTTTGTTTAACTTTACTGAAATTGTTTTTCTTTCTTGAAGGCTATTTAAATGCTTTTGTCTGGGGCTTTTGTGTTTTCTACAGACATCCAATTCCTGGACATTCCTATATTTTCCAAAATTTTTAGTTACCAGTATGGAACAATGTAATATTCATCATGTAAGATATATGGGATTTTACCCCCACACATCTTTCAACAGAACTATTAAACTTCTAAAATTTAAGAATGGGAACCGACTTACAAAAACAGTTAGGTGTCCAAAAGATGTTGTTTAGAACTGGTATGCCCTGCTTCCTGTGACTGTTTTGGGAATACATCGTTACATTGCCCTTCCCAGCCCTATGACTTCAGCATGCCCATCCATGGGATCGTGGCTGCTTCCACAATTCAGCCTCTGCAAAACTGGAGTCTAAGAGAAATTTATTACATGGTACATTTCACTCCCATTGCATAGAAGGGCCCATTTACTCACAAGGTTTCGCTGGGCTACATGGAATGAACATTAAATAACTGAGATAATAAAGCTGATGCACACTTTGGCTGACACAACTTGGCATAGGTTTCACTTCCCAGGTTAGGTCAAGCCAGCTGTGAACCAGCTTAGGCTAAATTAAAGCCAGCTGCTCTTCCATTACATCTGCACTTAATGTTGCAGTGATCCAAATGACTGAAAAATAAGCAGAATGTTGTTCAAGATGCTCTAGTGATATTTGTTTGTATAGACAAAGCCCAGTGGAGAAACTCAGCCTTGCCCTCAGTGGGTGAAACTCCCACTGAAGCCAAGCAGAACAAGTCCTTCTGGGACACACTGAGTTTGGCCCAGGATTTTTCAGTTGTTATTCTAAAGTGTGATGCTCTTGGGCAGCTATTAATTGGACACAATTTGGCTGTGTGGCTTTACACTGATAAGATCAGTATTATCTGGCTGACAGGTAACTGAGACAGTTTACTAGACTTGTATTCATATGAAAGATTGAGTTTCTTTGGTTGTTTAGTATCCAAGTTACCCAAATGTATATTTTTGTACTCCAGACATAGCATGTTTACACTGATCATCAAAATTATCAGGTGTTTCTTCTTTCTTTCTTTTTTTTCTTTTCCGCTTAGTTTATGGAAATTTTCTGACTATGGCAGACTAGTCACTTATATAAATATACAGCACATATATACATAGAAATTACAAAAATACATTTTATTTATATCTGATTTTAAATAATAAAAATGAAATTTCACATTTATTGAAAGATTAACTAGCATTCCAAAGGCTTCTGCAATATTTAAGGTGTTGGAGCAGAAGATGTCTGTATATTTTAGGATAACTATGCATCACAGTCTCAGGGTTTTAATATAATTATTAGGGGGAAAAAATAGATCTGCTTTAAAAGTTTGTGCTTCTTCAATTTCTTCTTCTATCCCCTATTCTAGTCTTCTCTCTCCTTCTCTCAATTTACTGATGGCCAAAAAGCTAAACCAAGTTCCCTTTCTCACATCAGTTAAGACCAAAGAAACTCAGGGAAATGAAATGCTCAGACAAAATAGTAATTGAGGATAACTAAATAACCTACTTAAATGAAGGACATTACCTTTAACTCCAGTTGACATCAAACACACCCAACACAACAAATTTTGCAACAACTTCAGTTCCTGAAGCTAATTGCTGAAGGAACTGAAAACAATTGTTCATGATCTCCAAATAGTTTTTACAACTGCAAAATATTAACCACTGTCCCATCCAACTGGTTTGATTTTCTTTTGGGATTGGATTCATACCACAACGCAGTGTAATAATCAGTGATCTTTATCTTGCACAATATAAAGTCAACATAATTTCTGGCAATGCTCTCTTTTTCACAGAACATTAGTGTTTTTGTTAATCCATGTAACTGTTAACTTATTTACATGTTATTATAGTAATTAGGTCCTCTACATTCAGAACTTCCTGGGTGCGCATTCACCGTGCCACTGTATGATCAAAATCAACCACAGCTTCAGGTAGCACTTTCTGGCATCACATTAGTAGATAGCATTGTTAAAGAAAGAGAAAAAAGCACTGTGCTGAACAGAGGTTTTCTTGTCCAAGCAGGCGTATTCATTTTTCCAGGTTGGAAGGATTTAAAGGTCTCAGGTTTACCAGCTCCACATGCATTCAGAGAGAAAAGCCTGATTATAGAGCAAACACGAGTAACCTTTTTTCATTTCTCTTGGAAGCTTTTAGCACCTTTTTGGCTCTTCATGCATTGTATTCTGTCACACCGAAAAAAATCTCCTCCATAACTCATCAGTGGCACTGAGGGACAAGGTAGCCACCAATTATCAAAATGTCATTCACCTTCTTCACAATCCTCTCTTCTTTCACTTCTTTGTACTGTTAATAGAATGAAGAGACTTAGAGCTATTTACAGGACTTTTATTTGTATTACTTAATCATGTTGAATTCTTTCAGTTTGCATACAGTCTCTGGAATGAAAAGCCTGAATGACTCTGCTCTGCTGAAATCAGCACCCCTTACACAATGTCCCACAGCAAACAATTCACATGGCTACTGTCACGCCAACCGCAGCCTTCAGCAAACCGCGTTCTGCAGGCTTTTTCTCCTTTACTCAAAGTTTTGGCGTGCAGAAGTTCTTTTCAGCAGCTCTGCCTTTGGGGCTGTGAACGAAGCTTTGAGTGGCGCAGACACGTTCAGCAGCATCTCTAGTGATGATGGGTCATAATACGAGAGCTAAGTGACAAACAATTGCATATGGTCGATCTCATCCGTATGAAACAGTTTCCTGGCAGCTTTTCCTTAGCTGGAAAGCAGAATCGCGTATCTCCAGAGTCCTGTTGCTCTGTTTTAAGTCGTTTCATAGCGTTGACTTTTCAGACAGATTAAAATGCCATCGCTTTGGCACAATTCACAGAAAGTTTGTAGCCGAAAATTAAAGGAGTTATTTTCTTGACTACCCCAGGTCGCAAGATACAAACACTGTGCACAGAAGATATTAGACCTGGAACTCAAACATATCTGTTTGCTTCTTGGCCAGTTTGGCCACTTCTTCCCTTATTGCCTTGACAAGGGCAGCTGTGGAGATGTTGGTGAGTGGAGCGTCAGAGGGGTCGTTCTCCGTCAGGCTCTGCTGGGAAGCGGCTGTGGATGCCAGGGGTGCCTGCTCCAGGCTGGGATGCAATCCCTGCTGGCTGTACTGCCGAGGCAGGCGGGACGGTGAGTTGTGTTGGTAGCGTGGCCTCGGGTAAGCCTCGATGTAGCCAGGGAGTGGAACCTGAGGAGAATTGCAATTACGCTAAATTACCCAGAAAAATCAATCCACAGTGCTGCCTGCCGGGTACTGCAAACCTCCCCGGGCAAAGTCAGATGTGACAGAGAGCACCAAATGGTTCGAATGCAAACCTCAGCATTCCAAGCTTCTTACAAATGTCTATCCTGGCATGTGCCATTTATCCACATGTCAGTGTCCCACCTGTTTTCTACCATGAAGAACACTGCATGTCCTCATTTATCATCACCTCAAAAAGTCCAAGGAAAAGGTTTTTCTGAAAGTGTGCTCTCCGCTTACGAAACACTTTGGTTTTAAAAAGACAGCACGACTACATTTCAGGACACCAAAAAGCCCAGAACAGAAAAGCAGAGCCCTCTGATTTGCAGCCACTGCAAGTCAGGCAAGTCTCTGGTCTCACTGTTCCTAACAGCAACTTACCGGATGCAGACAACAGCGATAAGCTCAGGTGTGCCAGTTTGGAAACTCAAGACTGAAAGGGATGCTTGATTGCTCAGAAGTATCAGTATTTCTGGCCATATTTAACAGAATTACATGAGGGATTCATAATTTTTGTAACTTCACTGATTTCAGCTGCATGTTACACCAGGTAAAACTAAAATAATAACATAGGCCCTTTAGTCATGGTGAGAGATTAAATTTCTTTCCCAAATCCATGAACCATAATACTAGTCTTTATAGCACTCAGAAGACTTTAATGCATCAAATTAAAAATTTTATTTATGATTTCCAAAGGTCTACAAAATAGGAATCCACAGCCCTTAATTTTGAAGATGGCCTTATATTTGAGGCCTGACAAACAGTATTTACACATCCTCCACACAGCCTTGGGTATCCATCAAACGCTAAAGAGAATGCCAAGCATGTTCAGTATGGTGTGATAAGACAAAAGTAGGAAGCGGTATGATATGAAAGTGATCATTAGATGCAGGCACCTCTGTTTAGTTTACAATAGGCTCCTCTAAAAATTTTACCAGAACATGTGAACAACCACTAGAGGCCACCAGGTTACTGCTTTCACTAAGCAGCAGCCAGCAGTTTGGAAAATAAGTGCTTTGTTGAATACAGTTGCCAGGCCCCACAAAACTTAGTGTTTCAATACTTACAATTTACCTCAGAGAATAATCCATTGCAGAAACTGAGCCTATAAAGTAATTCTTTGTCGTCAAATCGCCTGTTTCCTCTACTCCCTTGTTTACAGTGTAGGCTAGTAGAAATGCATGAAAAGTAAAGAATCTTATAGTTATTAGGCCTCTGATCTTAACAATTGCAAGAAAATCTTGGGGGAGTGATCAAGAGATAATCTAGAGGCTCACAAAGCAGAGCACATCCAGAAATTCAAGCCCTGTTACTAAGAAAACCTGAGTATTTATTTAGATCTTTTATTCAGTCTTCCTGACTGTGTTATGTCACTAGTGCTATTACTAGTTCCTCTAGTGATGATTTTCAAATAAAGACAATTCTTGACAGATTTGCACTCATTGGGAGATGCAAATTCATCATAGAAACTGAGTAGTTTCTACATTTTTACCCCTTCGGCAAAACCACCAGGGAGCTGAAAATCTGGGTAACAAGGAGTTGTTAAAGCTCTGCCATGGGTAAGTGAACAGGGATATTTGTTTCCTTTGAGTTCTATATTGCCATAGTTATTTTTCAGACAGATTCTCACATCCCTCTCCATTCCTTTGCATAGGGTGAACCCACACTAAGCTGCTCTTCCCACCTCTTTCCCTCTAGTTCCACAGGACTGCAGTCAAGAGTAGGGAAACAAAATGGAAAATGAAAGGAAGACAAGTAAAAATCTCCTTATTTGTTTTGTGGCTTTCATCCCACTCAGAGAAAAAGTTTAAAATGATTGCTAAGATACAACAGGCCTCCTGGATTTAAAATGTCAGAAGGGTTAAAAACACACACAAAACAAATAAACAAACAAGCACCAAAACAGCAACAACAAAGGAAAATAAAGTTTTTCGTGCTTTAAAAGGCAGCTCTGAGAAGAAAATTTATACCACAGCATCACAAGCCTCCAGGTGTCAGAGACAAATCAGCAGGTGTGCTCAGCTTGCAAATGAACAGCTTTTTTTCTGACAGTTCAGCTTTCAAATTCAGACTTGCATCTCAAAGTCACACTGAAATCTTTTCCTCACAGGCATCAGGAGCAGCAATAAAGACTCAACAACGAATAGCTGCCCTCAGGAACATTTATATGACTGTGTTGTCTCTTGCATAGCTGCTCAAAGCAGACTTAGATTTCAGCTGCAATTCATTAAAATGTTCTGTTGATGATTTGCACAAGGAAATAGAATCTGTCTCCCAGGTTTTTTAGCCAGAGTGGTTCTGCATAAATACCAGATGTGAGCTGAAGCAGAAGAATTGATCTTTTTTTCCCCAGTGAAAGAAAAGCCCTACATTTGAGAAATTGTTTCAAACATGATAAACTACAGCAATTCATTTTAGGATGTTTCAACTTCAATTCTTTGAAATGTAGGTTTACTTTGGGCTAAAACTTACATCTCTTCCAGTCTAGGATTGTGCAATTAATTATTTAATTTATGATCTTTCACTCCAGCCTTCAGGAGGACTTGAAGCACTGAATAGTGGGGCTGTAGCAGTGCTGGGAGCCAAGATTTGGGAGGCAGGCTGTCTTGAGAGAAGCCTCCAGGAGGGAAAGATGCTACCCCCAACTTTCAAATAGGAAAAGGTACCCTTGAGAGGCTGCATCACCTTCTCCTGATGTGTCTATCCAAATACTTAACCTTTCTTGGGAAAGAAAAATGACATCTAACCCACCAACTTTAAACAAGTGCCAGGCCCTGAACTGTTGGTGAATGATTCCACTCTCTAAACACCTTGCTTACAGTTCATGTTATAAACAGCTGAAGTATCTATGCCCTCTCTTATGGCTTTTCACTGCTAGAGATTATTCCCATCCAAGGAAAAATTATCCTGATCAGATTCTTTGCAGACCAGTGAAGAATTGCTTCAAACACCCTCTTGTGCAAAGCACAGAAAACACAGGTAGTTAGAAAAGCAAAGGTGCTTACAGAGTCTGCCCACTGCCCTGGCAACTCATTCTCTCCAGCATAGGGCATCCAGGCTTGGTTCCTGTATGCAGTGGGTGGAGTTGGGATAAAATAGCCTGTGAAGCCAGGTCGGTTTGCTGGAATGGCAAACACTGCTGGTACTGTATTTCCTGTGAAATAAAAAAAAAAGTAGACATCATTAATAGCTGAGATTTTAAGTTACAAATCAGCAGATAGTGCTTATGAAACACGAACTCCATGGTAGCTTGTTGGTTTTTTGGTTTGTTGTTTTTGGTTTTTATTTTTTGTCCCACCAACTGACTAGAGCATCTTCATAATGCAGGGAAATATTGGAGAGGGCACAATTTGCATTATAAACCTGTCTAGCTTTCAGGTAAAGAGTCCTTAGGACTTGATCCTTGTGCCAAATGATCTTCATCAAAACTTTGAATCTTTAGAGAAAAGTCCCTCTTTCCCCTTTCAATTCCTTCCTTGTATTCAGTTTTCAGCTGTTGTTACCAAGGGTTTCAGTTTAATGCATCTTTCTTTTCACAGTTTACTCAGTCTTTCTTAATATCTCTAGGCAAAAAAAACCTACAAAAATGAGTGACTGATAGGTTTAACAGACTGTATTCTTGACAATTCCTTCATAAAACTTCAATGCTTCTGCAAAAAATACCAAGGTTCTACCTGTCCATTTCCTTTCCCAGGAACAGCCTATGACTGCCATAAATTACACAGCTACAACTGAAATAAATATTTCCAGAATAATTTGTTGATTCCAAATCTGGTTTATCATATCTTGATAAAGATGCATGCATAGGAATATCCAGGATGCCTCCTATTAAAATCCCACTATCACACTCCAATTTGTGTGGAAGGAGCCAGCCATCCTGGCATGTTTCAGCCAAATTTCTGGATATGGTTATGTCTGCTTTCAGGTAAGGCTGAGTCCTGTGGCTCACAGAGATGCAGAGCACAATGTGGCTCTTGCTGCAGAGATTATCCACAGGCTATAGATGAGCTGTCTGGAAGACCAGCATCCTAACATGTGCATTTCCTACGAGATTTGCTATCATAATTCCAGGTATTTGCCAAGTTTGGAATAGAATACAAACAACTTTCTTGACCAGTTAAGTCTTCCTTCCTCTAGCATCTATTTATATGCAAAGACAGACTCCTGCAGTGAACTATCACCATCACACTGCAGGCATGAAATCCTCATCCCTAAATCTTGGATGGGAGAGCTGCATACCATCTTTATTAGTTATTAGGGTTTTAGCTTATTCAGTTATACTACATGGATATGTATTCTACTTTTCAGATTCACAGAATATAGCAAAAATAGTATCATTTATGTAAAAGTAGAAGAGGCACTAAAACCTTTAAGAGCACAACAAAGTTCAACTCAAACATTTTCACTGAGGAATGGAAGCACAGTAACTTTACACAGGTGGGCAGATTCCCTGTACTAGAATCAATGCAGAGAAAATACAATTTCTCCTCCTTCCAACTCCACATAATTTGAATATTGCTATAATTGCTCTCAGTAGCTATGATACCACTATGCTGACAAAATCCCAAGACATAGGTTTTCCCCTGAAATCCATACAGAATATAATTGAATTAGCACCAATTACAGGCTGCTTCAAATATCTGTTGGCCAAAATGTCATTTACAGCCCTGGCAGATTTTTGCTCCTGAACAATCTACTAGACGGTTTTGCTCCCTGCTCTGACAGATGCTGGGACACTGCATGGCCACATGCACAGAGATAGAAAGGCTCCACCAGTGACATCCATCCCCAATGCAGTCTCCACAAACCCAGATATTTACAATTTCTCAATGACCTCCCATGCTGTCCCAGTCCCGAAGTGCTATGGATGCAATCAGGGCATGAGAACAGGAGAAAAATATGGTGTGTAGCACATTTTTCTCCAGAGCAGAAACACATCACCTCTATTCCAATCCTCCAGCCCCACAGTTTGGAAGGAAGTAGGCTAAGAGAAGATGTGTGGTCAATCCTCTT
This sequence comes from Grantiella picta, assembly GCA_013397955.1. NCBI lineage: Eukaryota > Metazoa > Chordata > Aves > Passeriformes > Meliphagidae > Grantiella > Grantiella picta. Next base: position 600,391 of record VZRM01007522.1, on the reverse strand, counting down.
ACTTTTCAGGTCATAAACAGCACAAGGGCTCTATTTTAAAAGAGTTAGCAAGGCTGGAAATAAGCATTCTTCAAACAAGTACAGAGAAGAAGGTGCTGGTCTTGTATGGCTTCTACACCGAAACACTCTTAATTTAACCACAGCAAAAGGAGATACTATTCAAAATGAATATTCAATTGGCTGATGTAATGCCTTATCCTAACTTATTATTGCAACGTTCTTATCATAGAGCTGATGTTGGGCTGCATGAGAGACACATCAGGCCATTACATTCCAAATCAGCACCTGCAGAAGTGCTTTTTCATGTATTGAGGTGATAAAAACTTATTTTCATATCAGAACGTTCGAAACCTCATATTATAACTGCAGATTCCTCACTGTCCTTGTCTTTCCTTGCCTCTATTACAGCCTTTTGTAGCACCTCTCATATATGAAAGTTTCGTCCAACTACTCCCAGAATTATTCTGGCAAACTCCACAATATACACGAAGGTCACTTTGTCTCTTCTGAACTGCAGCCACTCTTCCATAGTAGCACAACAGACAGCAATAAAATCTCCCCATCACTGGAACCAATAAAAAAGTATATCCCACAGATCACCTTGCTGCACACATAAAGACAGAGATCTCTGTAGTGTGGCATATTTTATAGCTTGAAAAGTTTTAAAATGGAAGGGGTGAGCATCTGCTTTTTTCAGGTACTGCACCATTTGCAGAAGGTATGACAATAAGTGAGAGTAGAATGGATCCTTCAAACCTACTGTATTTAATTAATTGACTGCACATTTGCATAGCCACATTATTATTCTCAGTAGATGATGTCAAAGGCAATGCAGATAATTCTATTATTTCTGACAAAGCTAAGAAAGAATTTTTTCTGTCAGATTAACAGAGCAATGTCTAACAAACCTACAAATTTCAAAGCTTTTAACTGATGTAAAATTCTTTTGAATTTCATAAGCTCTTTTCCATAACTCTTCAAGAAAACATATTTTGCCAATAAGAAGATATTTCAAATATTTTTCCAGCTAAATGTATTCCAGATACTATCAAAACAGTATATCAGCTTAATCACATGATTAATTCAATTAATTTACATATACAATTCCTATCAAAAGGACCAGGAACTGATAGCCTTATAAAACTGGGACTTTTAGATCTGAAAGAAGTTCTGCACCTGGGCAGAAACCATATTCTCCAAAACAGGAGGGGTGGAGAGCTAACAGATAACCTTTGAGTATGCAAAAGCACCACTGCCTTATGTTTTGAAGAAAAGGAGCCACGTACCTTCAATTTGCCCTCCAGTAGCCCACTGTTGTGACAAGAGTAGGGGTGAAGTTTTTCAAGAGGAAATAGGGAGTCATAAAACTCATCCCACAGACAGGTTGGAAAACCTCAGTCTCACACATGCTATTTTTTATGTCCACTTTCTTTTCTCCCCTTTCCTGACACATGAAGCAGAGCAGAGAGCCCTTCAGCCTCCTTCAGCAGTACAACTTATTCTATTGTACATCCTCTGTTTCCAAGCATTTGGATTTATATTCATATTGATATGACTGATAAAATATTGGAAGGATTCAACTCATTTCTCCCCTGAGAACCCCATTCGCTGTCTCTCCTACTTTGCTTTGTTTGTACATAGTGCAACACAAACAAGTCAATCAGCAGCCCCAATACTGCAACTTGTTTTGCCACCAACACCCTCTATATGCTCCCTAAAAATTCTACTGAATTTTGTGGTACAGATGAACAGTTTTACTGGGTTTTATTAATTCAGAGTCCTGATTAGTGAGCCAGCAGAATGCCACACTTGATCAGAGAACATCTGGGACATTACTGCTGGATCTTACCTTCAGAAAAGGCCATCTCCTGGTGCTTCTTCAGGATGAGTATTTCACAATGCAGCAGATGTTGCATTTACAAAAGGGCAGGCAATCCTTTGTAGGTCTCCTTCAACTGCACCAGGAAAAGCCCCACCTAATACAGCCCCTCTTCAAATGATCACCCATATTTGCTATATCACATATATTCATTTATATACAAAATAATTTCTAAGACTCTCGAAGACGCAAGTTGGGTCTGCATTATTTTTTCACCTGAGTGAAAAGCTGATTGATCGAGTGGACCGACAGACATGGGAGCTCTCGAGCCTGGTGCAAAAGCTGTCTGATCGTGATGGGGGGCCTGATCTGCTCCACTGGACTCAGGTATTCTCACTTTGCTGCCAATATCTGATGTAGACCTGTGTGTTAAGAAAGAAAAAAAACAGAAAGTTTTGTCATTCTGGCCTACAGATGTAATTTATAGCCACATACATGCCTATCAGCTACAGCAGGACAAGCCAGCTAGGAGCAAGCAATCCAACTTTTCTCTGGGATGACAGAAGTCTGGAGAATAACTGGAGGACAGGAAGTCTGGAAAAGTTTGCAAACAACCCCTTTACCTGGTTGCTATTTTACCAAAGCACATTGTTACCATTGTATAGAGCCTTTGCTTGCTGCTTCAAACAAATGCCTGTGAAACAAAATGCTAAAACCAGAGCTTTACCATCATTCACCAGAGCTTTGCCATAATTCACCAGCACAGCCTACAGACAGTATGTTTGACAGGATATTACATAGTAGGAGATCCTATTGTACGTAACAGTAACTGCACTTGGAAAGTGCTAACATCTCTGGAAATGGTGTGTCCCAGTTGCTTTAGAGTTAAAACATAATGGATGAACAAGAATATGGCAGCATTCAATACGCCCGTATACTGAATATTTCGAGGTGGTTCCAGGACCATAAGCAGCCACTTGGAAATGTTTCCCTTGGCCTCAGTGCTCCCCAGCTCTCCACAGGCCTGTGGTGCCTCAGATTGCAGCTGGAACCAGGCAGTGCCTAACCCAGTACTGGGGGCTACATGAGTTTCCCTGCCACAGAGGCACAGAAATTCCTTGAAATGCATTTTATGGAATGCCTTCCTGTGAGGAGGATGTGAAATGCACACCTATTTGGCTTTAGATATGCATACATATCTGGGATATCTGGTATAAGATATCTGAGAGCTGGGCTGATATCCCCAGACTTTACTGAGAAGCACCTTGCACTTCATCCCTCTCCTGCTGCAAGTCCTCACAGCACAGGCAAGCAGGAGAATGGTGGTGTGAATTATCTGCCTCAATCCAATACACCACCATGTGAGCTGAGGCAAAGAATGCTTTAAATGAAACAAGAGCCTGCATTTCCTGGTTTTATTGACACCGAGTAGCTAATAGAAGAGAAAATTCACTGTTATTTCCTTTTGTGTTAAAATGAAATAAAACCAGCATGTTTCTCGTTTCATTAATGTATCTTTTTAAGTGCCTTGCAAGTGCCCCTTTAGGGTTTGCCCCAGTTCTTATTACAACAGTGGGGTTTAGAGACCATACCCAAAATAAAATAACAGATAAATACCTCCTGAGAGAGGGAACAGCCACAGGGCCCGTTCTGGGAGGGACAGGAGGGGGAGGAGAACCCATTACCATCTCAGGAAGCTGAGAAAATCTATAAGCCTGTAACAGAGAAAAAGAAATATTTTCTGAAACACCAGTAGATCTCAGTCAAATTGAAAAACAGAAGAAAATCAGAAATTAAATACCTGCTCCATGTGCCAGTCAACAGGAAGGAAACTTTTTGTGGCATCAACAGCAATTGCATTTATTTGAGAATTTACAGTGCTTTGGTGATTTTAGAACGTGGAGGGAAACATGAACAAATGAGCTCAGAGACAAGATGAAGTCTAATTAAAATAAAATGTATTAAGCACTGTCTCTGTAACATTTGTAACCTGCTGGCAAAGCAGATCTGTTGTGCTTATGTGAGACTCAACAGCTGCTTTGGATCATGGGAAAAAGACCTGAGTATTTTCACTTTCTCCAGGAAAAAAAGTATTTTAAATATTCAGAAAGCATCCTCAAAGCAGTGTGTACTGCAGTGAAGCCTCCTGTGAGCAACCCATATTTCAACCTCTTCCTTTTAGCCTTCAAGAGATGAAAAGAAAATTTTTCACAAAACCCCCAAGTTCTGTAACTTTCCAACACAGAAACAAAGGCCTCAAACAGATTTGAAAAAACAGCCTGATCCAGAGGAACACCAGACCCAACCCACAGTCACAAAATCAAGCAACTTGCCCATAGTAACTCTGAATTTCGTCACCAATACATGTGACTGAGGAGTAATTATGTGCAAGTAAACCCATAGCAGCCAAGAAATTACATGTAGGACAAAATTTTCCTCCTTAATCATTTGCATTGCTATAGATTAGAAGCCATAATTTTTCCAAATATACTTAGAGACAGAGGAATGATATCTCACTAGATGCTTCACTAACGCTTTTCTTAAACGTTGGGTTTAAGAACCATGGGTGGGGGTTTTGCTTTCCTATTGGTTTATGTTTAACTGTTTGTTTGTGATTTTTTTTAAATTATGGTTTTCATGATGATGCTTCAGAACAATGCACAGGATTAAAAATAAAATCAGAGCAATTACAAGTAACAAATTTTGAGAAGGCTGACCACTAGCAAGACACCAGCATTTTGACCAAAAATATGGAGTCCAGTGGTCCTCTAAACCAGCAGTATCTAGTTTGGCCAGAGAAGCTCTTCCAACAAAGATCAGAGAAAGTTAAAAACACATTACCATGGGATGAGTCACGCTCTATCTCCTGCCTGGAGAAAGAGCCTACAGGATTTACATGATTATTTCAGACTTACCACCTACATTTAGGTTTGAACTTGGCAATATAAATCCCACACTACACATCAGAAAACACTGTCTTTCAGTGATCATCTTTTAAAATTACACATTTAGACAGTATTCCAAATACCTTCATTCTCAAACACCTGCAAAACTAGGTTAACAGAGGAAGGTAATATATCAAACACTGATGTGTCTCCATCGGAAAAGCAATACAGGCCAAGCATCTTTCTCTGTCCTCTCACTGCTACCCCTTTTAAAGCAGGTTAGAAAGGCAGGTCAAAGGCATATCTCTGAAAATAATTTTGCTTTCATGCCACCTACAAAGTCTCCTAATATTTACTTTCACCGTGCTATATGATATTTAAAGGATTTCTACATTTAAATGGGGAAAAACAAAAAACCTAAAAAGACACTGGTACATTTCTTAGCCAGGGGTTAGAAATACTGATTTTTAATGAAAGAACTGTAAAGGAAAAACAAATGTTATTCGCATCAAAGAAAACCTCAATTATACTTCTCTTAATAGTGTTGGAAGTGAAATGGTCTGCAATGCCTCGTCTGCATCTCAAACACTGGCAGTGCTCTCACAGGCTGACTGAACACTCCCTTCTGGCTCCACAAGCCTTTCATCCCACATCTTCTCTCAGCATGCATTTGTGCCAAGTATGAAATCCTTTTTATTCCCCCTGTTTTAAAGGAACAGCACGGGAGATAATGTTTTGGAGTGCAAAGTGACTCCAGACACCATTTAGCAGGATAAGCAGAGGTAGATCTGGGTTTTCTCATATGTGTTGTGCTTTGGAAAATGGACATCAAAGGAGGAATTTTAAGGGATCACAGTTCACAAATATCCTGCGATTTGCACTGAAAATTTTGGGGGGAAGAGCAAAATAGAAAATCAAAGCTTTCATTTTGCTGCTTTCACAGGAGATGAACAATTTTGAGTGAATGGAAATATTTTGCTTATGGCTTGGCAGTGAAAATCCTGTTAAAGGGAAAAATCTTGGAAAAAGTTCTGCTACACCACACTGAGGAAGAGTCTGTCCAGAGGGGACAGGAGTCATCCCTCAGTGCCCTGAGCTGCCACACACACCTAGATGGTTGTGGGAGGGAAATCCAGTGAAATTTCCAGAATTTCTCCAGTGGGTTGGGGCATCAGTGTTTTTCTGCAGGCAACATATAAATGGGAAGAAAGCATCCAGAAGCTAAATGAAACCAAAGTTTTACTGCAGAGGGCTGTTATAGATTTTTATGAGCTCTTAGGCTCTTGGCTAACTGGCATGATTGCAGAATTAAAATCACTTCACCATTGTGAATCCAGTCAGAGAAAAAAAAAATAAAGAAAAAACACCACCCAACTGATTTCACAGATTTGTCTATTTTTACTCTTCAAAATGTATTTATCCTTGTAAAAGAACCTCTTGTTGTTTTGCCAAAAAAAACCCCAACCAAACAAAAACAAACAAACAGCCCAAAAAGAACCAAAGCCAAAAAATCTTAAGAAGAAAAACATTCTGCATGGGTTCCAAACTCTGTTTTGTTGTAAGAAGAAAACTTGTGTAATACAAAGGCTATTAAAATCACTGGCAGAAATAATCACACTTGAAATCCAGGACAGACTGCACAGGTAGCAGAGTGCAGACCCCACGCCACCCTTTCAGGAAGAAATGCCAGTGAAGTATTCTATTATGGCTAAAATACTGACAATTTAAAAAGCAAGCCAATAAATAATTTTAGAAAGTAGGAAGTGCATTTTAACAGCCTTTGGGCCCAGGACAATAAACCCTCTGGAGGATAAAGTCCAGCCATGAGTAGACACTTGCACCATTCTACAACCCACAAAAGTCTAAGGTGCCACGTGTCAGGATGCAGGAAAGAAAAGATAAATCACAGAATGGTTTGGGTTGGAAGGAACCTTAAAGATTTTCTAGGTCTAACTCCCCTGCCATGGGCAGAGACACTTTCCATGAGACCAGGTTGCTCCAAGCCCTGTCCAACCTGGCCCTGAACACTTCGAGGGATGGGTAGCCACAACTTCTCTGGGCAACCTGTGCCAGTGCCTCACCACCCTCACAGTAAAGAATTCCCTGCCCATATCCAATCTAACCCTGCCCTCTGTCAGTTTAAAGTCATCCCTTGCTCTCCTATCACTCCCTGCACTTGTAAAAAGTGCCTCTCCAGCTCTCTTGTAGCTCCTTTAGGTACTGGAAGGTGCTCTGAGGTCTCCCTGGAGCATTCTCTTCTCCAGGCAGAACAATCCCAACTCTCTCGGCCTGTATCCACAGGCCAGCACATGACAACTATAGGCTAAAGCAGAAATTTTGCAGTTAGTTTTAATGCTACATTGCCCTAGCTGCAATATTCAAACATTTTTACCACCTCCCACTTACAGATTGGCCTTGGGTGAAAGTATTCTATGTTGCCTTCTAATTAGAGAAATATCCATCTCCTTAAATCTTGCCATAGAAATTTAAAGGCCAGTTTCTTTGTTTATTCATTGAATGATTTAACTTATTTGATTATTAAATTGCAATTAAATTTGATTATTAAATGCAAACCTATTGATTTGGCTTTGCCTTGATAGTTGTCCTGTTTTATACTAAGCAGCAGTTATTGAAAGTAGCTGAATTTTGGTAAAATACGCCCACTTTACCTCTGTTAAATGAAGGGGCTCTGTGAGGAGGTGGATACTTTACCAGTCACTCAGGCTGTAAGTGCTGCCTGTTTATGGTGCTGGGTCTCACCTTAGGACCCCGAGCTCTGTCACTCTCACTCCTCTTTCCAGACTGAAGCGAAGAGATGGGGACTGGTCCAACCTTATAATGGAGAGGGTTTTCTCCCCTGGTCTCAAGTCTCTACCTGACTCAGCTGAGCTAATTTCCAAATCAAGGCACAGAGCTGGTGGTCAGACTTGTGTCCCATGCTCAACTCTAACTCCATCCTCCAGTCACAGCACACCAGCTGGATGCCAAGGGCTCAGCCAAGTGTTACTCATCACATTTTTGACAGCTCCCGAACAACAGGGAGAGTTTGCATTTCATTGGCTTTTTGCTGCCAGGAGAAGGCGTGAGCCCCATGTGGAGGAATCTTGTTTTCAGAGGTCACCCAATGGGCAGGTTGGCACTACATCACAGCAGCTACAGATAATTTGGGTACTAATGTCAGCAAGTGCAGAAAAAACCAAACAAACAAACAAACAAAAAACACACAGAAGGCCTCAAAAGGGAGAAGAGAACTGAAAAAGAAGATGTATGCACACTCTGGAGAGATACAGAAATCTTTGATGGTGGGACTAACCAAGAAGTTGACTACAAAAAATTAAAGATCCACAAGCTAGGGGACACCTGAAGAAATACAGAACTGAAGAGTGGTTCTGGACCCCTCTGCACTTGTTCCATATAAGCAGGCAAAAATTGAATTTTCAAAGATGAAATTTTCTTTTTCAAAATGCTCAGCATTGTTGATGTTGACTTTTAATTGCCACTAAGAATTGAATTTTAAGAAAGGGCAAAAATAACTAATTCTCGGCTTGCCGAGGTAACAAACACTGCAATGCACAGGCACCTCTCATCCCCAAAGTTGGTGATATTTGCAATTATAACCCTCCATCCCCATGAGAATAAACCAGAAAATGAGGTTATTAAAGCACAGTGCATATTCATGAAACTGATATGCATAAAACTATGAATTATCAGCCCTTGTCCAAAACACAGCAGTCTGTGCCTATCCTAAACTGTGGCAATCAACTATCCCCAGGGAATTTAACAGAATGCTAGAAAGATAAGCAAATTATTAAAAATCCCAAACACAGATGTTTTAGGAGACTAACAAGTCCTAGAAAAAAACAGGGAATCATTCACCAGAAAAACTATGGTTATTACATTTTTTAAAAACCTCTCACCATATAGTATTTTTTATTTAATTTTGGAAAGATTCTTTGAAGTGTTGAGGTAATTTGACTCCCCATTAGCTGTCTCTTAAGCTTTTAATCGAATTCTAACCGTAAAATATGATTATATGCTGTACGAATTTCATCAGACCAATTTCAAAGTGCCAGAAATAACCTTTAGCATGATTTAATAGCACCAACCTGAACCTTTGCAGGCAGTGCCACTGGCTTTCAAATAAGTTCAAAATACTTCAGAAGTAGCATCCCTTAATGTATTTTTTATTGTCATGGAAGGAAGTCATAGTAATGATTATTTTGAACTGAGGACATTTTTCTGCATTATCTTCTTATTCTAGGCAGAGTAAGGGGCTCAATTTGAAATACATTCTTTTTAAAAAAAATTTTAAAAATTTTACCAAAATAAGCCTTAAAATGAACAACTTTTCCCACTGGTATTGTTAGATGGGCTATTTCTTACTTGAAAGCAATCACTTCTGGTTTAGATTTGTATCTGTCGTATACAAAAATACGTTTTTGAGTTTCACATTACCATATGTGGGAATTCAGGGGCAGTTTCACACATGAGGGTGTGCACAGTGCTAGTGTGACTGCTGTCTAGACACCTACAAAACTCCATTAACAATTTCCACCCATAGGTTCCAATTCTTAATTAATGTATTACTTCTCTGAGGTAAGGACGTGTTAGCTGCTGCTTGAGGCTAGAAAATGAAGGACAAAGCGAGTTATAAGGTCAGCCAAGAGACCGATGGAATTAAATCTTCTCTAGAGTCCCAAGCCAATAGCTGAAAGGGCAAGATTGCCAATACCAGCCCACATTTCAGGTTGCTCTTCAGTGACAAACCTCTCCAGTGATGCAGAAGTGCTGGTGCTCCACACCCAGCTGCCAACATGGTTATTCCATAAAACCACATTGCTTCCCAATATGCATTCACCGAATAGAAGGAGACACCGAAACCAGTTTCGGATCTGTTGAATAGCCTGGAGCTTAATGCAGCCTATTCTTCCGATTCTTAGTACAATTTAGACAAGACAACCTTGCTGCTAAAGCAGAGACTGAGTCTTTCATGGTGTATGAGTGTGGCTCACCCGTCCCCCCATCACTATACACATGCACCACACTACACATACTTATTTGCTCTGAGCACCTGGTTTTAAGCATATAAATGGCACTGCTTTGAAGAAAACATGACTCAGAGCAGAAACACCTTTCTGATATCACAGACTACGAAAAAGCAGCTGCACTTACGGGCCTTGGCAGGCTGTACTGGTACACCTCCGGCCTGTAGGTGGGCACCCACTGCACTCCGGCCCGTGGCCGGCTCATGGTGCCAGGGGCACTGGTCACCACCTCGGAGTAGGGCAGGTGAGGGGCTGAGCCGTAGGAATCCTGCCTTGCCTGTCCCCCGTGGCCAGCAGAGGCCAGGCTGAAGGCTTCCTCCAGCAGCATGTGCATCTGCTGCCGCACCTCGTCGATGGAGGGCTGCGAGCTCAGCGTCGATGTCTCCGAGTGGCCCTTGGCCTGGCGGGCCCGGCTGTAGTTCCGCGGCTCGTTGACACGGTCAACGTTTGTTTCCTCTATAAGTTCAGGCTCGGTCTGTTGGGAGGAATTAAAGTATGTGTGAAAAGCTGTACAAGACAATATTTGTGCTGTAACTTGTACAAAGTCAAGAATTGTGACAGCGTAGACAAAAATTGGAAACTAATTACATGACGCAAGGGAGTATAATATAGCCCTTTATGTTCTACATTGTTTGCTGGGAAAAGTAGCAGGGACACTCTGTAGCAGATTAAATTGTCAGTGACTCACTTAAAAACAATTAGAATTAGTGTCTGAATTCTTGTCTTAGTTGTGGTATCAATGGGAGTGCAACTGTGCCAGGAAGAGAATGGTTCCATAAATAGTGCTGTCACTAGGAAGGACCCCTTACAAGGGACAGCTTATTACAGCTAGAGAGACTGAAATTCCTTTGTTCATCCTCTCACATTAAGATTTCTGAAGAACTAAAGTTCAGTTTTTCTGAACTCCCTAAAAACGACACCACGAGCTCAGTCCTGCCCCTTGCAGAGAACACCCTGGCCCAGCTCAGGTGTCCTACCCAGCCCCAAACAGGAAATACACTGATATTTATGCAAAGTTAACATCCCTGGGAGCAGGGAATGAAGCACATACTCTAATGAGCAGATGGCGCTCGGGCAGCTTAACTTCATGGGTTACACCTAGGGTGATTCCTTCTGCACTGATAAGTACAAACAGAAATCACCTCCCTGACTTTTTTTTGGCTGTAACTCCATGACAGAAAACAATCATCACATTGTAAGAAGATGACAGTGATATACCACACTTCATCTGTATTTTGTACAATCAGTTTTACAGCCCAGGGTTTTAAAAACATATGTTTTAAACCAGAAACTGATGGCTTATAATTCTTTAAATATTTGTAAAATGCATTGACTATGCCAGGGTAACTGGGTTGAGCAATAGGATATGTGCCTCCTTCTAGATATAGTGTGTGGTTAGAACTGTGCTAGTGTTTAAAATAGCCATAAATAAAAGAATACAACAGGATGTTCTTATCAAAAATTCCAGCACTGTCCTGATCAGTTTGAGTGTTCTGTAGCTCCTAGTGTGGTATACATTTTTCCCATTTAATAGTGCTTTTCTACACCTGAATAGATAAGCAGCCCTGCTCCCAAGCTTTAGCTATAGGACAATCATAATACGTATTGCTGCCTTTTCAGAGGTAAATATCAAACTGGTTTTCTTCTTCTGTTCTCAGTCACTCAGAAAAGAGTTACATTGCTAGTGAAAACTGATAATAAATCTAAGTAAAATATTAATTTACCTTCTCTGCTTTAAGTACAGCTATATTTTGTATTTCATGAAAATACAGCAGGAAAAGAAATTAAGATAACAATTAGCATTTGCATATTAGAATTTAATCATCATTTATATAGTTATGCTTATAGAGTATATTATCTAAATTCAAAACCACAAACTCAAATTCAAGCTTTCTAAACAGTACACACATCAGACTGGGGGAGGAAGAATGTAACTGCACGAAATTATCTTTAATGGAAAAAGTTTGTAGGAAATCTTGAACTAACTATTTTCCCTTAATTTTATTCCTTCATATTGATTCCACTGTTGTTTGTGTTGCTACAATAAATAAAAATCAGGCATGTTTTAGAAGCTGAACTATAAAATGCAATGGTAGTTTGTATAAGTGCAGCCAAAGAGCTTGTGAAATCATAATGTCCTGACTGGATGATTAATAACCATGGCTCTTCTATTTGCTCATGCCTGTAAAAATGTGAGTGGAATCCCACAGTAGACGTATTAGTACCCAAGGCTGAAATAAATCAGGTTTTCTACTACAACTCACCAGTGAAGCCATTAGACCTCTACAGAATGTTTGAAATACATCACATGTTTACAAGATGCATATTAGCAGCCAACATTAAGGCAGCTTTGATTTATCAATATAAAAGCTGAAATGAATATTTTGGAGGAGAGTAATAATCATTTCTTTTCCTCATATTTTAAAATTTATTTCAATTCATCCTATCACTTTCTGAGGTATGCCATTTGCTACCCTACCAACTGAAACACATAATTATCATAAATAGAGGCCACTACACATTAATGCAACTGTTAGAAAAAATCTTACACAGTTGTTGTATAATAGAAGGAACTAGAGTTACATCAAGAAGGCAAACAAAACCCTGCAGTGACAGACAGATTTTATACACCTCTGGAATAATTCTGCTGCTGCAAATACATCAGTAAAATTCTTTATCTGAACATTAATCTATAAGCTTTTGGATGCATTGAGTTAATTTAGGTATATCAGAAAAATTATGCCAGTGAATTACCTTGGATACTGATCTCTCAGACACGTATAAAAAGGTCATTTTCTTTCTTTTATACCAAAACAAGCCTAAATATTTTCTGCTCAGGTTTAAAGCCCATTTGCAGTCTAGAGGTTCTAGAGTCTTTCATTATGGAATTTTCTCTATGCCCAGTTGTTCATGAACATGTTGAAAATAATAAACATATTAATAAAGTCTCCTTAATCTAATTCCTGGGTGAAAGTGATAATGGTGAACCCTGCTGGGATTCTTTAAAACTGAAAGCTAGGTACTGTTCAATAGTAATTCATTTATAAAAGACACTATAAAGGCAAATAATATACTGAAAACCTCAAACAGAACATGCACTCCAAAATAATACAAAAAGCTACATATTCCATATGGACAAATATAGAATATTATATCATTATCCTCATACCCTTACCAGTTTTAGCTCTGAGAAACAGAACCATGATTCAGAGAAATATCACGAAAATAATGATAGAGAATGAAGTATTTTTGGAAAAGTATGAATGAAGTATTTTAGAAAACCATTTAGAAGTTTATTATTGAAGGGAAACTTTATGGTTGTGCACATGAGTGTAGCAATTCTTAAGGAGTTTTCTTAGAGAATCTGGGAGATCTCAATCTCTTTTCTTTAAAAATAAAACATTATTATTGTTGAGAAGATAAACCTCAGCACATAACCTGGGTGTACTGGTAACAGCTGAAAAAAAAACCCTTTTTTTTTTGTGCTGGAAAGAAAGTCTCATGACATGAAGGCAATACAAACTGTTGGCTTCATAAATTTAATTATTTGGCACTGCTTATAAAATGCAAATTTCACTATTCTTTGGCAGGACTTGCTGCTAAATAACACGCTGGGAGGAAGAGGTTAGCAGGAGTCTGAGAAGGCTGGAACATTTAATATGACAAATTGGATGTCAAAATCGGTACCAGGTGCTACTGCATCAAACAGCAAGGGCACAAGAGTCAGCACTCAAACCAGCCTTGTCCCATAGCCCTTTCTCACCCCATTTCTCAGAGGTCAGATTTACAGAGGTGTTTTGCTGCACCCCGGTGAGATCCAAGAATTCCCTGCACAAATCCAACCATCAGTGCCCACCCGTGGGTATCCTGGGAAACAGAGCCTGTCAGATGCTCTGCACAGCTCTGAGGAGTCTCAAGCAGGAGCGAGGGACCAGCCCACGCTGCAGGCTGAGGCTCGGCAGCTAAATTTCAATATCCTGTCCCATTTTCCCAGTGGCATTTCTGTGTTTTTAGACGGGAAATGCATTCAGAGATGGAAGAGGTGCACTGCAGTGAATCTGCAGTGCATTGGGCAAAGGGGTTTTATATAACTTATCAGTATAACACTGTGCCAGGGACAGGTCGCCCGACTGCAGCCTCAAAGGGAAGGCAAAAGCAGTTCTTTCTGTGATGTGCGCACATCTCAGAGTTTATAATTACTCTGAGGACACTCCAGAATTTGCATAAGCTCTATAATCTATTTTTAAGGTTTTTAACTAATTTATTTTAAAATACATTTTATATACAGTATGCACAATATATTGAAATATATTTAGAAAATCTGCTGCCACGCCTGCTCCCAGGATGTTTTCAACAGTGATTTCAAGAAAATATCCCCCGTGAAAAACTACTACCTTTTATTAGCATAGTATGAGTATCCTAATTCCTCAGAAAGCAGTGTACCAGTCAGCCCACTCACATGGCCCCACATGACTCCTGCAGTCTGATGGGAAGTGTCCAAATGCAGAAAATCATTTCAGAAATCTGACAACTTCAACATGCCCTGAAGAATTTTGTAAAAGATTTAAACTTTCCTGAATGCATTCCCCAACCTTGGTGCTTTCTTTCACCTTGCTAAAAACACATTCCTGGCAGAGACAGGGTTGACAATGAAACCACTCCCCCCCAAAAAAATATATTTCATCTACAATGTTTAGAGGACGGGCAACCACAGGTGAACTTCCTTGTTTTCCAGAATGGTTTAGACCTTCTCTAGGGACTGATCTTCAGGGCTGGCTGAGCTCCAGCAGTTTGCACACGTGACGAAGGATTGAAAAATTCAACATTGCCCCAGTGTGGGGCTATGTTTAATCCTCCCCCTGGGTTCACACAGTGTCAGCTTGCACCCAGTGTTTGTTCAGACTGCACAAGACAACTCCTGCCTTGTGCTGGCTGCATGAGCTCCTTGGACCATAAAACAAACTCTGGCTGGGTTTGACATTTTCCTACACAAAACTCTCCCAGTTCTGATGGGAGCAAGAGGACAACACCATTCCCTAGGGGATTTCCAAAAAACACTGACATTGGGACTTAGGTGAAAATCCCAGAAGCTGGTTGTTCATTCTTCTGAATGGACAGAGCAGCTTCAGGCTGCTCTTCAGAATAAACAGAGGATTTTAATTGCAATGAGAAAAGCTCACTGTCAAGTGGCCACACACTTAGAAAAACTATCTGCATTCAAGATTTAATACTTTGGCAAATAATGGGGTTTGGGGCAAACTCTTTTTTTGCATTTCAGACTGTAAAATGATGTTGAGTGATAAAGTACATGAAAAAACCTGAGGTT
This sequence comes from Grantiella picta, assembly GCA_013397955.1. Lineage (NCBI taxonomy): Eukaryota > Metazoa > Chordata > Aves > Passeriformes > Meliphagidae > Grantiella > Grantiella picta. The sequence goes on along the minus strand of VZRM01007522.1, from coordinate 585,316 downwards.
TTTTCAGGATGCTGAGTGCACATAAACTCCTGTAGCATTAAACATCTCCTGGCTATCTGGCTTGTGGGTTCTCAGTAGTTTTCTGGGTTTAGGAGAAAGTTAAGCCTTTGCTGAGCAGATTCCACTGCCTGTATCCAATAAACTTACATCGTATCCACTGTTACGGATCCCACGTCTAGGCCTTTCTCGAGTCACCAGAAGATCCATCTCTGTTTCTCCTGGGCTGGGACTGTTCAGAGACTGCCTGCTCCTGTACACCGAGTTCTTCAACGGCTGCCTAGAAAACATGAAACAAGAAAACAGTAAAAGGAAAGAAAAATTAATGACAGGCAGCAGTTTTCAATACTTACCTCTATTCTTAAATTATCATAAAAATTCCACTTTCTTACAGGATATTTTTAAATATATGGAGTGCTAAAAATCAGTAACGTTATTAAGAGATGACTAATTTTTCTTACAGCTAAGGAAAATAAAATTACATACAAGACATGGACATTGGATGTGGGAGCTTATCAGATGAATTATGCCCCAAGAAGGTATCAGGCCATTTTAACTTCAGCTGATATGATTCAAATCCTTTAAAAAAAAAAAAAACAAAAAAACAAAAACAAAAAAAACCCAAAAAAACAGGATCTCCCACACAAACAGATGGGGAGCAGAGATTTTTGTAGCTGAACCTGAGCAATGAGAGAGAAGCAGAAAAATACTCCACCAAAACAAACACCCAGCAAAGGGAATGGGAAGAGACACAGTGGTGGGAGGAAACTGCTTGCAAGGTTTTTTAAATAGCCAGTTTGGTAACTGGCCACAGCTTTCTCAGAAAGCTGTGCTTCCTGGGATTCAGCTGCTTCCAGCACAGCTCTGAGCAGCACTGGGACAAAGTGCTGCTCACCCGTGGGCATTGACCTTCCACCACTGGGTGCTCCTAAGCAAGGGGAAGCAAATGCAAGAGAAAGGCAGAATAAAACTGAACATCCAAAATACCCTGTAATTTCTCCAGCAAAACCATTTCTGCGCTTGTTACTGGTCATGCAAACACAAATGCAGCATCTCTGTGTGGGATGCAGAACATATCTGTATATATCTGCAGGAGTGTTTGCCAAATGGTGAAACAGCACCTTCATGCTTCATCAAGCTGCATCTTTTAAGAAGGCTACTTCTAAACCAGAAGAGTTTATGAGTTCTTGTTCTCATAGTCTATCTGGCCATTACTGATTCTGTTGCACATTCCAGAGAAGCATTGCTCCTTCTGTAGATCAGTAACAAGTCAAACATTGGCATGCCAGCATCATTTATTAACACAGTAATTACATTCTTAGAGCCTGACAAAGTTATCTTTTCCTAGCCATGCTATTTTTCTGCCTTGTGCAATTACTCCATTCAGAATATTAAAATTACATCAGGTCATCTAACATATCTCTGTGCTGCTTATTTTACACAGGGGACCTGGCAGTGCTCGTAGTGAAGTAAGTCAAGTTGCACTGTTATGTCTGAATTCACACTTTCAAGTCACTTCATGGTTTAATATCTCAAGGACCATCAATGAAATGAGCAGACACGACAGTCCAAATTAATTCACTGATAAATAATTCTTCAGTTATTCCAGTTCTTGTTAACAGCACTTTTTGCCTTGACAGATTAGAGCAGCGGAAACTGGTTTGCAGAAATCCAGAAAGTAGGACATTTACATGATCAGACAGGATAAAAGGTAGGACAAAAAAATACCAATTTCACGCTTCTGATTAAATAAATTACTCAGGCTTGTACTTAGTTATAAGGCAACTTTCAAAAACTTCTGTGTGACCTTTGATCACAAATCAAAAAAGTCCCAAATGCACTGTCAAAGCAGAAGACAAGCAGAGCTTTTTGAATAAGTTTCCACTACAAAAATAATACTGAATAAACTATTTTTTCCTATACTGTCTTTCTCTGACTATACTGTTGATATTACCAGAAAACAAAGTTATGCACAAGCTAATCAGATCTGACCATCTTTTAACATCAAAGGTCTCTAAAATTTCATGTGTTTTACAATCGGTCCATAAATACTTAGATGAGGCAGTTGTGACATATTTTCTGAGGGATTCAAATATACAGCTCTAAAACATGCAGATTCTTGACCTGATTACAAACCATTAAAGAAAATCCAAGAATAGTGCAAATCATCAGTAGGCTCTTAAAAATTACCTTGAGATTGCCAATTACCTCATTTAAGGGAGTTTTACTAATGAGAAAGAAGGTATGAACAGGAACAACTGGCATTCAAATGGGTTAGGAAGTGCCTTCTGGGAACACAGCTGGAATGTTTTAAAACATAACATTGTGGTACTGATGGCTGAAGGTACCTAGAGCACAAAGCCCTTTGCTCTGGAAAATATAAAATCATTTAGCAGCAATGCTTTGTAAATCACTTTTAAATACAATTTTAAAATAATCTGAAATATAAAGGCAATCTTGAGTAATCAACTGCATCTCTACTATCTAATATGTTTTGGAAGTGCTGTATTAATGTGACTGAAGTTAGAGGAATATATACAAAACAGAGAAGAGCGAAATAGATCATTTCCCTAGAAACTTTGAAATCTTTAACTTACTTTTTAGTGATATCATTTTAAAAACTATATTTTTTCAAATTTTAATTACTGTAACAATGATTCAAAAGAGAAGACGTTAGAAATCATTTTTTCAATTGTATGCTTACCTAGATTGCTTTTAAAGCAATTTTATTTCATTATAGAACTACAACTGTATTGATTCATTTATCAATAACAAAACCCCACGTTACCTTGTAGTATTTTTCAAGGTTTTCCTCCAGCAGTGTGCCCCTTTAGCCATCTTATTTTTGGCAGAAGAATAAGGCCAATAATTGCCATGAGTGTTGCAGCCTATCAAGTTCAGCTCCACGCCTTAGTGCGGAAATTTTAGCACAGAATTCAGAACTAGTTGTTTGTAAATACCAGCAGCATCTGTAAAGTTTAAGTGTTTTGTGTCTTCACAGAAAGTGCATCAGAAAGGGTTCTCTCTTCCCTTTTCTGCTTCAGCTACACATTGGAATCATTCCTCCCCAGCGGTTTACCTGCCTCCCAGCAGTTTCTATCATGCCAGGGATCACTGTCTCAAACAGACTGCGACAGGTTTACACAACACACTGGAAAACATACAGGAAAAGTGTATGGGATCTTCCTACACATGGACACGTGAACAAACAAACACCAGTGTGTTTAACAAAAAGCACATGGCTGTGTTAAAGCTTCAGTAAAATGTTTTAAACATTTCCTATGAGCCGTGTGACACATTATGAACATCCAAATAAATGCCTCGATCAGTCACAGTCGGTACAGCACGCAGCCACACCAGGGTGTTAAGGGAACTTTCCAGCTCTCTGGACTAAATGTACTCCTCAACAAGGGTTACCAGTTCTCTGTCTGTACTTGCTGGACAGAGTGTGCAGGGCAGGGCTCCCATGTAAGCAAGGTTCCATTTCTTACCTTTTCAGCACACAATAAATTGAAAATCTGCACGAGGAAATGGTGCCCCAGGACATCCAGCAACAACGTGACACACAGCTGAGTCAGCATCTTTTCATTGACCAGTGCAGCCCTGGCAAACATCTCTTCCAGGGCAGTATCCCTCTGCACTGAACTCTAGACCTATAGAAATTCATCTGATCACAGTCTTTGCCCATAGTCCGAGCAAACACTACTTCTCTAAGTCCCATTACAGTCTTTTTCATCTCTGTGCCCCAAGGGTAATTGCTGAAGTTGCAGTGTGCAATGCCTTTGTCACCAGTGATGCTTTGATTGCAGTCAATTTAATCTCATAGGGAAATTTTGGCCTGAACTTGCCAGGAGCTGGGATGCAATATGGCACTTCCAGGCATGAGAACCATTTCCAGAGCAGAGGTGCTTCACAATCTCTTTTTCTCTCATGGATCAGCTGATGTTTGTCCCTGATAGCAACAAGAACCAGAGCCCTCCTGTGCAGGGTGCAATGGCAAACACACTCTTTTATAATCCTTCCCCCTCCAGAACTTCCAAGGAAGAGGAATCTGCACACTGTGCCATTCCTGGGGTAGGACTGGTGTGATCTCCTCTTCCCAATGTGCCAGTTTGTGTTTCAGAGAGCACCAGCAACAGAGCACCCGCTCACCCCCAGCAGCGGCTCAGACACAGGCAGCACCTGCACTCCCCCCTCACTTCTAAAATGGGGAGATGAGTGCTACTGGTGTGAAGTGTTAATCAAACATTAGTAATGTTATGCAATAAGCCAGCTTCATGTGACAGATGAGCAAGTTATGAATTTCTCTGTAAAACGCACAGGAAGATCATCAATAACAGGCACACACAACACCTTAGAGACACTGTCCCTGAAGGATTTACACGGACAATTCTGTTATCTCATGCCTACTGCAATAGTCATATTTAGGTTAAAATAATGACAAATTAGTAACACCACTGAATTTTGAAAAAGAACAAATTCAGTTGCTAACTTCCCTCCTAAAGTCTGCTCTAAGTATCACCAGTAACATTACTACCACTTTTTCTGTTTACCTTTGAGAATGACTCACAAGAACTTGCAACAGTTCTTTCTCTTATTTCTTTTCTTTCCATTTGTTCGTTTTTAACCACACTGAAGCTTTACCAGAGGACATGCTTTCCACAGGTTGTATGGATTTTCTTCATAAAGCAAAAGGGACCAGTGACCACACAACAAACAGCTGGTTCATTAAAACAGCCCCTCTGCCTCCCAGGACATCAACTCTCCTCCCAGATGAAGAACTGCACATAAAAACTCTCACCTGTTCTTAGGCTCAGCAAATGGAGATGAGATATCTGCATCCGGATCCAAAATGTGGTCAGGCTCTTTCTGGTTTTTCTCATACATCCTTTTTCTGTCGGTCAGTGCCTTGTTATTCTCAACCTGTGGGAAATCATAGTACCCTTTCCTCTTGGCTTTCAGGCGCAGCTTGTTGCGGTAGTGCTCTATATCAGACTTCTGCTTCAAAGCCTTGTTCACCTAAAAGGCAAGAAGATGTTTCAAGGCTGCTGGTGGGCTGGCTAACTCCAAAGGATACTGTCAGCATGTGTTTGATGCTCTGCATGTGTCATCTCTCCGTACCACACCGTGCCATCTGCAAGCAGCAAGGAACTGCAAGTGAACAGAGTCGCTGCATTTTTATGGCTTCGCAGATGGTTAAATAATTTTAGCCTTTAAAAACTGTGTACCATTACAACAGTGACTCAGATACACCCACTGAGGAAAAACACTGGTGGTGTTAGCCAACTGGTGTGACCCATCACTGCGTGTGCTTCCGGGCACCATGGGCACAGCTCACCCATCAAAATTCTGCTGGGGTACAGAGACATCACCCCTGACCACACAAAACCTTGAATAAGTCACCACTGCTGGCTGGGGAAGAATTCCAGTGAAATGTAATCAAGTGTTTCTTTTATTTACGTGCTTTTTTACAAATCTGTCATGGGCTCCTGTCATAGAGGATCCTTTTAAAAAAGGGTGTTTGGTCTGTCCTGGTACAGCCCAGTTCCATGGTTGCTCCTAAGTATTAAGAAAATTTCCCTCCTTTTTCAAATTGCATGTTACTTGGAAATCAGGAATTTACCTGGGTTTTGTGCTTCCAAATTCCACAGTCTTCTCGCAAACTACAGGAAGTGTGTGTACAAAGGCACACACAGCACCAGGAGTGTCACCCTGCTGCCTTACAGAAAAGAGATGATGACATCTAAATAAGCCTTTCTCCAAGTTTGGAAGTTACGTGCCACATCAGGACTTAAAATACAAGTAAGAAATGGAACACAACAGGCTGCTGTAATCCAGGCCCACATGGGAACTCTGGTGACACTGTCTTTTACTGTGTCCCTGCAGCAGCCCTCTCTGCTGCCTTTAAGCTGTTTTTAGCTATTTAAATGACTGCTGCACTGTGAGTTTGTAAACAAGGCACCTCTGTGTCTGGTTCCCATCATGTTTAACAACTTTATAAATGCCTCAGCCCTTTGTAAATGGACCAGTCTTGATTAAATTTACATCAAAACATGAATATTAGTGTTGGAGTCAAAGCATGTTTTTTGGCCAGCTCCAGGATCAGACATTTGTGCCACCCCACTTTTTTCCTTCTAAACAACTGCACCCTCTGTGCACTGGCTGGAGCGCAGAATAAAGCCATGGTCCCATTACATCTCTTCTCCCTCTGGATGAGATATATTGCTCAGGATAGGAAGATCAGCTTGGCACCCAGATGACCGATATATATTTCCATACCCAGCCAGAGAATTCCTGCAGGAAAAGATCTTATTTTGCTCTCTCCCTTCCTTACTCATTTTTTAAAATATGATAGGAGAGAAGGACATTGGGAGGGTAGGAATATAGAAAATCGCCTCTTCTAAGGTTGCAGACATTCACAGGTGCATCGTGGAAGAGCAGATCTTAAATTCTCAGATCTCTGAGCACACAGTGCTAATGGAACTTTATATAGCATAAAAGTGACAAGTTCCCAGCAGCCCTCAACTCTAACAGGCTTAAGATCATTCCACTTGTGGCTGTAGCCAAGGAAACCCCTGGAGACATAATCAGCTGGTCCTTACCTCCCCATTAATGATGGCAGATTCCTGGCTCCTCTCCGAAGCAGCATGGACAGCAGGGAGGGCCACCGGTTTGATGGCCACAAGCTGCACCGATCCCGAGGAGGTGTCGAAGGGGTCGATGGCAGACTTGGCGATGTTGTCAAAGAGAATCCCTCCTTCCTCTTCGTCACTCACGGGCACTAAAGCACAGCAAACTCATTCAGCACAGAGACACAGACATTTCTGCTCTGCATTTCTTGAGGGGAAATTCAGCAAGCACACGCTTTGTATTAATGATGTGCTCAGTGCACTCGAGGTGCAGACCTGGGAGACCTTTACACCAGGAATAACATCCCATTAGATCACAGGAAACATTAGGTGTTCAAAGGATTATCTGTCATTTCCCCAAAGAAGGTTGATTTCCAGTCTGTACTAATAGGATGGGAAAAAGGAGAAGAATGATACAGGAAATTGTATGAAAATGACAATGAAAATTAAAGTAGGTGTTTTCCTAGGTTTCACATGGAAACACAGAAGTGTCCGCATGCCAAGGTATCAGTAGCTACATCTGATCTAACCCAAGACAGCAGCTTTTTTTCTGTCTTATACTACAAGAGCAAGGGCATATTCAAAATTTGCTAAAATAAGGAGGTTTATTCTTCAAAATTTATCAATGCTAAAAGCACCATTTATTAATATAAAAGCATTTTCTGCTGTGTGTTAAAAAGGCTTAAGAAACTCATGGCATCTAATGTTAATTTTTTGCTGTGCAAGCAGTACCTGAGGTGTCTGTAAAATTAAACAGTTAAAATTTCTTAAGAGTCAGAGAAAGGCTTCTGAAAATCTTTAAAATAAAACGGCACAGCAAAGCATCTTTTGTTTTAGATTTCTATGTAAATGGATAATTCTTCCACATGCAATTGGGCCCTTTCTCCTCCAAACCTTCTTTGCAAACCTGCATCACCTTGTCAGCTGTTGAATCTGAAACCTCTTACCCACATTTTGAAATGAAAGAATGACACTAAAGCATGAGCACAGATTCTACAAAGAGTTCCTTGCAAACATTTTTGAATAATTATGCTATTAGAGGGAAGAATGTTTGCTCCGTCTCCTAACTGACAGGAGCAGAGATCCTCTGCTAAAGAACAAAGTGGTCTGCTCTAAATTTATTTCCTCTGAAAATACACTCTGATTTAATATTTAATCACTGCACAAATTACAATGGACTTGTATCAACTCAGCAGTTTAGACAGCCAATGATTTTGCTAAGAAAATATTTGACAGCAGTAATATAAAATATGAACCCTCTGAGTAAGCTCATTATCTTCCCGCCTGTGCTCAGTGCGAGTGGAGTTGGCACCACTTGAGTTTTTGAGCAATAGATGGGTTAAATCACTCTGTCACTAAATATTTTCCCTGCAGCTGCACAGAACTGTCCAAACATGATGGAGTCTTTAGTGGGTCTGGAATCCCCTTGTCCCTCCTGGGGTTGTTCAGACACTGCAGATGTGTGCTCAGCGGAACGAGTGGCTCATGAACAATCGGATCGGTGACAGTAACCAGGACTGCCAGGGACCACCAGGACACCAGGACAAGCCAGCAGCAGGGCCAGAGAACGAGGGGACCCTCGCCTGGCACTGACCACACATGAGCAGGGAGGCATTCATGTTGCACAGATATAAAAGTGAAGCATGGATGCTCTTCCCTGGGGGAATTTTGAAACCAGGTACCCACAGAAAGCTCAGCTAGCTGCAGATGCATGGGATGTCCCCCCAGGCCTCATTTCAGGATAAGAAACCATGAGTTTTTCTTAATAAAACAGAATTCCTCTAGGACCCATCAAAGAAAAGAAAAAATAAGGGTAAAGAGAATCAGAAATCACAGCTGACAGCTAATTCTGATGTGGAGCACTAACACCTCAGAGCACCCTCAGTATCAGCCCTCTCAACAGGGAGCACATCTTCTGCACCTACTGCAGTGCTACCAGCATGGAAATGAGAGCCAAATGGGACTAGAAATTGCAATTTTATTCCACTTCAGCTTAGCGTCTGTTCATTAACTGTCATTTATATTCCAAAAGAAGATTTTTCCCATTGCCCCTTTTTCATTGGCAGGTGATAAGGAGAGCCTGTGGTCTGCAGTCACTGGTGCACTGCTATAATCTGTATTGGCAGTGAACCATAGCAAGCACTGGGAATTTCATTACTTGCTCCTATCTGTCTCTTCCCAAGAGAATTTACAGCAACCATTTATAACATGACTGAACCACAACAACCTCCAAACTTTGAAAAACAAACCAAAGGAAGTTCAGAGAAATGTGGGAGGAGTCCTGGAATGGTTGTTTCTGCTGCGTATCCCTGCTCTGGGCCAGTTCACCCATCCCAGCATCTCAGCTGGCTGAGCAACTGTCCATCATGGGAAACTTCAGAAAACTGCCCACATAATCTTTATCATCAGTCACAATAAGCATCTTATTATAGTTAGCAAAGTGGTTTAAAAGTGATGTTTGAAATTTCTGTTTTCAGACAGATGCATTCCAGCATTATTTTGGAGTGGTTCTACTCATGCCTGCACTGTCTGTGTGAGCAGATTGAGACTTAGCAGCTCAGCAGCAGAAAAGAGCAAAACGCAACTTAATCTTAAACTTAACAGCAATTTCCCATCTCTGAAATATCTCCTGCTAGATATCTCATGCCACATGATCCATTGACTGAATTACTCCTCCTAATCTTTCTGTGACTGCAGCACACGAAGTCTCTCCAGAGCAATCATTTATTGGGGTTGAGTGCCAATGGCAGTGAAGAGAAGGGTGGAACTGAGCTCTTGAGGAGCAGCACCAGCCCTGCAGCTGCATCTCCACACCCCTGCAGCTGCACGTCCACACCCCTGCAGCTACCAGCCCACAAGATCTGCTGAATGCATGACGCCCCAGGGATGGTGTCCTCACATTTCCATGCGGCTCTGCACTACTTCCAGCCGGCAAAGCCAGCAGGTGGTGCTACCCACTCATGACCAGCTGGTCCCATGGAAAAAGAGTAGTGAAACTGCAGCTCTGAAGGACTAAAAACTGATTAGACAGGTGAAGTGTTCTATTTTTATCTAGTTAGCTATACAGAGTCAAAAAAATGTTATACTTTTGTCAGCCAAAGATTTCAATGAGGGCCACAGAATACTTCTTCTCTCCCCTCTCTTTCCCTGTACTTTGTCTTTCCTCCCCTCTCCTCCATCAAAATATGCTGGAATGGAGAAAAAATGGACTGAAATACTTACACCTAAAAAATATAATAAAAATAAAATTAAGGACCTTTAAATTGCCTGGGAATCAGGTCACCTTCCAGCCAAACACTTGAGACAAAGATTCGTGCTGTTGTGCTCAGAAGCAACCATTTGAAAGATTTTGGAAGTCCTCAGAGAAAGAATGGCATCAATAGAGAAAAACGCATAAAGCCAAAACTTAGGTAGCCTTTGCAAGCAGATGGGCATGCTCTGCCTTTCTTCTGTCACCCAAAAAAGTATTAAAATCCCTAAGGATTTATTTTACATAAAGGAAAGACAAATACTGTAACCATACCTACAGAATATGCCTAAAATCTGACAAAGAGCAATGTCATATATCTAAATCAGCTCCTTAGGAAAAAGCCCAGGTATCAGTATTTCAAACAGAAATCCCAACTCCTGAATGTGATTTAATGATCAGGAACTAATTTTCATTTTAGAGAAAATCTCTATACATAGAAAAAAAAATTAGACATTTTCCATATCATCCAAGTCATTCTATTGGTCAGATGACCATCTACTGAAACACGAGCTCTTAGCAACAAAAAAACATCTGTTTCCGAAGGAGTTTATAGGTCTCTAAATAAAATACAAGTTTCCTAACATCAGTATCTGAATCTATTCAGGATGGAATTACTTCCCTATAAAATACTGCAATGTAACAGAAAACATTTGTATACATACTCCCTCTTTCAAAAATATAGCCAGCTCTGAGACACTGTAATACTAAACCTTTCACAAACAGCACAAATATTATCTTTTCAGAAGCAGTTCATGATTCCTCCTGGACAGTGTTTCCTTAGGTGTAAAGTCTGGTAACATCATGGTGATGTGCCTGAGGTGTTGCAGTCCTGGGTTTGCCTGGGATCCCGAAGCAGGAGCCACATGAGCAGGTCATTTGAGATCTCTAAACTGGTGTTTGCAGGTTTCCTATGAAACTGTGTACTTTTCCCTTAGCTGCTTGTTTTGCTCCCTTTCTATGAAGGTTTCCGGTCCTTATAAGCAGGAGCAAGGATCTCTCTCTGTGGTTATGTCTTCTCCTCCAGCCACATCTACCTCATTTTTCTAAACATCAAAGTCTTTCAAAAAGAGACCATGTATTTCATAATGTTTGCAGTGAATCCATCAGCCCCTTTTCTTGGCTGACACTTCAGTGATAAGTAGGTATGTTTGCTAATTAAAAGAAAATTATTTAACTGACAAGGATGATGAATATACAAAAGATAGGGAAGGCATGAGAGTCTGCAACAGAAGCCAATTCTTTAAGGAAGTGGTGCCCTAGGAGTTTTAAAAAACTTTGGAGAAATAGTTTTCTGTTTGTACAATAAAACTGTACATTTCTCTTATTCAATGCTGACACATTAGTGAAAAATCTCAGCCATCCAGGCTGCCACTGGATCTGATGGCATGAACATCTACATGCCCTTTACACTATTGCTTGGATGAAAACTCCTGTCAGACTCAATTACTGGTAGAGTAAAAGTCGTCCAGAGGGGAAGGCAAATGTGAATGAAGAAATATTTAATTGTGTGACCACTTGCAGATCCAGGATCCTTCAGAGATCTGCTGCAACAGGCACAACATGGCATGTAGTATTTCCTTGCCATGAGAAAAGCAACCAAAAAGACAGAACTAAAAAAAAAGTGATATTAAGTAAGTTTGAAGAAAAAAAGGTTCACAGCCACCAGCAGGATGCTAGCAGTATCACAGTGCTCTCAATATTGAAAACAGATAAACAAGAAAAAAAAGGACAGTGGAAGAAATGGAAACAGTATGGGAAAGAATTAATCTGTGTCACACAAGCTGAAATCTTGGGACACAAAAAACAGGGAACCAATGTGTAAAGGTTCTGAGAGGTTCAATAGCAACTGGTGCCAATGCACAACATTTCAGCTAAACAGGTAGATTTTGTTTATTCCTGGGGTTTTTTACCCGCCCGGTGGTTAAATATAGTAAATTACTCCAAAAAGCCTAGGAGTTTACTGTTACTGTTACTGACTGTGAAGAGTCAGATCAAACACCCTTTCCAGGGCAAATGAAACCAATGCTTCAGGATGAAAAGAGAAGGCTTTCTCTATACCATGAATTCTTCCCATCACATCTGTTTTCTTAGCTTTACAGAGACACAGGCATCATGAATGGGAATCATCTCATTTCAAAACTGCACATCTGCTTCAATGCTCAGTCAGGGCTCCTTTCTGGCTGGATCCTACCTCCAGAGATCTGTCCCAGCTGGCCATAACCCTCTGGAAGCAGCCTTTTCCACTCTGTCTTGTACTTCACCCAGCAGAGAAAGGCAGAAGAAGGGTGTTGGATGTTTGCTGTGATTCACCAGATCCCCCAGCTAACTCTGTGCCCAAGCTGCTACATCACTGCCACTGGATTGCATTGAAGTTGCCATATTTCATTTTCTTTTGAATCACCACAGACAACTGCCCAGAAATTCAGAAAAACAGGCTCTGGCGCTGAGCTGCCACATCAGAGTGAAAACTAGTGGCCCACACTTCTGTGGAATAAAGGAGGCAGTGTATCATAGCTTGGCTGAGTCACATCCAAAAATCCCTTTGATTTTAGCTAAGCCAATAATACAGACAAGTTTTCCCCCTGCTACTTTGCTCCTGCAGACAGTTTTTTCCTGGGCAAAGGAGATGATGGGACTGATATTTTAAAGAAGAGTGAGGCCCTTGACTGAATGACTTCTGAAAAGTTAGATCTGTTTTCAAAAACAATGTCCAAATTACTGAAAAATGAGAAGTTGGTCCAGCTGGGGAAGGTTTCTTACACAAAGTCGTTTGACTCTTTGGGAATGCTGCTTGTACACCTCCACCTGTGACAGTGTCCTTCTGTGATGATGAAGTTCAAGTACAAATCTGAGCTCAGCTACACAAGTTCTTGGCCCAAAAGTTGGAGAGCAATCTGTTTCATTAAGAATTGATAGCAAATCAAAACTTTTGTTTTTCTCTGAAAAAAAGAAGCTAGCAGTCACGCTATTCCAGAGATGTTAATGGGAAGGTTGCAAGATCAAGCATTCAAAGGTTGGAAAAACAACCTATAAAAATTTCATTGGCTTCATTCAGTGAGGAGCTGCTGAAAGGAAAGGTTGTACTGTAGGCTGCTTTAGTTCCTTAGGTCTGAGCGGGTTCAGTCATTTGCTTCTCCCTGAATGATGTTTGGCCTGATAAAATGCTAGGTGGATCTGCTGAAAATACTGAAACTGATGAAATACCATGTTCTTTTCCACTGTCTTACAATCCCGTCTCAGAAATTGCCAGTACCTCTGTGGGCTGAGCCATTCCAAGTACAGTCCTATAAGATACATAACTGGGCACTTTTTTAAAAAGGTTTCAATTTTTTTTAAGTGCCTAAAGTAAATGGAAATGCAACTCATCAACTTTTAGAAAGGAAACTTTCTATTAAAACGTTAAAAAGTGTTCTTCAAGAAAAAACATGTAGTTATCTTATAAAAGCTTATCACTATTTGAATCAAGTAGATATTTTTGTGTTTTCTGTAGGAATAATGCTCAGCTGGAGAGCTCTCCTGATCCTCCAAAGCATCAGGTCCTGAAGCCAAGCCTGTCAGTCTGTGCTGGTTTCACATTGTTCACTCACAGCTCTGACACACTCCATTTGGAGTCAATTTTGATACAAGCCGTATAGAATTGACGTACTGAGGTTACATCCAGCGCTGTCATTTCTCCCTGTAACTAAATGTCAGCAAGAAATAGAATCTAAAATTGGTCTGTAGCTATGGCAACTAATGAGCCATTCTGACTTGGAGCCCCAAATCCAACATGTGACCATCAAGGGATCCATTCCAGTTTGAACATGCTGCTTCACAAAGAAAGAAATCTTCTGCTGCTTTTGCCGATGCGCACGTGAGATCCACCAGCCAACAGTGAGGCTGGGGAGCCTGAGCAGCCTCAGACAAACTGGGAGAAAAGCAGCTTCTTTCTCCAACTGGAAGGAAAACCAGAGACCACCTTCTGTGGCTGCTAATCACACTGGATAAAGGTAAAACCCTGCAGAAAGATCAAACTGTCAGAGATGACAACAGTGTTCATAATCACAGCGTGGGGGAACAAAGCACAGGAAAGTGCAGGCTCTGTGATGAGAAAGTAATGGGTGCCTTGAGTTCTTGGGTTTTTTAATTTCAAATTCAACAGGCATTTGGGATTACAAAACTCCAAAGTCAACTCCGTAATTCTGATAAGGGGAGGTTGCTTCATCTCCTGTGACCACATCCTCCTTCTCAGAAGCTGTTCTGAAAGCGTTGTTTGAGGAAACTCTCCTAAACACATCTTAAAAGATGTGCCTACAGCACAAAAGTTCCCATCTCTTTACCAGAGTCCAAGGTGTTTATTCCCTTTCCTATCTGTGCCAGATGACCGGGTGACTCTTTTTAGGGTCATGGCAGTCGAGTGAAGAGAGTTCCTCCAGAAAGAGCTGAAGTCTCTACCAGGAGGGCTCTGCAGACGAGGTGTCTCATGAACACGTTTCTCCTAAATTCTACTGACATTAAGATTTAAAAGAAAGGGTCAGTATTTCCTTATACTACATTCAGGGGGTTATTTAAGTAGCATGTGTATGTTCTAGAAATGCACTACAGTCCAGATCGCAAGAAAGGATGTTAGGTGCTAGTAAATTCTTCAAAAAAAAAAACCAAACCTGAGCTCTTAATAATTTTCTTTGAAGATATAGAACCCAACAAAACAAAAAATACCTTCACTAAGTTATTTTGCCTACACATGTAAACAGCACCTGGCACTGGTTTTGAATATTGGCCTTCCTGAGGGGGGTAAGGAAAGAGTCAGCATAAATTTACAGCTTTTAACTCTGGAAAACATAAACATTGTCTTGTAAAATGAGCTACATTTGATATAGTGAAAAAATAATTAACCCCTTTGAAACTCAGAACCTGTTAACCACTGTTTTCTATTCATAAGGAAAACATAGCTCTGGGAGCAAAACTGTAACTCAGGAAACATAATCAGAGAGAAGAAAAAAAGGGGATTTGGTAGTACTCTCATCAGATGTTCCTGATCCATCTCGAGCCACAAGGTCACCAACATCAGTGAAGGTCTTGTAAGAAACATCCAGCATGACATCCCAGGTGCATCAGGACAAGTTGCCAGTAAGTGTTAATAACATAGAGGTGTGCCAAGGATGTGAGGAAAGATAAAGCACTGGATGTTTCACACATTCTCAAATTAATTTTTATCTAATTAATTCATCTTCATCAGATCTTGGCCAGCTTAGCAGGAGCAGCAGAGAAAATTAATATCTTAGGGATCTACAAAACAAAAAAATCTGTAAACCCTGTCCACCTACTAAGCAGCATCATGTCTTCATTAATTTACTGACATTTCAAGAAAAAAGAAAAGGGAAAAAACAAAAAAGAAAGAAAACTTGCAAAGGCCCACACAAAGAGCAGACACCACAATGTTTTATGGGATCTGGAGGAGCAGCTATAGCAGTAAAGGAGAAGGGGAAAACCCAGCAAATCAGCTACACGCACAAAATGCTCAAGCACTGTTGAGGCTACAGGAAATTGGTTTCAACATCCCTGGTGCCTGTGTGGCTATGGCTGTGGGAGAGACCACAAGCAGCTGTGGCCAGCAATGACCACCAACAAACACTTCTCACCGTTCCTTTTCCTTCCTTCGTCTTTGGCTACTTTCTGCGGTGCCATCACTTTCTGCAGGGAGCTCCGGCCCGAGCTGGGCTTTCCCGACCCATTGCTGAGGATGGAGCCATTCTGGCTCGGGGACCGGCTGCAAGTAACCATAGCAACAAGGGAGGACGTGAGCTCTTCCTTCTCAACCTCATTTCAAGGTTATTCCATTTGCACAGTTTGCATCACTGAGTTTTCAAGTCTGATTTTGTACCAAAAGGAGACAGAATATAAACAGCACGCGGCAACACAGGAAAGGTAGGAGCAGAGTGATGGGAGGTGAACATGACTTTCTCGGTTAGTTTGGGGCTGATGGGCATCTTAGAGGCTTGGAATGCAAGCTCCTCATGCACAAGCCCCACAATGATAAAAGTGCCACCACAGAGGACAGAAAGTCCTGTTGTCAATTCATTAACCCAGACAAAATAAAGTAGACCTTTGTTTTTGGATGTTTGGCTAAACCAATTCCATTATTATTTAGCCCACATTTACAGTCAGCTGTTGTAAGCCACAATGCAAAATTCACTCACAGACTTTGCACATATGCACACACAACGCGATAAGAAAATTCCCCTTTTCTCCTTTTGGCACCTGGTGACCTGGTTTAACTGGCACCATTATTGGTTGAAACTCCTAAGAAAATTCTTGTTTTAGTCAGCCATTGCACATCCTTGTCCTGAAACTTATCCCTGCCCAGGGTGAGGAGGGAGGGCAGGGCAGAGCCACTGTGCATTCAGTCCCAGCCAGAAGCAGGGACAGAAATGAGCAACGTGCTCTGGGCTGCACTGAGGGTAAGCTCCCACCACAGCTTCTCTGCTTTTTGGGGTGGTCAGGTTACTCAAATCCTCACACAGAAGTTGGGAAAAGCAGGCCAAAGTAAAAAATAGTACATTTGGTGCTAGTCCACATCCAGACAGTAACTTTTTTTTTTTAAAGTGTGAAATTTGCCACAAAGGGAATGAAAACTCTCCACAGGACCTGTGTAGTTATTCATAAATCTATCTGAAATCTACCACTGAACTGTCACAGCCAGTGACAAGGTGATGTAAAGAGGTTACATTAGAGAAAAAAATGGACCTAGTCACAGAGACTTTCATTTACAGAGAGAAAGAATCAAATCAAATTCTATTGCTGCCACAATGGTTTTATATCCAGAAAATGGTATTAAAACAAAACAATTGTCAAAACCATCCTGCAAATCATTGCCCATACTGTATCATCAGCCTGAAACATTCATTCACCTCCAGTTCTGGCCACCCTGTCTAGTGTAGGTAGAAAGCATTTACTGTGGTCAGAACAGTAAGGGATAAATATAAGAAAAGCAATTATTGGGGATTCCTTTTTCAAGATAGCCTAGGTGGAAATATATATTATTTGAGACAGGCTCTTTTCAGCTACAGGGCTCTAGGAGAACTCAGCATGCAACTGAGTCCAGCCTGAGGGTTTCCTTGAGAAATTCTATTGAAAATAAGTATTCTTGAGAAGCAGGATTCCTCCCCTATAAACCTGTCTGTCGCTTCTCAATGAATAATACAAGCCCAGTAAAAAAATTCATCCAGGGACAGACCAACACCTGAAGAAAATCTGCTCAACTTGGGAACACAGAAAAGAAGTGAGCATGGATAGCTTGCACAATGATTTCTGTGTTGACACTAGTCTAAATATTAATCCTTTCTAAGAAGCTCTCATATTATTAACAAGAAGTTTCCTTCCATGGTGATAGCAAAGGAGATATTCTGATCAGTTATCAGCCACTTCATGGCTGTCTGGTTTAAATTGACCTTTCCAGGCTGTAAAATACCCTGAATGAAAGAGCAAATACATAAAGGTCAAGAAATATTTCTTCATCTTCAGCAACCATTAAATTCCACTTCCAGACACAGCTCCTGGGAATGAAAAATACTGAAATTCTACATGTTCTCACTTACTCAAGTAATCATCCTGAAGGAGGGAAAACTAACTCTTAGTTATTTGCTTAGAAGGGCACCAAGGTACAACACATTCTATAATGAAAATAACTTTCCTGGATCAAGTTTGCTTATCAGGGTATGTTTAAAAAGGCACAGATTAGGTGAGGGATTTCTGTGCTCACTCAAAGGATTGAGGGAAGTGCTTAATCACTTTGGTTAGAGGATTAATTAATAGGGCTGGTTTACTTTTTTTATGTGTATTTACTCATGGCTTTGGAGAGGCTTGGAAACATTTTAAAGAACAATTCCTGCAAAGACTTGCCCAGCCCCTTCCAATGTGTCCCTGTCACAGTGTGCAGCAACACTGTGCTGAGTTTCCCGAGCTTTCCCATTATTCCAAAGGGGGAAGTATTGTACAGGATGAGGTGACTCAGCTGTGAAGTCTTGGTTTCCTCTAGAATTTCTCTGCACTAGTCAGATGCTTTTCTTGTGAGTTATCATATCCTTTCAGGAGGCAAGGGCTGTGTGATGCCTGTGAACTACACAACTGCTGTCTCTATTCAGGCTGTTTACCTAACAGGTTTATTTTCCTCTCTTCCCTTTCGTACCATTCCTCAGCTCCACTCTAATTTAACACCAAGGAGAGAAGGTCAAGGAAAAAATGGCCTCAAAGCATGCAAAACAGCTAGGATAAAGGGGTAATCTTCTTTCCTTGCCTGCAAGGACATAGACAAGAAATAATGACCTTCTATTCAGCTATTCTGTTGATGGTTGAGGACAGACAAGAGGTAAAACCTCCTAAGAGGAAAGACAGGAAAGAACAGATTGCTGGAGGAGGCTGTGATCATCCCACCAGTGAAAGACTTTAAAATAAGGGAGATAAAGTTGAATTTGGGGGTGTGTTTGACCCTGCAGCATTGAAGAGGAGCCAGATAGCTTCCTGGGGACCTTGAATCCATGATCCTACAATCCTAGAGACTTCATATGAAGAGAGTGCAAAGCCGGGACACTTTATCCTAGACACTGACATTACCTAGTCTGTTCTTACACTTCTGAAGTTTTTTCCTGCTGTACATGCTTTGGATCTAGAGGTCTTCCATAATTTAGTGGGTGTTTAGGCTTTTCCCTTCTGCTAGTGAAGGCATTGGGTCCAGTTCTGGAGCGACAGAACCTGCCAGTGGAGTTGCAGCAATTTACAGTGGCTAAGGACCTGTCTTTTGGTTCCTTGAGAAATTATCAGTGTTCATGCTACAGGTCATGTGTTTCATTCGAGTTCATCTCTGCTACAACACCAGCATGCACAGAAAAGCCATTTCACCTCCTCTGTGAGGACTTCACTCAGTTTCATCTCCAATTTTGCAGCAATCTTACACATCCAGCACAGACCAGTGTTGTGCCAAGGATCCATCATGGAGGAACCATCTGCCACACACAGAGCCTGGTGCCAAACCTTACAGCAACCCGCAGCACAGATCCTATTACAGCCCTCTGTGGAAAGATCCCAGGTGCCAGTCCATACCTTTTCCTCGTTTCATTGGATTGGGCAGTTTTGATGGTGCTCCCATCCTGGGTAGTTTCTCTCTCCTGGGAAGCAGGAGCATCTCTGACTGGAAGTGGAAGTATGACAGTCTCCTGAGTCACAGGTAGAACCTCATCCTCTGCTCCCTGCTGACCCAAGTGCTGCTTGGCATAGTCAAAGCCTTGCACTGGCTGCAAAAATAATGGGAGAAATAACAGGAATTTCCAGCATGTATTAGATTTCATATAAATTTTCAAATTTTTCACTACTCCTTAACTTTTTTAATTACGTAAGTGATGGGTAAAAATACATAGATTACCATGTGAATGCCCAAAAAGGAACCAATTTTCTGATGAGATCTTCTTTCCACACACGTTAAACATGATCAGCTAACACAAAATTGATCTTGGCTAACCTTTATTACCCTGCTGTAACACCCCCAGAAATTACTTTGACAGACAGTGAAAGAATGAGGATGTGGAAGAAAAAATTGAGAGGAAAAAAAATAACACCACACAGAAAACTTCCTCTGACAAAACCCCTGCATTTCCGAGGAGGGTGGGAGTAATTTATTCCCAGTCAAGAAAAAGTAAAAAAGGCACTCATAAGAAAGTTTCATGGGCAACATTTACCAGAAAAGAATCGTTTTCAGATCAGTGAAATTATATTTCCCCTGGCTTGCCTGTGGCCTACTGGGAAGGATATTACTGACTTCACTTGTTTCTCTTGGGAAGTGGCATTTCACCAAAGCCTTGTAGCAAGGCAGTTCTTGCCCAGCAGAGCTAATACATGCCTTCTGGGCAAGGCAGCCAAGAAAAGGTGTATTCTCTCAATGGAATAATTAAACATTTAGACATAACTTGATTTACCAAACTGCATTTTCAATTGGAAGGAAAAGAGAAGGGAAAAAAAAGACCCAAAACCAACCTGCATTATCTGTTGGGGAAAAAAAAAATCACTCAAAGAAATTCCTGACCACCTCTGGAAAATATATTCTTGGTACACTAAATTGAATTAACTTACCAAAAACTGGAAGGTTGCTCTTCCTGAAATAAAAAAAACTATTGACAAAATGCTAAAAAAGGACCACAAAACACTACAAAGTTGAGAAGTGGTGTTTTTTAAACCTCAAACATACTTTGGGAAATACTTTGGAATTAGTTCATTTCTGATTAGTCTCTCCAGGTTCCTGTCATGTCATCATTTAATACTTTAGTTCCAGAAGGAATCAGCAGGAGAAAAAAATTTGCTGTTGGCATGGAAAAAGGACGAGCTCTGAAAAACATTTTCTCTTGTTGCATCCTTTACTGAATCTGGGCTGCAGCTCTAAATACAGACACATTTCACAGGTGATCTCAGCCTGAAAAGAATGGGGTTGTCTTTTACTTTTTGAAACATAAAACATGCTTTTTCTTCATGTGGATCTGCATGGCATTCCCAATCTCCTGTTTTGACCAAGGCTGATGGTTTCCAGTGTGTTTCCTTACTTCAGCATTCCTCTGATAAGGAGGTTCAGTGCATTAGGGAGTGAGCTAATGCTGATTTGGGAGAGCAAACATCTCCACAAATCACCCCTGTGGAACTTGTGACGTATTAGAGAAATACCTCCACGGCAAGCAGGGTATCACAAAACAGCCACCAAATTAGCTACAAAGGCAGCAAATGAAGACAGGGAAGCAGAAGCTGTGTGACGGACAGCTAGGAAAAAATACTGCACAACATCCTAGATAGTAATATTGTTAACCAAAATAATGGGTTTCAACCTCATTATAAATATTAAATATCAGATAAGACCCCCCCCCACCAAGATATTCTTCAAAAAAGGTAACGAAAGAGAAGAGGCAATTAAATCAGTTTTTTCTCCCTTTGAAAGAGTGAAATAAGTTTCAACTTATACTTAATATCTTATAAAACCAAAAACAAACCAAAACAACCACCAAAAGAGAAACAACCCAACCAAAAGAAAAAACCTCGAAACAAAAAACAAACCAAACCAGAAATAGCAGGACATGAGAATTACTAAAGAATTCTGCAGTGTCCCAGCTAAGATCTGCCAAAGGGAGAAAATGAAGGATTATTTTAATCAGAGTTCTACTTACCACCATGTCCAGTAACAAACTGCAATAAAAGGAGAGCTGAGAAAGTCATCCTCATCAGCAGACATATTGCATTAAATAAAATTTGATCTTGGATCCCTGCTCTGCAAAAGCCCACAGGAGCAGATGGCTTTACCACCCCTGAAGGGAACTGGCAAGGCTAAATCACCATCAGGCACCGCTGAAGCACTGCAAGCATAGATGTCCAATACATCCAAAATACTGAGGGAGACTGAAGGACTGAGATTCTAATATTGCTTTTGAAATAATGAATGGATAATGAGACCAGTAGATTACACTGCCTGGCAAAGGAAAGACTGAATACTGAGAGTTGTTCCTGGGACTCTTTTTCCTTGTAATGGTAATGAAAAAGACATTAAATAGAAGGAAGGGAAGGAAGGGAAGGAAGGGAAGGAAGGGAAGGAAGGGTCAGCCCTTCCCCTCTATTTGTATACCCAAGTGCAGTTTCACTGACTTTTTTTCTCTGTGCACTTTATAAAATTGATAGGGTTTGTTTTCCCATGGTCTGCAGTACTTGCTTTTGGTTGTGGGTCTTAGACTACAGATCTAATCTCTCTTTACCTGCAAACTTATTCTTTCATAGTCTAAAAAAAAGGTGGGTTTACAAATGAGATTCTAGACTTTAAAAAAGCATGCTCTGAATTAGAAAGCAAGGGAGGAAAAAGTTAACCTCCATCCAAAACCTCAAAGCAAAAACAGTTGCCTAAAATAAAAACAACATTGAAATAACATTAAAATAAAATCCCATCAGCATTTCACCAGGTTGAATTTATACTTCTTTTCATTTTACTACTGGAGAGAAAATTGAAAAAAGCTAACAGTCCCTTTTCCCTGCAGCTTTATCCAGATGTCCCTGACTGCCGAGGCAATTCAGAACAGAAACACAATTCCCAAGAGAGATCCTATAAACTACACTACGTCTGAGAGGTCATTTTGTAAACTTCACTTATTTACCCTTCAGTCTGCTACAGCACAAAAGTCATGCCTTAATTACCAGGAAGAGGCAGCAGCCCTGCTGCTCTGCTCCATCACCTCCCCCTGCTCCGCACGAATATTTAATGCCAAATGTGCCATTACCCTCCACGCTGTGTCCGTGCCTCCTGTCCCGCCGCAGGGACGGAGCGGCCGAGGGAGGTGGCACTCTGTGTGGGATGTGATCTCTGCTCCTCCCGCTGCAGGCTGCCAGCGACAGCAGGACTGCAGCAGCCAGCAGCTCTGCTCTGACAGTCCCCTTGGAGCAGGACTTGTCCAGGCCGAGCCCAGGAAGCAGCAGCGCCAAAGAACAAGCACACCTGGAAGCCCGGGATGCAGGTATCCCGTCATGTTCTGCTTCCCTCCCTGCGCAGTTTACTGGGAGCTCAAAAGGGATCGCAAAATCGCTCTGGTGATTCAACGGCAAATCGCAGACGCACAGGAGCAAAATGCTTGAACTACAAATCACTCCACTGTGATTCCACTTCGAGCAGAGTCAGCATTAATCAGCAGTCTCCGGCACTTTGCTCAGCCTTGAAATACAACAGACTCATTTCAAAGGTGACATGGATATGTGCTCATCAGCTGTTTGTATTCCCAAACTGCATGAAATGTGGCAATTACAGTACAGGCAATTACCACTATCCCTAACATTGGTATTGAAAATAAAACTAAAACTCTTCTTTTTAAAATGAGCTTCTTTCCATTTTCTTCCCAAAATACGTTTCTTAGCCTTATTTTAAGTAAAGATGCTGAAATCAAGAATGACCAAACCAGTCCATTCCCAGTCCCACTGCAGGATTTATCTTCCACAGTCCATATCCCAGCATAAACTTTAGACTTGACCTGGCAGAACCTTCCTCATGGAGCCATCATTGTAAAACTGAACGGAAAGCAATTTAGCTTTCATTTGGAAATGCATCACTTTTCAGATAATGAATTAAATTAAATTTTATGGACTCTCAAAATAAACCAGAAAGGGGAAATGCACTCTAGAAGTGGATGCTCTGCACTCCAGCTGCAGTTTGAGCAAACCTGCAGGAAAAACTCCTGAAATGAGTGTGGTGGGGGTGCTGGGAGCTCAAAACCAATTGTTTTGTTCCTCAGATCCATCTGATGACATTGACAGCTGATGCAAATGTAACCTGACTGAGCAGGTTTTAACCTGACCACACACCTCACAGCCTGATTAAATCTGATTTGTCAGGAAAAGTGAAAATCCAATTTTGTCTTTCTTTTTGGAAGGAAAACAATGAAAAATGAAAATATTTTCAAGTTTTTCCTGTGCTGTAGCTGCAACCAGCGGTAGGTTGTTGAGTTATTTTTAATAGCAACTTAAGTTGGAAAGTATCCCATAATGATGGGCAGTTCAAAACAACGTATAAATTTAGCCTTATTTCTTTCCTTTAGTTGGGACTAAGATCATATATAAAAATAATCAAGAGGTGCATAGCACTTGCAACAGCCCCTAATAAAGCATAATTCGCATTTTAGAGGCTTCAATGGAGCATCAAATACCACAGCAGTGATGTTAATTCTTGTTTGTGTTTTCTGTTTCACTTTCGTAGATCTAATCTTAACGCTGGGTGGATAACAGTGGATAAATAGAGGAGCACATTGGAACCAAAATGGAAATGTCTTTTTTGCATCATTTTTGACACAAATATCTGGTTTCCAACTGGCACCAGCTGCACCCATCTGCAACGAACCTAAGATAAGGAGAAAAGAGCTATCGAGTGCATCATGCCTTCCTTCAGCTCTTCTTCCAATCTACATTTTTCAGCAGAAGCAACAGAGCTGAAATCTCAATAATCCTGCTGTCTGTGGCATTAAGAAACCAAAGAAAAAATTCATCATCTCAATCCCATGCCAGTGGAGAAGAACCAAGCCAGCTAAAAGTGCAAAGGAGCAGTCTGACTTACACACAGGCTCTGAGGCTAAAAACTCCTATCTTTGGGTGGCCCTGGTCAAGAGCAATTGAATAGCAGCATTGAGAGTCCAGACTTTTTCACTATGGAGACAAAATAGTATTCTGTGGCATTTTTCTGTCACAGACAGAGAATCAAGCTGGAAATGTGTTTGATTTGGGGGGAAAAAAATCTTGGAATTGATATGGATTAGTAACTTCAAGAAAAACACAATTGTTTGAACCCAACCAGAAATATACAAAAATAAATTAGAAATTTCAAAACAATTCCAAACATCCTTCAGCTACATCTATCAGAGAGTCACAGCTTCAGCAAGCAAATGGACCTTTGGCTCTAGAGCTGGGTCACTCACTTTGGCCCTCTGAGGCAGGTTCATCATGGTGTCTGGTTTGAAGTCGTTCTTGTTCTTCCTGCACAGCACGGCGGTGATGATGATGATGATGACGGTGACAACAGCAATGGGAGCCAGCACTGCTGCAATGATCCACAGGTTGTTTGGGGGGTTCTTCACCACAGCTACAGAAAACGGCAAACCAACAATGATAAGCTTCACTGGGCAGGATTGCTTCCAGCCTTCATTTGCCTTCATGTAAAAACTAGTATAGAAGGACTGCTGGTAATCTAGCTTTCTGTACAAAGAAATACCTTTGTATTGCTTTAGTAGAAAAAACAAGAATCAGTAACATTGCTCAATTCCTAAATTCCTGGTCTCTCTTGTCTTAGTTATCTAACCGGGTTATATGCAAAAGCAGCCACGTGCTCCAAAGTCAAGATAGAGGCCATGTGAGATATCACTCCAATGGTTCATTTACAGAATAAACAAACAAAAAAAAGAAGTTGCAAGTAATGCATCCTTAGCTATTTTTCAAACACAAACCCATCTTACAGTAAGGTAGCATGTGTGTTAAAAGAACACACGTGGAGTCCATACCTGTGTCAAAGACTGGCTCAGCAAGAGTAAACTCGCAGAGCTTTTAAGAAAACATAACTATTTGACTCAAAGAGTTATTATTCATATCAATAAGGCAATAAGAAAATGCTTCTCTTGTGCTCTAGAAATAATTTATCATAGTTAAGGTCAAAGTGGATTCATCATTTCTGAAGAAGTGGAAATAACGAGGTTGGAAAGAGCTACTTGCAGATGTATTAATAATGGCACAAGGAAAAGGGCTCATTTCAGAGATGCAGTGATGCAAAAACATTTTGGATTCCATTTTATCAGAGTAATTTCTCTAGTATGAACCTTCAACTTGTTCACACAGAAGAGATCCTCCCATGACACATTCCCAGTTCTGTCATTTCATTTCCTTTCTTTCTGGAAAAACAATCAATCTCCTTATAATGCTGCATTTTGCAGTAGTGAAGTATTCAGCGGACTTCCCCAAGCTATTATCCCTGTTTATTTTGCTGTGGCACTGGTTGCTGGCGTGGGCAGGCAATGGTGAGGATACCAGCACGGAGCAGCCGTTCCCATTTCCTAGGGGACCGGCGCTTTGAAATGTCATTGAGCTTATGAGCTGTCAGAGGCACTCAGCATCTCTCAGCATCAGACTTCACATGCAAACCAGCTCATTCTGCAGCAGTTATGAAGAACTTTCAGTTCCCCAGCTGAAAGGCTGGCTGGAGCCTGAGCCTGGTTTCTTGGTAGATTTGTGACTTTTGCAAAGCCGGCATAGTTTGTTGGGTGATGTAGGGACAGCACCGTTAGGTTCAGAGCTTGAGCACAAGACTGTCCAAAAGGCCAAGTTGGAGCATTTCAGGGTTTCACTTTCCAACAGGCTTGCAGAATTCTTAATTATTGACTTTGACATTTAGTTTGGGGATAAAACGTCTGTGGGGTAAGGGAACTGAATCTGAATTTTAACAAATAACAGTAACTTTAATCATAGACTGTTGCTGTGGAAGCAGACAACAATTGTTGAAAAATTGTATTTATCCCTTCTAGGGAATGCAGAGGAAATTATGACCTTATAGCTAACAGGACAGACATTTAGGAGTAGAAATTTACATCTTTAATTCAGTTACCAGATTCCAGTATGACCTAAAGCCAACCCATGGTTCATTCAACTCAGTAAGACTTCAGTGGAATTTGAAACAAGCCTTTCATTCTGTTAAACCTCAGTCTCTGGCTCATAATAGAGGAACATCCATATTTTGGGTTATTATTCGTCTGTCTTGTCTAACCCAGCCATGAGCTCCCGAGGGTACATGTCTTTTCTTACTGTATTTTGGAACAGAACTTTTCATTCTGCTAGAACAGAAATCATAATGAGCGAAAATGAAATCCGCACAAAGTATTTTCTGAGGTAATACAAAGACAGACTACAAATAACTGTTTCCAAAAAGAAAGAAATTGGGTTTTTTCCCATTTTAAGGTATAAGGATAGAATTACCTCCTACATTTCAAATACTCTACCCTCAGAATCTCTGTTACCTCAGGTCATAATTTCAGTTTCTGTATATTCTCTTCTTACTGTGTTCTATGCATACTTGGCTGGTATGAAAATCTACAGATAAATGAATCTGCCTTATCAGAGCATGGAAATATAAAGTTAGATGATGAGCAGCAGATTTCATAATTGCCTACATATCCACAAAAATATAAATCACATCACTGCACAAAGAACTAGCAAACTGCTGTATCAATATCTTTTTCAGTAAAAAATACATTAAAGTAATACTCTTGTGGAAAACAAAGTTATTTAGAATTTAAATGCTGGAATTTATGGAATGGAGATCCCTGGGTTCAGTTGAATTAAAGTCAGTAGCAGACCATGATCAAATCAAGGATCAAATACAGTACGTGGTGCATTCTCTGGAAATTATATCAGATTTCAGTCTTCTAACTCAATCCTATATTTATGTATAATACATAAATTACTTATTACAGCAGTTTCTATTTTTCCTGTCACCATTTCATGTAATTATTACAGCATCACTGCTTCTTCAAGCAGATATAATTGCACCAGGGACATCCATTTTATGTGCTGTTTCACCAGCAAGGAGATCCAGTGCAGAAGTCCACTGTATAATTTTGATTCCTTCTAAAGAAATATTTTGGCAAAGTGGAGAGATCCAGTTAGCAACAGGCGTGGATTTGGACATTGATCTGTAAATGTATGAAAAAACACTCTAAGCCTCACCACATATTTATGACTATGGGTCAACTCTACAGGAATATAAAAAACCGCAAAAAATTAAAGAAAAAAATACGTGTCTGTAACTGATGAAGGTCTTGAAAGAGAAATTTGAAAACACTTTATTTTTCAAGAATTGAATACTTTTTGGCAGTGTTTTTCTGAATGACACTATCATATCTTGAATCTGAAAACTGTCCATATGCACAAGTAGCTCTTCTCAGCTTCACTTTTCTGATATGTGTCTAAACAATATCTTTAACAACCATGTGGTTTCCTTGGTGAAAATTATTAATGAAAAGATAATAATTCCTTTGAGATAGAAAGAATCTGCACTATTTTGATCAGCTCAAAAATAAGAGACATCTTAATAGCCGCCACATTTTATTTTGGGCCGAGTTATTTGAATAGCAACTTTGCCCAAGTCATTAGTCTGTGGTGTCATGGTTTTGTCAGCAACAGAATTAATCCTGACTTCACAATTCCATAGTGTCTAGTTCATGGAATAAGACAATGATTTAAGTAAGAAATTTTTTAAAGAACCCTTACGATCAGCTTGCACTTGGATGACATAGCCCAGTGTCAAGGCCATCCGCTGGGAGTCAACTGTACTCAAAATTTTGGCAGCTGCAGTGCCCAGCAAAGGCTTCCCGTTGTATAAAGTGTAATATGTCAGTTCAGCTGGCTCCTTGGGTCCTGGAATACGTTGGATCTTCACCATCTTTAAGGGAAACAAACAAATAAATAAATAAATAAGGAGAGAAAGAGTAATAAACTGCGTTCACATTATACCACTGCAAATCTCACCTGGAGCTGTTTTAAGGCAGTGCCCACAAGGGAACTCCTTCAAGGCCTCCTACAAGCATAAGCTCCATGCAAATATTCTCATAGGATCAGAGCTTCTCCCCTCCATAGCCCAGGCTATTAAGTCAGACAGTCACAGTATTGACTGACTTAAAAAAAAATTTAAATATAATCCTAAGGTAAAACCCTACAGTAAGAAAAGCATGCTGTAAAGAGGAAAGGATCAAATGTTTGGACATTACAGGCATCTGTATAGGGGAAATTCCTATAATCTGTCCTAATACTGAAATCTGTACTTTACTGTCATATTGCAGTTAGAAAATAGCCTCACATTTCACTTCTATACTCATTATTTTTTATCCCAGGCTGATAACAAAGAAAACCATGCTTTTCCCATTTTATTTTGCAGTACACTTGCAGAATTTTTCCATTGTGCCTCTACCTTTCCTGAGAGTAAAGAAAGTGTCAAACACTTGTAATGATGAGAAGAGAAAGTAGTTTTGTGATTCTTTTCCATTATGTTATAGACTAAAAATTTATCAAAGGTTCACACTTTTGGCAAGTAAAATGTGTTCCTTCTTTTAAATTATTTCAGTGGAAAAATAGAAAGACTTGTGTGGACAAATGGAAAATGTAATAACTTGGGTTTATATCTTAGAGCAAACAACTCTTGAAAAACAAAATGTAATTTTTTTAAAAATAGCTAATTTTTGAACATTGAAGAAGAAATATTTGAATTCCCCATTGCATTAGTTGGCTTAATTGGTGAGAAAACAAAATATGATCGTTTCAAAATACTGCATGTGAAAAGCTGTAAATAAGAGAATGATTAAGAAATCACTCAGGTCTGAAATCTCTACTTCATAACGTGATCTGGGGGCACATGATTTGATGACTAACCCTGTACAAATAAAGGCTGCTGCTTACATTTTTTCCAACAAAAAGGAAAACCACCAAGTTCTATGTTTGAGTTACCTAGGAAACTTTTATAATGAAAGAAAAAGAAAAAAAACAACTTGGAACTCTTCATTATGCTGAATACGCTAAAATAGGTACTTTGCACCAATCCTCATAGCAACCAGAGAGAAAATATTTATGAACACTGATTAACTAATGATGATTTCCTGGGGATGACAGGCATGCCAATGTGGCTGGCTGCAGAAAAAAGACAGGATTGGCAATGCCATGCATTCTGCCCTCGCTGCTTTGATATTCATGAGAAATACAGGAAATTTCAGCCAAGCTAGAAATGTCTTTTACAGAAGTGAAGCAGGACACATGCAAGCCAAGCACTTTTTTAACACGTGTCATTGAGCACCTGCACAGTGTAGCTGCCCACAGTGGTGGCACGTTTGAACCTCCTCCCCTGCTGGTGGGACATCATGAACAGTGGGGCCAAACGCTGCTCCATCAGTCTGGCAAAGCTCTGGTTGTTCAGCCCCAGTAAAGCCATGTCAACCCCTTGAATGACTGTGGGAATGGAGAAAAAACACACATCAGCACATCGTGCATGGACAGGTAAAATAACATGTGGTCTGTGGGACAGCTTGGGACAGGGAGGTACAGAGTAACTCAGAAGAAAAATACCTGGATGCTGTTATCCCCTCTCAGTAATTCCCAATGGGAACATAACGTGCTTCTGTTTCAGTCCCTGCACTGTTCCTCTCAGATAATCTCAATGATGTTTCAGAGAGTAAAAATCTCAAAATACCAATTTTAGGCCTTCAGTTTACCAAAATGGGTCAGGGAAGAATCTACTCTGTGATCTTCAATGTAAAAAGTAAGTTAAAACCTATTTGAGAGCTGCTGGGTTTATTGCCAGATGCTCCTGTTAACTGAACCAGTTTTCCATCCTGAAGACTTGAACTGTGAAGTTAGGATTTTGTTCAATCTCAAACGAAATAACTGGTTTGAGAGCACTGAAACCTGAATAAACATTTCTGAAGTATAAATGAAGGCATCTGAAGTATAAATGAATGCAAGATTTAAGAGAGACTGGATTCTAAATTTAAAAAAACTGATACAACATGCTGATTCAATTCATACATATGTATGGTTTCTTCAATATTATTTCAAATAAAGGTCTTCTGGGACCACCACAATCTTTCTGAAAACAGAGTTTTCACTGTAATATCAATAATACTCCAGTGCAGCAAGTGCACAGAGGCAAGATATGGAGCATCAGGTTCACAAGGTCCATACTGGGAGGAGCCGTACCACTCCCTTCAGAGGATCATAATCTCTGCATAAACTTATGTTTTATTTAAATTTATTAAAAGACAGCACTAGCACAAAGCCCATTTCATGTCAGAACCCTTTGCTCTTACCCTCCTGAGCATTAAATAATTCCAGACAGACACACCAGCTAGAAAGGCTTTGGTATCACTCCGAGATGTCTGGGGGAGAGGGTCTCTTTCTTGCCCAGCCATCATTTTTGAAGTCAAAATTATTTTGAATGAGAATGTGATACTTGTGAAATGACTTGATAAGAGAAGTATTTTGAAATCTAAGAGCTTCAAGTGAAAGATGCAAAAATTCCTGCATCCAGATAGTCAGCAAATCATAAGTTCCTTGGTGTAACAGCTTCACCTTTGTTCCTGGGTTATGTCCATGAGTCTCTGTTGATTTCAGATCTAAATCCAAGTCCCAATGTATTAAAAAAAAAAGTCTATTTATGTCATGAAGCTCTGAGAAGATAATGCTGTTCTCAGAATTGTTTAAACCAAAGTACCATCAATTCTGAGGTGAGTGTTGGTCGCTGGAGATGTCACTGTTCAAGGTGATGAATCACTTATGCCCCAGAGTTACTGTGAGTACATTTGCCCAGACGAATGCAGGTTCAGTGGGCAGCCCCTTATTTCTGTATAAAATTCCTGCACCACTGTGTTCGCACAAATAAACACTAAAAATTATTACCTGGACTGCACGGAGGAGGGAAGGACATTAAAAAGTACCTGTTATCACCCAGTAGTCTCTAGTTGATTCCGAGACATCAAGGTTTGGATACTCCAAAGCTTAAAAAAATTAAAGATCAATTTATGTCATAATATTCCAACATCCTACACATTATGTGTCCCAAAACTGGCTAACCAGACAGCGAAAAATAAAATTGAGCTATGGCCCAAGAGGAGATCTAGAGCATAATTTTCAGGGTTACAATTTCTTTTCTGTCTGAAAAAAGAACACCAAGTGTAAACAGAAGAAGCACTGCCATACAAAGTACAACATATCTCTCCTGTTGCCAAAATACTGGCTGGGATGAAGCCCAGGACTGCCCAGAACCAAGAAAAATAGGTAATAGGTATTGTATACATTTCTGCTGCTTTCTCCCCTGAAAAAAACCGGATGAGATTCCCTGATGAGTTAGTGATTAATCCTTATATAACCCAGACCTCAGTTTTAGCCTAAAATAATGTGAAAATATACCAGGATCAGACTCCACATGGATTGCAAACGAGACCAACAAAACTGTGAGCACACCTTGGAGTGTGGTGCT
Organism: Grantiella picta; assembly: GCA_013397955.1. NCBI lineage: Eukaryota > Metazoa > Chordata > Aves > Passeriformes > Meliphagidae > Grantiella > Grantiella picta. The sequence continues at coordinate 553,908 of VZRM01007522.1, read as the reverse complement.
CCCTCACTGTGCACAGTTTAAGGCATTATTACCATATGTGTCTGCATCTGTGAGAAACTGATATTTGCTGTTTAGATGCCTTTTGTTAGCTCCTCCATCTCCAAAGTGCACTAGGCTGTAAAGCTCAATATGCTTCTAATTCATTCTACAGATCAGCATTTGTTCAGTAGATTAATACCAGGAACTTAATTCAGAAAACATCCACGCTCTGCACGTTGATAGGCTGCTATTGAGTCACCTTGATTTTTAAACCCGAAAGTGGCTTGGAATAGTAAACATTGTAAAGGATTTGATTACACACAGTAGCTGCTTTTGAGGAGGCTTTCACAGCATGCCCTGAGCTGTGCATTTCCACGACAGACTGCGAAGATTCTGGAGGAGCCACTGGAGCCTACTGGGAAATAGCATGCTCGGGGAACGACCTCAATATTTGTTTGATAAAATGAGACAACTACACTGCCACATGAATAAGCATCAAACACTCTTCAAAGGAAGCAATTTCCAGACACACTATCAGTCTGGAGCCGTAAACACTGCGTGTGCATTAAGTTCATGAGTTTGCAGTACAGCTGCTGCGGTGGGAATAAAACCAAGAACTCCAGAATGAAATATAAGCCATTAGTTGTTAAAGAAACACTTGCTAAAGACTTTACCAGGTCTCTTCATCATGTGTGGGGATCAGCAGAGAGCTGCAGTACCACACAAGGCTTGCTGTGTGACAAATGGCTTTCATAGCTCCTGACTACTAAGCATACGCCTGTATTGCCTTCGTGAGAAGCACCATAATCCTCTTCCTAAATAGGCCTTTTTTGGAGGCCAGACACTTGAACTGAGCACAGCCAGCATCAAAACTTTCTCCAGCTTTCTCCTTGTGCTCCTGGATGCCTCATGAAGCCATGTCCTGCACACAGGCCACTTGCCAACAGTGAAAAAGAAGGAGTCTGTTCCATGAGGAATGGGGTACATCCCTTCCTAAGTCCCTGAGCATATCCTTTATCAACAGCCTCTCTCCACCTCCCCTTGCCTGTGGAAAGGCTTTATGAAAGCACAAGTCTACTGTGAAACGTGTCTCTTACCCTATGATGGAGACTGATTCAAAAGTGCACCAACGCAGTGCAAGAGACTTATCCTTGGACAGTTTCACCTATTTGCTTCCAAATATCATAATTTGATAGGTAATGCCTCAAGAACAACATACAAACCTCCTTTCCCAAAGATTTGTATAGTCACCTAAGTTAGCTGTGATTCCTGACTGCCTCACAGCAGAGAGCAACCACTTGTCCTAAGGAAGGCTCATCATGCAAGTCAATGGTGAAGGATTGCACAACATAATTTCTCTGCTGTTGAGCCGTTTGCAAACAAAATGGACTGACCAAAAAAAAGAAAGGGAACTTGTGTTTTTCTCAGTGCTCACTTTCCAACAGTCTGCTGCTGCAGTGATGTACGCAGCAGGGATAACCTGTCTGCAGTGAGCTTAATTTCACACATCCCATTAACAAGATTAAACAGAGATCCCCATAATCAAGCATCTTGTCCCTTTAATAATTTTAAACAAATTAGCATGCAGAGCCAGAGAGCACACACACCACAGAGGCTGCCCACAAAATTGTACCTCACAGCCTTCCGAGCAGCTGGAATGCAAGAAAACTATTGATGTTAAAGCACCCAGACCACTTTTAAAGAGGATGAAGTTCAGCAAATACACCAACAACTTTTTAAAAGAGAAGCACAGAAGAATATCACTGACTACCCAAACACACACTCACAGCCTGATCCCAGTCCAGCCCCTGGAGCAACTACTGAGGCTGAGGATTCCACTGAAGCAGAGGGCGATGCTGAAGCTGAATTTCATTCAGTGCTGTGCTAAGCTTTGCCGAAATGAAGAATTTGGGACCTTTTGTGCTTTGCTTTACATAAAACTACAATTATATTTTTTTTGGAACTTGGGACAGGAATTTTTCTTATTAATGACAGCATATACATGTTTTTCTTAGTTACTTGCCAGTATTGCTAGCAACCAAAATGCAGAATGAATCCAGAAAAGAAAAAATAATTACCCCCCCATATTTTTTTTAACAAAAAACAGATTTAAAAGTAGTCAGAAAAACTAACTACAATCCCTGAGCTTGACAACAAAGCAAAATTCTGGTACTGCCTAATTTTGAAGCTGGGAAGCACATACTTACATTCAGCAATGGTGAGAGGCGGGTAGGTGAGGTAGAAACCCACCAGCTCAGCTGACAGCTGATTAAGAAGGTTGCTGGAAATAGTGCCATTTAGAGTTGTGCTTTGATTTTTCACTACGTAAAAGAGAGTGACAGCTTGGGAGACATTGGAGGTGTTCAAAATCTGAAACAAAGGCAAAAAAAATAATGTGTTGCTGTGGTTCAGCTCAGTTTAGAACAAAACCAAAAAACACCAAGCCACTGCAAAGAAGCTGGGGAAATGTTAACCTGAACAATGGATTAGCTACATCTCATTCAACTTTACTTGTGTGAAACTTTAATCCCTACTTTAGCACTCGCAGGGTTCCTGGAGGACAGCAGCAGATAGGAAATGTGCAGTAAGGACTGAAAACAATCTTCCTGTTTTTTTACCAGGAAATGTGGGATGAGGGAGAGGATGCTTATCAGAAAAGTCATCCAGTGCTTTATGCAGAGAAATTGGCTCATATATCTTGCTGTCTTTGCTGCCTTCCTACTTTTTCCACACCTTTTCCATATGAAATAAAGGGTTATCATGTCTTTTCTCTTCCTAGAATCATATGAATACTTACTCTCCTCCTCACTCTAGCTCTGTGCCAGGCTCTTCCTGAGCCCAAATCTGATGACTGCATTTTCTAGGACCTATTCTGTTTAGCAAGTACTGGATGAAATCCTCAAACACCAGGGAAAAAAACCACATATTTTCTCGGAAAACTTATGCCCTAGGGCAAGAGGGATGGGGATTTTTTGGCTACTGATAGGTAGGCCCAAGAGCATTCATGAATGTTTTTTAAATACCCTATTTTTATTATTTGGATCACCAAGTACAAACAGAAACCATGGTATAAGAAAAGCATCAGAAGAACCCAAGGCCAGACCAAAGGTCTGCATGGCCAATGTGCACTTACAAATGCTGGAGCAGAGGGTTGGAGAATTAGCACAGGACAAGAGGAGTGGGTGGCTTTCAACAGTGTAGCATTACCCCACAGATATGGTTAGAGATATAAACCTTATGCTTGGGTTTATGAAAAGGGTTGATGACTTTTTATGGTGTATTTGGTCTGATTCATTACAGCACTCATGGCTGAAGAACCATGGCCAATTTCATTTCTCCTTGAACAGAAGACATTTCATGACTTTTACCCACCTTTTTGCCCTTCCCTCTACTCTTCTAGTGCAGCAATGCCTTTTCTGAACAGGCTCTGTCTGCTCCAGAACTGTTCCTCAGCTGTCAGTTAATCTAAAACCCTCATACAGTGTTCTGTTGCACCAACTTAGTCTTTTTCATGATACTGGAATAACTCCAGAAAAATTTATCATGAAGATCACACTCTTGAGCCTCTTACTTCCCAGCTTTTATGTTGCCTCCAGGACTTCCATCCTATCTCTCCTTAAATTGGCAATACCCACAAAAACAGCTGCTGCCTTCTCCTAGGGCTCTTTCCAAAATTGCTCAGGTGCTTTGTGAGATCTGCCACTTCCACCACAAGCAAATTAGCCACCATGAAGTTCTCCTCAGTGCCATGGGTCCAGCTATTGGAAAGCTTGATAATCACTTGACCTGCTGTGGTATATCGTCTCTTGCTGTAAACTTTTCTGCTTCTCTGAGCTCCCCTAGTCTGAACTCAAGTTCACAAGAAACAGCACCAAAGCAACTAAGCAGAGTTCTGATGACAAATTTTATCCTTCTGAGGAGCACAATCCATACACAGAGTTTTATCATAAGTCAAATACAAATCATAATATCACCCAGATGATAATTTCATTATTCCTGAAGTATGGCAATAGAGCATAAAGGTGTTGGCCCACTATATATATAAAGGTGTGTAAAAATCAGGCCCTTAGTGGTGAATTTGTGCTCGTGAGTATAAAACTGAAATGCATACCAAAACTGAGAAAGAAATATATTCCATTATTTCAGATCTCACAAACAGATATGCCTAGCACCATCATTATACCTGAATAGCCTCACTGAAAGCAGCTAATATGTCAGAATAACAGATGCAGTAAAAACATAAATTTGGAAGACTGTGTTTTTATACTTGGGGTTTTTTGAATTTATACCATTGAACTGCAAACAGTAAAATTCCAATTCATGAAAAGCAACAGCATTCTATAAATAATGCATTTATAAGTTTCTCTGCAATGCATAAAACAATCTGATTTCAGATGAAAACCTAAGCTTCCTTCCATAGAAACTAGCAAAGGCACTGTGTTGGAATACAAACATATCCATGACAAAGAATAAGCAGGAGAGTTTGGCAGCACAGTGGCAAAGCACTCAGCACTGTACCTGAACAGTTAAGTTGTTGCTGGTGTTTAGGACCTTTCTTTCAGCATCCTGAAATGCTCTCTGGAGCCTCTGTTCCATGGTCTGAACAAATTTGCATGACTGAATGTTGTCTGTTTGACCCACAAATTGCAGCTCTGCAAAGGAAGGTATTAGCATGTGGATAAACAACTCTCAGCTGCAGCACCAAGAACAAAATGATCAATTTACACATTAAGCAGGTGAAAATAATGCCACTTCAGGAACTGCACAAAATTAGCCTTTATTAAGACAAAATATAAGAATAAAATTGCATCATTTTAGCTGATACTTTCCACAAACAAATGGAGATTGCTTCTGCAATGATATGTAAGATGGTAAGGCCAGTTCACTGTGCATACACTTGCTCAGAGCCAGGCATTAAGTGAAGCCATTCTAAAAGACAAGTATAACCTTAAATCTTGCAGGCCATTTCGTGCTGCAAAACATAATCAACCATAATATTGATTCTCATTCTGTTTTACTGTCATTCTAGGAAAAATGTACTTACCTCTAACTGCCACAACTATGTGTATATAGACATGTAAGCATATATACAATAAGTATTTTTTATCATTTAATATATCGTTTTAGAGCACTCTGCCCTCTCATAGTTTATACTGCCCTGCAATCACTCTGCACTGATGCTTACTACAGTACAGAGGGGTTAAAACAGTGACTCTGGGTCAGAAAGCTGGGGCCTGGGTCAGATGGGTCCAGCCAGAACAATGTGCGTGTGTGTATATCTATATTAAAAAAAATATATATATCTATATATAAAATATACAGTCATGTTTCTCATCTGATTGCCCCAGAAGAAGCACGCAGGTTACTGCACAATCCATCAATTGAAGGCCATTTAACCAAAAGCAAAGCCACAGTCAGGCACACTGCTGTGACTCATCCCTGCTGTGGTACCACCTCCCCTCCCAGCAGTGCCAATAGCTGTGACAGCAGAGCACCGGGAGGACAGAGGTGCCCACACTGCCTGTCCTGCTTGTGCCAGCAAAGCAGCACCTAAAACCAAAGCAGAGCTGTCCTGCTGCCACATCACTGCTGCAGAGTCCCTGAGCTCTGAACCGTGAGCACACACGCTCCCCCAGGCAGGGCATCACTCACCCGTTTTCAGCTGGAAATGGTAGGCTGGAAGGGACTTCCAGGGCAAGGCCAGGGCCACCACGGCCTGCAGATGTGGCACGTGTTGCTTCATGGCTGCTGTGGCGTTGCTGATGCCGTAGGCAAGCAGCTTTTCAATGACAGCAGCTGGCATGAAAACCAGTCTGCCCCGTGTGACATAGTAACCAACTGTGAGGTTACTCGATTGCTCCAGGATTTCGACCTAAAAAACACAAGCAAGCATTATGTATTCATTATTTCGTTTGCAATTCAGCCACTATTTGATGGGGCTTCTCACCCTGTGTGTTCCTTGCAGGGCTTTTATCCCGTAATCCCCTATATCCCCTATGGGATCAGTTAGTGTCATATCAGACGTGGTATTAGCAGAAACACTCCAAGAGTTTTAGGCTCAGCTCACGCAGCCTGGGCTCCAAACTGAAGGAGTCTAGTGCTGCTACCACAGCTGAAAACCCCTAGGTAAGGCTGGGCCTTCATTCATGCACAGATACTGGGACATTTTAATTATGCATGGAAAAATACAGGGAGCTTCCTACTCCATGCCTGAAGTTCACTGAATTTATGCATGTTTCCCTCATTGCAGGTTTGCAGACAGATTTCTGAGAAACAAAAGTTTCCAATATTTGATTGGGCTGTCTCTTATATATGGAATATATATCTCTTCTCCTGTACTGTCCCAGATGGTTAAATCTATGAATGGACCTATATGAGTGGAAAGGCCAAACCACAAGAATGGACCCACCATGAGTCAAAACATGAGCTGAGTTTTACCTCCAAATCCTGTATTTTCCAGAAAGTTTTAGCCCTGGAATTGGTGTCTCTCACTAATTTTTAACTGGTTCCCTCTATTAGGAGGAAGCTCCTCTCAACCTTGCAAAAAGGTAGGGGACTAAATCTGACAGTTTTTATTGCTGCTGCCAAGGCTCAGGAACACACAATTCCCAAAGCAACTAACATCCTCCACACTTGCAGCAATAAAGCGTGAGGACCAAAGCCAACTTGATGCCCTCTGTTTTGAGCAAAATTACTTCTTTTCTTCCCAGAGGCTTGGTGAGTGCAACTTGGTGAGTGCAACTCCTAACAGCCTTGGGCTGCACATAAAGCTCAGCCTGAGTGCACAGAAAGCTGTGTCCCAGGGAAAAGTGCCCTGGCAGCCCACCCGAGCCTGCTCTCACACATGGCAGTGTAGAGATTTATGCAGCTCAGCTGCAAAGTGATGAATACATCACCTCTGTTTATTTTCAATAAAATGTGCTTTCTCCCTGCTCAGGATTTTTGTCCCTGTGGAATTGCACCTATCAGGTGCTGGGTTTTCAAAGCAGGGAGTGGGCTGACAGCAGTGACATCCCATTTACCAGCCGTGCTCTTGCCGTTGATCCAGGCTGAGCACAGGAACACTCAGATGCCCCTGAGCAGAAGTCACTCCTGAGCTGCAGGAGGATGAGGAAACTTGTCAGTAGTTGTTTCCCAGAACACACTAAAAAGAATTTCACATTTCTCTCTTGTTCATTAAATAATCTGGTAAAAGCTTTGAAGTATCCCTAAATTTTTAGAGACTAGAGTGGGTGCCACCTGTGAGTGCTCTCCATATGAAAAGCTCAGTGCTCCCCTCTGAGAAGCTTCCTGCATCCAGAGACACCACTGGAACTGCAGCCAGCTGGGATTCTTTGGTGGGAGAGCTGTTTTGATTAAATCATGTAGGTAAAGCCAAGCATGCTTACCTGAGCGCTGACGTTCTGGTTGAAAGCTTGTCTCAGCACTTGGTTGAGTCCTTTTCTCACACTCTCCCTGAAGGCATTGCTGATCATCATCTTCCTTGTGTTCAGAAACAGAACTGTGAAGCAACAAAAGCCACAGGGTGGATTGAGACATCACCATGCTCCTGCTTGCTTTCTTTAATTGTTTTACATTGGACTGGCTGTGCAGGGATCATCAAAGCAGCTTGGATTAGCAGCAGCTCCAAAGACAGAACTGCAGGGGCTCAGCAGCTCCTGAGCTCCCTGTTCATCCCATGGCAATAGCCCATTGTTTCCACATTTTAGAGCAAGGTCTAACAAATGCAATTTCTTTAGCAGCAACAACAAGTCTTTGCCATGCTGCTTTTCCAAGTGAAGCATGAGGCCACTCACTGCCTGCGGACAGACTGGCACAGCATTCCCAGGGGACTGAGCCAGAGCTGCACAGGCAGGCTTCTAAGCTTCATGGCCAGAGTTACATAAAAGAAATCTGCTGCTCCACTGCTATAATTATTTTCAATTTAGGAAGCATCTGTATGCATTCTTTAATAAACTTAACACTATCTTCTTTTTCTCTTATAATTTGCAGGAAGAATTTATAACTGCACTTGAATACTTTCAATTATATACTGAACACAAGCTACTTCCATCTTTAGAAACAGCTGTTGTACTATTCACACTACTGATGAGGATTTTTAGCAGCTAACAAACACATCAGGTCCAAAAGCTGTAGTCTGTATCGTGCAAGGTCTTAAACTCTTTTTTGTACTTATTTTTGCTGAGATCTCCAAGATACATACATCTTCTCGTGCTGTACTGTGCTAGCACAAGGAGTCTGTGAATCCTGGGCAAGGTACTTCTCCAGGCCCCTTTAGTTTAGAGTTCTTACAGCTAAAGAGATGCTGTCCATGTAAAAAGAGCCAGAGCCAGAAGTGGCACTGTTCACCCAGAAAACTCCTATTTTAAAGTGTGCAACTCTAAATGCTAAACATTATTTTCAAATGAATCTCTAATGGTAGAGTTAGAGTTCATATTAGAACAGGATTAAATATTTGTGTGTAAACAGGGCTGAGATCCAAGGCAGGTTACTGCACTGTCCTCCTCAGCAGCACACACTCCTTTCTTGCAAAGCAGGGGCCAACCATCCTGTCTGACAGGGCTGCCCCTCCACACAGGTGGTCCTGCAGTGACCCCCTAACTTCAGACCTCCTGATCTCACCACTTCATTTGACCAATTTGCATTAAAATCCAAGCCACAAGTAAATCCAATGCCATTTCCATCTAAAAACCCTGCTGGTATCCATCCAGTTTGTCAGGGCAGCAAGTTAATCATTACTGCCCCACAATTTTTGGCAGTGCATTTCTCACACCGCACTACTTGCCCCCCACAGACACACGAGCTCCCTTCAGCAAACCCAGTGGTCACATACCTGTTTTGACCATCATGTTGGCAGAGAGCCGGCAGTCCAGGGAGGGAGCTGCTGTCATGTTAGCGAAAGCGGCTGCAGCCGTGGTTTCAGGAGGAGCAGGGGTGAGTTCCACTGCAGAAGGGGGAAGCCTAGTTGTTTTCGCTGATGCTGTAATAGATGTCAAAGCTGCTGTCATTGTCAGTGGGTATGGGGTTGGCGTTTTGGTGATGTCTGAGCTCGGGAACTTCTGGGTGTCAGTTATCTGCCTTGGAACATGGGCTGTGGGTGCGAGTGTGGAAGCTGTGACCGTGCTGCTCTTGGGGGTTATGAGCATAGCTGGCATGTCCACAGGTGAGGCAGTCATGTTTCTTGTAGCAAAAGGAAAATCTGCATGTGTTTCTACTGAGCTTAGATCCAGTGCCAGTTTGGTGGCAGTGTTATTTTTTGTTAGTGTCAGTATTGGTGTGCTCAAAGCCATCACAGATGGCAAAGGTGTGTTTTCAGTGCCTAGAGAAAAAAAGGAAGAAGCTGGCACTGGTGAAGCTGGAGATGATTTTCTTGTTAGTGGTTTTGCTTCTGAAGTTTCTACTGTAGGTAATGCACCAGAAGATACTCCAGATAACACTGTAAGAACAGAATGGGTAAAGTTGGTTGTTGACAAAGAAGGAGACTCTATCTGTGTTGGTGATGCATGGACAGAAGTTATGATGACTGAGTGCAGAGCACTGGTGGTAGGGGTTTGCAATGGGATGCCCTTGGTAGCTTTATTAGATATGTTACTGGGAACTAGACTATGATAGCATTTGTGTCCCACTCCTCCACACTGAACATGGCTGGATTTTTGTCAGCCATAACCAAATAACCAGAGGACTCCAACTGGTTGTCTGCAAATTCTGGAAAATTTCCAGAACCAATGTCTTCTGAGATAAAACTATGGAAGAGAGTGAAGCCAGAAGACTTGGTTAGGGGATAGAGGGTGTGTGCTGAGGGTGACACTGCTTCTGTTGGGGGCTGAAATAGTCAAGTTGTCAGTGAGCTGAACAGCCAGCACTGGTGCTGTGCTTAACATTTCAGTCAGTAAAGGAATCTTCCCAGCATCACTTGTTTGGGATTCTGGAGAGCTAGGGAGAGCACCTGTACCATTAACAGGAGGGACATGTAAATGGAGAGGTGCTTTATCATGTGTACTGATAGGAACATCTCCAACAGGGAAGAAATCAGCAATGTTTTTGGCCGTGCTTCCATGCTTTTTTGCAGAAGGTCAGGCATTGTCAATGCACTAGCAAGGGATGAATACTGAACAGGAGATGTTTTCAGTGCAAATGCATCTACATCAAATTATGAAATGCTTTTCTTTTCAGCAAATGTTAAATTTGAAATGTTTTGACTATAGGATGCATATGTATAGTTTGCTAGAGGGGTGGAGAAGTGTGGCTGCTTGTAATTTGTATTAAATATGTTTTGCAGACTTGAAACTACTGAGTATGGTGCATGGTACTCATCTTCCAATGGAAAAGTACTTGGAGCAACTTCTCTTATTCCAATTTGGACTGAAGTTTTTACCGAAGGAATACTAATGCCAGCTGCAAACAGCAATGCTTTATTGGTCCACATAGAAGCTGAAGTTACAACTTCAGGAGGGCTGACAGGATCTAAATTGATTTCAGAGTCTGCATTCAAAATCCTGGAAGAGCCAGAGCTGTGGCTGTCCATCACTATTGTCATGGAAACAAGTGATGGCAGCATACACCACACTGGAGTCATGACAGAGGCGAGTGGCTTTTCATCAACTGAATGCAAAGTCTGACTAGAGGTTAAATGATTTAAAGCTCTTGGAGATGAATATTCTGCATGTGGAGTCACAAGAGTGGGCACTCTCATCTTTCTTTCTTCATTGTTACATCTAAACCTTCTGCATCCCCAGGTGGAAGATGTGCAGTCACAAAAACAGTAGTGGCAGAAGTATTTGTGATAGCAGGTTCAGGTTTTGAAAGGCTTGTAGTGGAAGTAATCAATGGCAGCTAGATCAAGACTAGTCAGAGTCATCTCCAAAACAGTGCCTAGTATCCTGGATCCTATGGGGAGTGTACTGGTTTGGACATCTGGAGAAACTTGGCAAAGCTGAGCTCCAAAGTGCAGAACATTATTAGCATTAAAGTTCACGGACATCTTTGCAGTCACTCCTCTTGTGAAAGGCTGTTGAGTGTCCTTGCCACAGGAAAGCCACCAGGAACTGAGAGAGCAGGGGCAGGAGCAGCTGGGAGTCTCCTGCTGTTTGCCTGGTAAGTTCCACCAGTCAGGTCTTCTGCAAAATTCTGACTCAGAGGCACCAGCGAGCGCTGCGAGGAAGCAGAGGGAGGGATTTGCAGCATATCCTGGCTGGCTGCTGCCGCCCTGGGACTGTCTGTGCGTGCTGCCCCAGTAAACACCTCGTTTGTCTCAGTTAGCAAGGGAGACCTTGGCTTGACGGAGAGGAGTGTGGTGCATTTCTAAAGAGAAAATCTGTTTTGCTTCTAAATTCTCATACTGGCAGCACTGCGCTGCGAGCGTGCCTCGCATCTGGAATGAGTGGTACTGGCAAGGAAAGGGAGGATGTGCTCTGTGCTGAGCTGGAGACCTCAGCCAGGCTCTCGGAGGCTGATGACATGAAAGGGGCAGGGTTAGAGCCTGTGGGGCAATTAGTCAGTGCTGGGAAAGACTGAGGATGACTCACTGGCGGTATTAGATGTGGAGCACCTGCAGGATGGAAGACTGATGTAGGAACCTCTGCTTTATCCTGAAAAACTGATGATGACACAAGAGTGATACCACTAATCCTGTCAGTCAGTGCTGCCCGAAACGGCTGAGTGGTTTAACTCCAGCAGAACAGACATTATACATACTGTCATTAGGGAGCCATGACTGGCTTTGGGAAGTTACTCTCGGGGAGACCGATACATTTTTGACCCAGGAATACCAGAGTACACAGATGAAAAAGAGGTCCTTTCCAAAGGAGACCCTTTTCCCACTAATTCTGTGAAATGCACTGTTGTGGATCCAATGAACAGCATGGCCCCCACAAACAAGCTGGGACCCCCTCTGTGGTTCACCACACTGGAATGCACCATGCTTAGAGAACTATTCCTGCTTTCACTAACCTGTGAGCTAGCTGAATCTGTGCTGAAGAAACCTCCAGGATCTGCAAAGGCATTTTGATGGGCAGTACAGCTGGTTTAAAAAAGTTAATGGCATGAGGTGACTGAATTACCAATGAGGAGAATGATGGTGATGAAGCAGCAGCAAGCATGTCTGATCCTGTTGTGCTTTCTTTTGAAATGGAGGGTGTTTCTAATGGCTGGGATGGCACAGCTGTACTCAAATGTGTCACAGATGGTGTGGACAATGTGGCAAACATACCAAGCTGAGGCAAACCTGTTAGAGCAGCTGTGTCATCTGCATCTTGAGGTGATGACCTCAGCGGCGACTCGGCTGACACCTCAGCTAGTTCCTGGGGTGCACTGTTCCCGCTGCCTTGATAAAGGGAGGGTGACAGGTGCATTTGATCCAAAGTCCTGCTACGTGCACCAGTCAGCGTCGTTTTTATCATCTGAAGCAAGTCTGCATTCTCCAAAGTCTGTCCCAGAGAAATATCAGCTACTGAGGAAGTCTTCGTTTCTGTGGAAGGCCGTGTTGGTGATAGTATAGATCTCCAGTTAGGAAAAGATCCTGTAGAAGGAGCATCATTGACATGCTGTTGCCTGATACCTGTAAAATAATAAACAAAATTAGTATATTCTTTCCCAAAAGGAAGAGGAGTTTTTGTGTTATTGTTGCAAATCACAACAGAAAATGCATTATGTTTAGTAAAATAAGTGAATTTTTTGTTGTTTTCAAAGTGCATAAAAAATTCAAAGAAAGTTTACAAAAAAAACCAAAACATGAAACTCAGTAAAAGGTTCAACACAACAGATTTCAAACCCCTCAACTCATTTCATCTGACAGAAGAATAAGGAAAGCTGCCTAGGCCATACTATTCCAAAATCCTACTTTTACCAGGGATGTCCCAACATACTAAAAGACACATTCTTAAGCTTGGGAAAATTCTCGAGGTCATCATGAGTCACCCAGTGTCAAAATGTTATGTGAGAAGATGGGTTTAGAAGCAGTGTAGAAAGGGTATGGGTTTTGACAGGCAAGCTTCAGTGACTTGGCACGCAGTCTGACATGGGAATAGAGTCAGCACTGGCTGCTTTCCTGTAGGATGCATCTGGAGGTGCTCATCCTGCCAGTTCTAATAACACACGCAATTACTGACACAAAAGGAGCAAAATAAAACAAGAGGAGAGGGGGGCAATGTCGAAAACAAATTTGGGAATTAAACTCTTTTTTTTGATGTGTGCAGATGTACAACACATCATTTCAAACACCAGTTTACTCTGCATTCAGCACCATAATGTTCCTAGGCTTTGTTTTCTTGAAATGATTACAGTTATTCCAAAATCATAGCATGGCAACTCTCACATTTGTACTAATTTAAAGATTAAGATTCACTCAAGAGTAAAATTTAAGGTGGTGGGTTTTTTTCCCTTCCCCCATGTCAAGACAATGGATCAAAACAGCCCTGGCACTTGGTACCATGCCAAGCTTTATCCCCTTGCACCGCCAAGCAGAGGAACAACATGGAGCTAAATCCTGCCCTCCAGCTGCAGCACATCTGGATCAGACACAGGGAATGCCAACCTCCTCCATGGCCTTATGAATAGCTCAGCACCGTGCTGTGGAAGAGCAAGCAGGATCTAGAGACACATAAAACAGGCTGGACATTAGCTCCAGCCACCCACAAATTCAAGGGTCAGCAGAGCCAACAGCACCAACTGGGTTTAGTCCACACTGACAGGAGGCAGCAACAGGAGACCTTACAGCAAAAGAGAGGAAAATGGGTCACAGTGCACCTATTTCAAGCTAAGTTTCTTTCTTACTAAGTTTCTACACTGCCCATCATCCATATGGGCAAAGAAGGTGATTAGACCATTCAACAGGAATGTGCTGAAATTATGTTTGACACAGAATTTTCTCTCTCAAAAAAAAAAAAAAATAATAGTACATACACCAAAAAAACCCCAAGAAAACAAAAAAAAGGAAAACCCAAACCAATGACAGATCTTCCATTTTATCCCTGTATTTAAGAGCTTTATTAAGCCATGGTGGAAAATGGCCATTATTATCTCCTTCACTGAAATGTAAGAATAATTATGGACTCCAGAAGCAACTACGTTTAGGGAAGCAGCTCCAGGATGGGCAACAAAATAGAGCTCTGCCCTCCAGCAACCAAAGTCCCCAGACCTTTCAGCTGATGCAGGCTGACTTGCATGCTAGTGATTTGAAGAAAAGCAAAGAGATGTGGGCACAGGGCTACCCATGGTGATGAGAGACAAGCAGGCCAAGGGGGAGCCCAATCCACCTTTATGGAGCTGCACCAGAAGGTCAGCAGGCTGGACAGGAGGCTGCAGAGTCCACCAGGGAACTTGACCCACCAAGAAGGGTTTGCAGCACAGAAGAGACACTTGTAAGTGGGCCATGGCTGCTGATGTGTCATTGAGGTGCTGGAGACTGGTGTGGCCTGGTTTCTGACACTCTACGCGCTCCACACTACGTTGGAAGGCACATTGCTTTCTAGACTGTTTTGGTGGCTTTTCCTTCCTTGTGAGTCCGGCAGCTTTTTAACAGGAAGTAGGAAAGAAGATGGCATGAATTGTGCTCAACTAGAATGGATTCAAACGTGTGCTTGAAATTAAGAACTAGATGGTGTGCTTTGAAAAATCAGGCTTTAGGCAACTTGCAGCTTAAATATCTCTGCTGGTGAAGTCATCATTACCTGACCTGTTACACCTCTAACTGTCTTGCTTCACCTCAGAACTGAAAAGTGGCTGCAAAGCCTTCCTGTGGGATTTCTTCTAGCACTTAGTCCTAGAACTAGTCTAGCACAAGTCCTAAAGGGGAATTAAGCAAGCCAATGTTTTCTTGTTTTGTAGAATAGCAAAACCTGTCAACATCAATCCTCTCACAGACTGCACCATTCCTCATACATTTCTTCACACATCGGTTTAATGAGAATGATTATGAGCAGAGAGACAACATAAACCTGGAAAAAGCATTGATGTTACTGCATATTGACAAGTGAAGAAAAGTTCAAATATTGCAAAGAGGATAAAACACTGAATAAAAATATCCTCTAGACACTGCTTAATTCTAGCCCTTCAGTTCTTGTTCCTTCCATTCCCGACCAACTGCGAAGTTCTCTGTTTATGCCCATTAATGAAGTAAAGCTCCCAAGTTACTGAAGCTTTAAGAAAATTATACAATATTCTGCAACCTATGTACAATGCTGGCATTCAACTGCAGCAGGTTTTCTTTGATTCTATGCCTATGGAAAGATACTGACTATCAGCATCTGTTTCAAACTGCCATAAATTCAACAACCAGAGAGATGCATGGAGTTTAAGCTGAAGTACATACTCTTTTTTTGAAAATTGTTAGGGTGGTATCAGCCACTACAGATCCCTATCAAAAACCCCGCAAAACAAGACTGCATCATGGAAAAAAATGTAGGCAGGAAAGCATTTCACTTCTACATCCATCAACAGCTGAACACACTTGATGAAGGAGGAGATAACCAATTCAAATCAACAGGAAAGCCACAGTGAGAACTCCCCACAGTGTGCATTGTGCACTGAGCCACTGCTTGTGCACACCAATGGCTGCTCCTACCTGTTATTACCTGTTACTCTTTCATACTTCAGGCTAATGTCAAACAACCGCCTCCAACAATCCCAAAATCCATTAAGCAGCAGCCTCATTGCAACCGCCCTCACTGATGACGGACCTTTCCATTAGCAATAAGGAGAAACATTTCCAACATTCTACAGCAGGAGGTTAAAAATTGGTCCATTTTGGAGAAAACCATGCTTTTTACATTTCTGAGCATTTCTGTTTTCAGCTAAAAGAGTGATAAGGACCCTCACCCCTTCCCTTTAATAAAGGGAGGGTCCCTGTGAACTGCCATGAGGGCACCCTCACCTTCTCTTCTCCAAACTGAACAAGCCAAGTGACCTCAGTTGCTTTTTCCACATCTTGCTTCAAGGTCTTCATCGTCTTCATCACCCTACTCTGGACATAACTCTAATAATATCCTTCTGTCACTTCTGAGCCAATACAAAATATCAACTCAAAGGCATCTTCAACAACAGAAGATATTTATTGTCTTGACTTGCATTGCATTACTTACAGATCACCTGGATTAATAACATTTAAAAGCGAAGTTGATGAAAAGGACTTTGGGAAATTTTATTGCATGACTGACAAAGACATCTTCCCATTATATGTCATGTATGTATCTTTTCAAAACCTTCAGCATACTGAAGACAGAATTTCAATTTTCAAATCAAGCTGCTTTAATCATTTATTTCTGAGATTAAAAAAAAAATTACCAAAAAAAATTCCCCAACTGCTATTAAGTACTGTGAAGGCCACATTTTAGGAATACAGACCCAGAGATCGGTGGTGGACAGAGTCACATCCAGCTGGGGACGGTCACCAGTGGTGTTCCCCAGGTTCGGTGTTGTCTCTGGTCCTGGTTATGTCTTTATCCATGACCTGGATGAAGGGATGAAGGGCCCCCTCAGTAAATCCACAGACAGCACTAAATTGGGTGGGAGTGTTGATCTGCTGGAGGGTAGGAGGGCTCTGCAGAAGGATCTGGACAGGCGGGAGGGATGGGGACAAGCCCAGCAGGACGAGTTCAACAAGTCCCAGTGCCAGGCCCTGCCCTTGGGTCACAACAACCCCAGGCAGAGCTGCAGGCTGGGGGAGGAATGGCTGGAAAGTGGTGCAGGGAAAAGGACCTGGGGCTGCTGGTCGAGAGGGGCTGAACATGAGCCAACAGTGAGCTCAGGTGGCCAGGAAGGCCAAAGACATCCTGGTCTGTATTGGGAATAGAGTGACCTAGCAAGACCAGAGCAGGGATTGATCCCCTGGACGCAGCACTGGTGAGGCCACACCTTGCGTGCTGTGTCCAGCTCTGTGCCCTCATCTCAGGAGGGATATTGAGGGGCGGGAGAGAGACCAGAGAAGGGCAGCAGAGCTGGGGAAGGGTCTGGAGAGTCCCATGAGGAGTGGCTGAGGGAGCTGGAGCTGTTCAGCCTGGAGAAAAGGAGCCTCAGGGGAGACCTAATTGCTCTCTAGAATTGCCTGAAAGGATGCTGTAGCCAGGTGAGAGTCAGCCTCTCAGACAAGCAGCAACAGGATGAGAGGACACAGCCTCAAGCTGCATCAGGAGTTGTTGAACATCAGGAGGAATTTCTTCACAGAAAGGTTTGTTAAGCATTGCAAGGAGCTGCCCAGGGAGGTGGCAGAGTCCCCATTCCTGGAAGTGTTCAAGCAATGACTTGGCAGGGCACTTAGGGCTGTGGTTTATTTGACATGGTGGTGTTTGACCAAAGATTGGACTCAATGATCTTAGAGGTCTTTTCCAACCTTAATGTTTCTATAAAAACAACAACCTACTTACAAGTATTGCTGGGAGAGCCTTTAACACCTTACCCAACTCTATCCAGTACTATATAGCCCAATCCTAGGGCTGCATGTCCTCTTTAAAACGTTGTCACTAACACATCAAAAAATGAGTATTTTTTCCCTTCTCAAAAGTATGATGCTTCCCACTTATTGTTTTGCCCAAGAGATTGAGTGACCAAAGGTCAGATAAGAAAATTAACAGGAAAGGAATCTCTGTTACACCAGTGAAAAAATGCACAGCCTAATCACAGGGTTATGCAATTTACTTCCTTTGAAGAGCATTAAGCCAACACAGTAAGATAATAGCAGCACTTCATAGTTTTCCTAATTTTTTTTTTCGTTGTGCATTAAGAGTTTGCAATTGGAGAAATGGCACAAAAATACAAGTTTCATGACTCAAAGGATATGAAATACACTACCAATGACAACCACAAATACTCAGTAAAGCACTTTTGAAAATAGCCAAGTAGCATATCAAAATTTTGCTCACAGTGTAGAATGGCAAAAATTATGCCTTCATAATATGTTATCCCAATCATACAGTGATGAGATTAGTACATCACAACTATGCATGCCATACATCCCACTTCTGTTATCATTCCACAAGCATTTGCAGTTTAATTACACACCTTTTGCAAAACAATTAACCTCTAAGTGTTTTCTAGCTCTGACACCAAACCAGCCTACAGACAACTCTCCTAAGCCCTGGTTCACACCCACGAGCCATGCCTGGTTTTCTGGTCAGTGTGCTTTGTGTTCAGCCTCAGAGGAACTTTCCTGAAGGGATCAGCAAGGCACTGCAAGGGAGAACAGAAGTGTTCTTGGCAGCTGCCAAACCCAGAGCTATTATACAAGGAATGGATGCTGGAGAGGCAGAAAAAACTGCAAAAGAGCAAAGGTAAAGAAACCAGAAAACTAAATCCTGTTGTTCACAGATACCTTAATAACCACTTTTTTAGGCAGATTCTAGGAAAAGTTAAGTGGTTCAGCAGACAGTTTCTCACATTTGTTTCAGCGGCAACTTTTCCCAGATTAGATCTTGACCTTCCAAACAAAAAATTCTGTCCTGGCAGGTTTAAACTCAGATTATTTGACTAGCCTCCATTTACCTGTCAATGTTTACAGGATCCAGTCATTAAAAAAGCACCATTCCCATCCAAAAAAAAAAAAAAAGCCTTTTTTCCTAGTGATCTGAGAAAATCGTACCTGAAAACTACTATTAATTTGATTCTGAAAACAAGGCAAAATATTTTGTCCTGCCACCATGATAATTCTGTTGAAATGAAATGGTTTTACTGTGAGGGAAAATCTGTATGAGGAGGTACCCCATAGCACAAGGGTTCCTTCTCACCAAACGAAAGTTTGGACTTCATTATAAATAACAGCAGAAACATTTGATACAATATCTGGTAATTTCAAATGCACTACCATGTATTCTCTCTCATGAAAATCAAAGCAGCAATCTTTTCTGCTTGGAATGCTGTGAACTTTCCTTGCTCCCACAGAGATCCCTTTGGGTCCCAATGCTCCAGCGGCAGAGCTTCGCATCAGGGACAACCTCTTGGCTATCAATTAAAACACAGAGCTGCAATGGAAATACACTTTCTCTGCTGCTTTTGGCATGGCCTGCCTTCCTTACTCCCCCAGCCCAAATGTCAGCTGGCTGGGATGCACGAGAGCAGAGCCCAGGCTGGGGAGGCTTCGCGGCTGTCACCAATGCTGCTCCGGGAAGCGACAGGCTGGTGTGACTTGTACCCAGTGCCAGCCTTGCCTGGGGCTCCAAAGTGTCTCCTCTGCCACCCAGGCAGCCCTGCTGGGAGGCTTTAATCGGGTGCAGCAGCAGGGAGGGAGGTGAAGAGCAGTGCAGGAGACAATGGATCAGCCAGGGTGAGAAAACCCAGCTCTTGGCACAGAGGAAACAATTCTGCCACCGGGGACTGCAGCTGCATCATCTGCATGTTGTATTCACAGAGCAGATGTTCAGCTGGAACATTAGGAAATGCAGGAAAGAGCGTGGCAGAGGGGGATTCATCACCACGCCGTGCCATGGGATAATTGCATATAATCATACAGGAACCAGAAACTCTTGCCCTTGAGCCTGCTGAACATCCCTGTTACCATTTCTGCTCGAGTTTATCTGGTTATCCACAGAATTTAAGCCAATAAATGGCATCTATATTTCTTTGCTTGTTATTATTTCAATTAATTTTTATTGCTTTTTCAGCAATGCTTTTAGGATCAATGCCTTTGTGAGCCTGACAGCCTGCTTTAGCAGCCTGCTTATCTATTTATTTGTAAACAGACATTTACACAAACCTTAGCAAAGGAATTGTGTTTATTCAGGAAAGTTTCTGTAGACACCGCTAGCATCAGCATAAATGATTTAATGAACTATGTGGCAAAAAAATTCAAGGTCATTTGGGAACATACAATAGCAAAGCGGCCAGTTCTCCTGCTTTTACCTTGAGTTTTAAAATATTTGAGAGCCTTTTTTAATAGAAAAACGTTAAGTAAGGCAGGCTGTATTAGTACTTGAATTTTCATTCCTTACATGAAAATTCTGAATTCTTATGGTTGGGGGGGGGGGGGGGGAAGAAAGCTAAAATGTTTTTAAATGCCATTATTTTTAAGCAAGTAACATTTTTACAGGACAGGTTAAAGTTATTTATTCTTTTTAAATGTACAGAGCTAGGATAGACTGTAAGGGTGGCATCAAATTCTTAAAGAGCATTAAAAGAGTTTGGGTTGCAAACTCTGATCTCTTTAGACTCTTTAGGAATTAGGCAGCAAAATACATGAAATGTGCAGCAGTGTTTCTACTGCCAGCAACTAAAGACTAAATAAGAGAAACAGCAGTACAGCTTTACTATTATATGTAACAAAATATGTATTTTCTTAACTAGAAGCCACTCCTTTAATAAAGCTTTCAGAGTTTAAACTACCCAGCAAAATCAAACTCAAGAGAAGACTGCAGAGTTCCTGCTAAAAGCCGTTTAGATTATTCCACAAAGGAAAAAAACTATTGTCTGCAGAACTTTCCTAAAGAAACAACGGTGCTTTCAAAAGGTTGAACTGTGGGCCAAATTACATAATACAATATATTTTGACATGCTTGTTGAGCAATTGTGAATTCCCTTGAGCCAAAAAGCTTTCTGCTCACCAACCCAAGCACATCTTCAAGGGAACATTTGAGGCCACAGCCTGTAGCAGAGAAGACCCTCTACACCATTTACTAGGGGGAGGCTCAGCCAACCCACTCCCCTGCAGAGGGGACACCCAAATTGGGGCTGTAGCACAAGGCTAAGTCAGGACACCAAAACAAGGATGCACAGGTGAGTTCCTCATGTGCCACAGGAGCCATCCCTGCAGCAGAGAGGAGGTAACAAAGAGGTTGGTAGCACCAGCAGCTTCATCCAGTGCTGCTGGTAATTGAGCTCATGGGTTACACCCCTAATACTTATTAATTTCAGCTCGTTTCAGAGCTTTGGAGTTTCAGTTTCTAGAGGTAAAACACACACACACACAAGGCTGGGAGAGGACAAGCTCTCTGTGCTTTGCAGTGACTATTTCAGGCCAAGACAGGAAGGGCAGATGGGGACGCTGTGCCCTCGGCACCCCTGTGCTTGCCACGGAGGACACGGAGGCAGATCCTATTTGGGGTCTGTTCCAGCAAGATAACCAGGAGAGAAGTTAATCCTCCCTAAGGGGAGATACTATCTCAGAGGTGCCAGGAGTACAGGATCGATACAAGGACTGAGGTTTCCACAATGTCTTTGCTACTTTCAAGCTTTTTCCACTGCCTGTGATGAAGGATAAAGAGATGAAGACCAGAAAAGAAATGTAGGTCACACACAGAAGTATCCTGCTTTCTCTCTCTGCACAGTGTCCAATATTGCCCCACTGATAATGCTTTCAAAAGTACAAAAGTCTCTGCTCTCAAAAAAAAGAAAACCTCTACTGATTTTTAGATTAGAAAACTTTTGGGTCACACTGAAGAGAGGGTGTGAAAAGAGCAAATAGCACACCTTCTTTTTTTTTTTTTTTAATGCAACTAAATAATCAAACCCAGAGTCTATTCTCTCTTCAAGATTTGCCCCAAATAAGCAGTGTTTATACATCCTGGCATACAATGGAAATTCTGAACCCAAAAAAGTGAAGTCTATTACACAGTCTAAGAATGCACAAAGGTTAAAATACTGACTATATAAATGAGCCAACAAATACTGAGTTGAAATTTTGGGACATTCTTCTTTGGAGGGGAATCCTCCTTATGTCCATGAATGGGATTACAAATATAAGCTGTAGATGAGAAAGAGTCCACATAAAATGCATGTTTTTTCATAGATTAGTAAAACTATATTCCTGAGCAGGATTAAGAGCACTGAAGGTAACAGCACTGACAGTACAGAAATCTACTTTATAAGGCTTTGGTATTTTCCTCTCCCGCAACATAAAAAGGACTGAAACTAGGGAAAAATTCTTATATACAACACCTTGTTCTTTCTCACATATAGACTCCTCCAAAATTATCTTTTTAAAGGCAATTCCTTTTCATAAAAAACTGTTATTTCTCTTTTTTAGTTCAATATTGCCTTTTGATTCCTACCTTTTACAAATGTAGTAATAGCCCAGTCTCAAAAAGGGGGAAATCACTTTCCTGTGGAGGAAACTTTCAGCTTCCAGGAAGCTGCCAGAGAACATCCTGAGGTCAGGTCAGGATGACAGGCAGCAATTAAATTCTGCTGAACAACAAATCAACCTGCAACTTTGCTATGACCTGCTGTGGATATTCAACATGAAGTGCAATATCCATTACATATTAATGAACTATGCATATCAACTAGGTAATTAATTCTTAAGCTCCTTGTCTGTTTGACAGTAAATGAAGACTTGACTCAGGCTAGAAATTATCATGAAACTGTTTAAAAGTTATTTCCATTTTCTATGACTTTCACTGTGCACAGCCCATTAGTCTTTATTTTCAAGGTCTTTGCTGCATAAAGATGTCAATAGCTCGAGTTTCTAGCAATATGTTGCCTCAATTCCCTTTCTCACCCCTTGGAAACCAGTGCAAATGTTTGTCTGACAGAACAGCAGTGCTTTCCACAACAAAAAAATCAGCCGCACTCATGGACAGAGGACAAGAAGCTAAAGCACCACGGGGGTGCCCAGTCACTGGTGGCAAAAAGGTTAAAAAACTGTCCAGTCAAACATCACTTTTCAGTCCAAAATGAAAATCCGGAAGAAACATCATACAGATGCAAATATATGAGAATGGTTTCTAAATCTGAAAAATCAAAACAGGCAAACTGTGGAGATCCCAAAAATGCTGGAGCTCCCAGTCCAGCTCCAGTCTGCCCTGGGAGAAATGGACACTCAAACCACCTCCAGGACAAGATGCCTGCATGTGCTCCTCACCCATTTCCCTGCAAAAGTGATGGCTCTGTCTGAATTGCTCAGGAATTAATTTACAGGTATCAAAGCAGCAAACCCAAAGCTCAGGAAAAAATGTCAGTACTAATCAGTGATGTGGTATGAAAAAGTTGATCTTTTCCCTAAGATAAAGGCATTAGCATTTTCTGTCAAATCATTAGACAACATCTTCCCTGTGAAATGACAGGAGTCCTAAAAAAATCATTTGAAAAAGCGGGATCACTGCTACAGGGACAATAATATTTTAATAATAGTTGAAGTTATTTTTAATTGTAAATGGTTAACTACTACCAAGTGAGCAGCTGGTTTCTCAAAAATAAAACACACTGCCTGTAAGAAAGAGCATTATAAGAAAGAAAAGATGATGCCATTTCCAGATGGTGAGCAGCACTGGACAAGTTGGTGGATCTCCTAATTTACATCTCCAAGGCACAGTAGAAAGATTTGGGACTCTTGAATAGATAGTAAGTAAAAGATTCCCTCTGAAAAGTCTAGAATGAGCCAAATAAGATGCATTTTTTCCCTCCACAGTAATATGATTTTCTTGGCTGCCTTCTGCTGTGCTTGTTCATGGAACTTACATGGAACATCCCATTGCACTTAACAGAATGGCAAACATGGATCTGGTAGGACAGAAACTGAAAATCTTCCCCTCTGGATCCCCAGCTGAGCCCCATCTTTCTGACTTCCAACTTAACTCAGAACTAAACCCCCCAAAAGCCCATCTCTGTGACCCACTTTGGGTACAGCCAGGACATTTCTTGTCACTTGATTGCTGCTTTTTTGCTGACGTTTTGTAAGATCTGTTCTCCAAAATTCTCTGTAAGCTATTTCAAAAAACAGCCTCAAACAAAAACAGACCCTAATTTCTTTCCAACCACCCAGTTAATCTTTAGGGACATGTGTAGTCACTTCTAACAAAAAGAGAAAGACGATGCCATACTCAGACAGGCTTTTCCTTTGTACACACACTGTGGAAACATTTTGCATTCATGTCAGTATAACTGAATATCTGGATTTTAAAGCCCTCAGCCGAACTAGGATTTTAGGAGCTTTGCTGCTACACTGTCAAACACATGCACTATATAGTATTTAAGAAGGTTTTCCGTTAATCTGCTCTATGCTGGTATTGTTATTTAAATAAGATAATTCAAATGAGATAGGGCTAACCAGGGGAAACTAATGAATATGGGATATTTCTTAAAAATTAAATAAAGATATATTAAAAAGCATGAAGGAAGAAGGTGTCAAAACTTTCAGGTCATGCAGTCATTTATTACTCTTTTTTCTCAGTTATGAGTTCCTCAGGTTTCAAAATATCAGCATTAAGATCCAAGTACCTGATGCTACAAAAAAGAAACCCTGAGCATCCAAGGCTTAGCTCGAGGTAAGATCAGAAGCAGAAGGTAAAAGCTTCTTCCCATAACCTTCCAGACACGTGACATACAGCACAAACCAGGGCAGCTCATCAGCAAATTTCTCAAGTCAGATTTATGCCACTTCAGGTACTCTTTCAACACATGCTCTTCCTCACTGTCAAGATTTGTTGGCCTGGATGTCAGGAAAACAGGGAACTGTGGGTGCAAAGACAGCCACAGAGGTGACACACCGCACTCATAAGAAGTTATCTTCATTCAAAGGTTGCTGCTTTTCTTTCTTCAGTCTGGACACTGGTACAGAATGCTGGTGACTTCGTGGGTGAACCACGAAATAAAGCTGGGAGTACAGTAAAGGGTTACAGCATGGATGCTGAGCATGAAAATATCAGAAGATGTTCATGACCATTCCACAAGCAGGAAAAAAAGTCTGTGAATTATTTTTTTCAAGTATTTATTTGCCTCAGGTGTCTCTACCTTGTGATTTCTAAAATTCTCTCAAAGAAGGATGCTTCTGTGGCACCTTTTCCTCCAGGGTCTGTCCTTCCCTGCAAGCTCCAAGAGGAACATGAGCTGTGGGACCTACCCTGCACCCCTAAATTCCCCAAAAGGTGAGGGACACGTGGGACTCTTGATACCTGGGCTCAAAGACAGCTGCTATTCTGAATTACCTAAAGCTGAAGCCAAAAGCTTTATTTGCAGGAAAGGGCAGAAATGAGATTGTAAATTCTGGTCATAGTCTAGCGATTTGTCTTGTTGGCTTTCCCATTAATTTCTTTTTTCGTGGTTTTACCAGAAGTGATCTGAATCCTAAGAAAAGATTAACAATTAATTTCATTCTTCACTGGCTACTGCTTTTTCATTAACAGGTGATGCTTAAAAGAGTACGAGGAATGTTCCCAGAATTCCAATTAAAAAACTAAATGACAACAATTTTCCGCAAAGGTTTGTCATCTCAGAAATTGTAATTTCACAGTGATAAATATGTTTCAGTCATATCCCCTTCCTGCAAACCACCAGGCACCATATTTCTCATCCACAAGCTTCTTTTATTGCACCAGTTATTTAAAACTCTGCCTAGAAATATTAAAATGCTGACAATAACAAAAATAAATTTTGACAACAGAAGGCAGTATATTACACGAGTTAATAGCATCAATCACAGGACCTCAGTTTGCAGCTATCACAATGAGGCCGCACTGTTATGAAATAAGATGGTTCACTGGCAGTGCAAAATTTAGCTAGAAGCTAAAAAATTAATACCACACATTTATCCCCATCATAAAGAAACAATGCTATAGCACAGCAGTGGATTAAAAAGGGAGCCTTCACTACAGGGCGAGCCAGGATGGGATTTAACTCTGTCTGCCTGTGTGTGACTTCTTGTGTTCTACCATGAAAGCACAATTTCCTTATCTTCTTAGTAAGGACTTGCACAGCAGAGTTTGCACAAATATCAGTTCCATTTGTTTATGAGAACTCTTTTAATCAAAATACAGCCTGCCTTCTTCTTAGTCAACTTCTTTTTTTTTTTTTTTTGGTNCTGAGCCTACTGTTATCACTTGAGTTTTAAAGTAAGTATAAAGCTTATCTTAACTCTGGTCACTTAATACCATCTCATCCCGGGAAGGGACTGGAAGTGCTAAAATACCTTTGCTCCTGTTTTTAAACCCTTCCCTTTTAGGAATAAAGACTTATCTGTTGATCTGACAGCATTTTGACCTTGCTTTGCCCAGCTGCAAACAGCTGCAAGAGCAGCAGGGCAGGAGTAAATCACACCTGCTGCTTCAGCACTGCACTGCATCTCAGATCCAGTGAGCTCTGGAAAATTTGTTACTTTTTAAAACCCCATACAAATATGCCAGAAAATTTTTTTCACCTTTATTTTTTTTCCCCCTTAGTTTTGGTCCCCAGCTTTCCCAGGGACTCAAGGCTATTGAGAAAAAGAAAGTACAAATGAGACTTCTGGGAAACCACCCAGCAGCACACCCAGTCAGCACAGGCATAAAAGCAATGGAAATAGTACATGGATACTCCCACAGGCAAGTCATACTTTCTGCATTCCAATGAGAAATACATTAATTTTAATTTCAATTCTTGTCTGTAGCTTTTTTTTCCCCCTTTTTTGTGAGCCTTTTTGTAAGCTATTTTATTATTCACCTTCATTCTCAGGTACAAAAGAAATGAGATATATGAAGAAACAATAATGAAGTGTAGTATATATTTGCAAGTAATCCAGCCAGAAAAAGAATCCCCAACTTAAATTTGATACTCAGTGGATCAAAATTGGGTAGATTACAATCAACAGGTTCAAATTGGGTATACTGCACCTCTGCTAAGGCAAACTCAGGAAATCTAATTTACCAAGAACACCAGAATGGATGCAGTGCAATTACTGTAAGCATCAACATCAAAGTCTCTGAAATCTCTTGGCACTATAATATGAAAAACTAAATCTTCAGGAACTTTATTTAATTGTAGATGCACATTAGTCATGCTGTCACACTGCACTTTGTATCACACAATGTGCCTCGAGGTATTGCATTCCAGTTATCCAAGAAATACCACAGCCAGCTAAGTGAAAACAGCATTTGGGAAGCAAAAAATATCTTCCAGTGGGTCTCCTCAGTGTGGCAAAGGGCTCTGAGGTTAAAAATAAATTGGTATATTTAGTCTTCTGTAAGAGTTCAGGCATTCTGCACTGATTCAGCCTCTGAGCTGACCTGAGCCAAGCAATGTTTGCTGAAGGTTTGGAGGAAGAGTCACCAGTGATTTAACTACAAAATTACTCCTTGCTGACCCACTTGACCTTGCTGTTTCTTCAGGAAAGTGTGGTCTCTTTAAGCAGAAACAAATAAATCTTGGGGCAAGGTTTGCACCAATGCTGACGGTAATGTTGTTCCCTGCTTGCAAGATGCAATGCCAAAAACAAAGCACACCATTTTGACAAATATCCTTAAGATAACACCATTCCCTCAGAAAACAGGCAGAGGAGTAATCTGTGTTCTGTGATCAATGACCTGGTGCTCGGCTACAAACTGCAAACTGCCTCACAATCCAACTAGTAGGCTTCTCTGCAGA
>VZRM01007522.1:486789-526600 GCA_013397955.1 Grantiella picta | reverse complement strand
TTTTCACCTAAATAATTATTAATTTTTTTTTTATTGTACTGACTATTGAATAATATAGATACAGTTGCTTAGGTAATCTGCAATGCAACCACCTCATCAACATCCAGTTGAGTCAAAGCACCACCAAGGAAGTTCTTACCCAAAAAATGCAGTATCTACTTTAACTGAGCACCCAAACATTACCTCCCTCTGGCCACTGTTTTTCTCTTTTTACCTTCTCTGCTTTCTCTAGAAGGGTTTCAGAGCCAGCCTTGCCTGCCAGGCACCCAGGGAAAGCTGCTCTGAACCACAAACCTTACAAAGGCACAAGTCTGGAGTGGTGGTTTGGACCCTGAGGGCAGGCAGGGCACCTTTTCCAAACCCACTCTTGATGCAAATCATTTCCCTGCTGGGGCTAATCCCATCTCCATGTTCACCCACAATTCCTGACTCATAGACACATTCACTTCAAGGATGTGTAGGCCTGTGCAGTATTTTCCATGAAGATATTTATTCTCTCCGTGGGAAGGAGGAGGTTGTACAAAAACATTACTGAATTCTGAGCCCAACCAGCCTGCCTCCCTTCCTTCCTTCCATATTCCCAATGCATGTAGAGACCAACCTGGGGAGCAGTGACACCGTTGTGGGACATGCCACAAAGGGAAACTGCCCAAAGCCTGCACCTTCAGCAGTTTTATTTAGTTATTTACCACAACATTTACAAACTTGGTGGACTAAATTCCACAGCCTGTCACCAAAACAGCAACCTGCTTTCCTGAGCTGCATGGCAAAGGAACATCTGCTGATTATGCAGTGACTGGAGATTTCAATCCTTTTTCACAAAGATAGCTAAATTTGTGCTTCGTGTCCCCAAATTAAGACCCCCAAATATGTGCATTTTAGCTATTTGGCCTAAAGTATATTTGTTGCTGAGCATAAACACATTAATTTCTAAGAAAATTAAAATATAGAGAGAGGAAGCTAGAATTAAAAATATTCTGTTCCTGTGGGATTTCTTCTCACCATCCCTCTACAATGAGTTCACTAAACAGTAATTTAAAATTCTATGCTTTAAAGATTTATATGGTAGCTTGGTCTCCAGCTTCTGAAATACATAAACACTTTAACACAATAGGAAGGATCCTTAGAGGTTTATCACGGTTATAGGCGATTTGGAAGGTTTTTTTGGGGTTTTTTTTTTGCCTCTTCCTACCATCTACACAAAGCCCAGATGAAGAGCTGCAAATCCCAGTTCTTAACAAGGGAGCTGAAACTGTCTGGTACTTCAGAGGGAGAAAGCAGCCAAACTGCCATGAAAAATACCACCATTAAAGGTGAGAAATATTGAAATATTCCAGAGTGTGTGGAAAAGGGCTCAGGACCAAGGAGCAAAGTGATGGCACAGAGAACAGAGCAGCCAGTGGTGTGAGGAGGGGATTGAACACATCAGGCAACACACATCCAGTCTTTTCCAAAGGAAAGGCAAACTGCCCAGTGGGGTGCCTGGCAGAATGAGAATATATATATAAAAAATAATAAAATAAAATATTTTTTTTTCTCAAAAAGAGGCTCAATTTGCAAGCTACTCATCAGCTAAAGTGTCTGAAAATAATTTCATAAACATCTAATAAGCACTTGGCATTTACAAGCTGCCAGGTACACAGCAATCAACACTTTCATACAGAGTCTGGACATCTGCCCTCTGTGATATGCCCTTTCAAAAATTAAAAGTAAATTAAAAACAAATTTTAGAAATAAAAATTTATATATTGTGCTCTTCTTTTCGAGGTGGTTTTACGGGGTTTTTCTACCCCCCAAAAAAATTTTTAGAAAATAGTCCTGTGTATATCACTACTTTGGGTAGATAACTGAGTATTTTCAGGAAAAGTGAAATTTAACGACAAGTACCAATTTGTGGAAATAAATACACTTGATTTACAAGCATTTGCTGGTCTAAATGGTACTAGAATTAATATCAGGGCAGAAGAAAACTCAGAGAATTTTTCCATTCCAGCTGAATACAATAGGAAAGAATTTTAATGGAACTATTTTAAATTAGATAAAAGACAGGTAAATTACCTAAGCTATTAAAACATTTTGATTTAAGAAAGAACCTTACAAAGAAATATTCCTGAAAATAGAGTATTTCATGTTTTCATTTTCAAATAAAACCTTCTTTTTTTACACCTACTTAGAGAATAAGTAATCTGAATGTAAATAAAATGAAGATTCAGTTAAATATTTTGTTGCATGCCAATCTGAAACCCTCATGAAAAGGCTGATAGATTCAAAACTGAGATGCTGATGAAATTAATCTGAAACAAAATACTTATTTCTGGTTTGACTGGAGTAAAACCAAAAAAACTCAGCTGAAGACAGAAGTGAGAGGATTCACAGCCCAGCTCCTAAAGTCTTTATCTTACAATGCCTTACAAAGTAGTTCTGTTTCTCCAGAAGATGTGTGATGGAAGATAAGGGCTTGAGATTGGTGTTTTAAATCAACCCACACAGAATAACACAGACCACAGTTCTGTGTAAATTTAAATTAAAATTCTACATAAATTTAAACTGCAGCGCCAGATGCTAAACACGGTAGTGAATTGGAAACAGCGATAAGAAAAGGTGCTAAGTATCATTAATGGGGCAAGCTGC
Source organism: Grantiella picta (assembly GCA_013397955.1). Classification (NCBI taxonomy): domain Eukaryota; kingdom Metazoa; phylum Chordata; class Aves; order Passeriformes; family Meliphagidae; genus Grantiella; species Grantiella picta. Next base: position 523,969 of record VZRM01007522.1, on the reverse strand, counting down.
GCAGTTAATAGACCATTAGGTTATCTCCCTGCTCAGTGTGAAGGCTCCGAGCATTTTTTTTCCAAGCTCAATAACATCCAGTCCGACATAAAAGACAGACTAGAGCTGCTCCCACTGCAGGGGTCACCTTCAGATACACCGGGAGAGGTGACAAATATCCTGCTTGGAACTACCAAGGAATGTGTCCAGGCACCCACTAAACCTCCCTATCACTGCCCTTCACAGCTAGACAGGGGAGGGAAATTGTAACAAAGGGTTCAAGAGTTGAGATAAGGTCTGGGAGAGATCACTCACGAAATATCGTCACAGGAAAGCAGAATTAAAGATATTCATTGAATCTATGGCTAACAACATCAGAGCAGGACAATGAGAAGTAAAATAAGTCTTAAAAACACCTTTCCTTCAGCTCTCCCTCCTTCCCCAGCAGTGCAGGGAGACAGGGAATGGGGTCATGGTCTGGGATAGGAGTCCTTACCCTGCTGCATGATNAGTTGAGATAAGGTCTGGGAGAGATCACTCACGAAATATCGTCACAGGAAAGCAGAATTAAAGATATTCATTGAATCTATGGCTAACAACATCAGAGCAGGACAATGAGAAGTAAAATAAGTCTTAAAAACACCTTTCCTTCAGCTCTCCCTCCTTCCCCAGCAGTGCAGGGAGACAGGGAATGGGGTCATGGTCTGGGATAGGAGTCCTTACCCTGCTGCATGATGGGGTTCCTCCCACAGGACACAGTTCTCCAGGAACCTCTCCAACATGAGTCCATCCCACAGGCAACAGTACTCCAAAATTGCTGGATTGTGGACCACTCTTCCACGGAGTGCAATCCTTTAGGCACAGCCTGTTTCAATGTGCCAATCACCTAATTGCTATCAATGGGGTTCATAGGCAGCTTTGTGACACCTAAATAATTCTTACTTCTGTATCTTAATTCTCTGACTGGGATGCTCATTCTAGATACGATTTATTAAAAACCCACAGACTATGAAAACAGATGTGTTTGTGCACCAGAAATAAAAGCAGATCATTCTTCAAAAAGGCTGAGAGAAAACAAATATTTTCTCCTGGCAGAAATATAGCAAATTTGCTGCATTTCCAATGAGACCAAGACCAACCTTTTCCACATGCAGAGGGGCAAGATTTTACAAAGTATTCAACCAAAACTAACGTCACAGTACCAACTCCCAAGGGCTGTGATTTAGGGTAAAACAGAAATTATTAATTTAAAAGAACTAGAAGCTGGATAATAATAATAATAACTTTTGAACAGATTTAGGCCAGAGATTGGATAATGATTTACTAAGATTTGCTTGCTGGAGACAGTCTATTATTTGCTTAATGATTTTGTTCCTACCTAATATCGGGGAGGATAGAGAGAAGAGAGCCAAATAATTGAGAAAAACCACTGAGTGTAACCGAGCATCCTGCCCTTGGACCCCAGAACTGGTACAGGTGGGTTCTCAGGCTTGGACTTGGACCAAGAACCAAGGGAGCATGTGCAAAGGGAGCAGGGTGAACAGTTCATCATAAGGAAGACTACTGATTACGCCCTCTTTAATCATTTGGGACCCCTGTCCACAATTAATCTGTGACACTGCGCTTGCGCAAGCATGTTTAAATGAACTTTGAACTCATTATAATACGAAGTGGGAATAGGTAATGAATATGTATAGGAGCATTGTGTAACTTCATGTATATGTAACCTGTAACCTAATATAAACCTAGTGAAGTGCTGCTGACGGTGTGCATGTCTTTGGAGGGGCTACCCCCCATGCACCCCAGCTGGAATAAACACATACCTACTTCATAACTATCTGAGTTGTGGAGTCAATGCCGTGCTTCAGCTGCTCATTAAAATATCATAGCACTGCTAGAGAGGGCATAAAATACACATTTTCCTAAATTCTCCAAATGCCAGCAGATGAAGAACTGCCTCTCAGGATCTCACTCAAGAGAAAAGGAGTTATGACTGAAAGACAAACAAGACAGGCTTTGTTTTCACCCTGCTGACCCCAAATGACCTTGCATCATCCTGGATCCTTAGATTGAATTTGCAGCCTGTGGCAAGGCCTGAGCTGGTTTCAGTGGCCATGGCCAAGCTTGCTGACCATGCAGCAGGGCAAGGGGGACAATTTCCCTCCCTACCTATCCCTAACTTAATTACATACTTATTTTAGCTGGAACCAGAAGGTCAAAAAAAATAGTTTTTCCTCTCCATGACAAGGAGAGAGCCCTACATGCACATCCAGTCCTCTGGAATGTTCCCCTGAAAGACCCAGAGGAGCTCAAACACACCTTACACACCAGTGCATCCCTCTGGCTCTTCATTTTGCCAGGTTCAAGAGAGTTTATGCTTGTTTTCTGTGGTGTGCTCTCAGCTGTCTGTTCTCCACTGCACGTTTTGATTAACTTTAAAACCAATAACATGTCATGAGTGAAGTCACAGCTGGACAATTCACATGGCTCTGGAGAGAAACGTTTTGGAGTTCTTTTCCATCATCCCTGGCTAGGCAGCCCAGCCTCCCCACAGCATCTGCTTCACACAGTAATCACCATTTTTCCCATGCTAGCTCATGCTGCAAAACAAATCTCTCCTCTAGGACAGATACTTCTCCAGCCTGAAATGCTACATATGTTCCTAAAGCATCAGCAGAAGGCCTTCAGTGATCTGTCAGATTGGCCAAAACCTATGGTCCCACACCCTCAGCAGGCATAAATCAGCCTGGAGCCTGGAGTGAAAAAAGTGAGGAAAATCAGGTCACACCAATAAAACCTCACCTTTATTTCAGACCTAGTCTACACAACCTGATGTCTTCAATCTAGCAGAAAATTCAGCCTTTACTAAAAACAGGTAATTTCTTTTGGGGGGAGAAGCGGAGACTGCGACCCAGGGAGGATTTTCTTTCCAGGATATCCCTGTGACATTCCCAGCCCAGCAGTGCTGCTGTGACCTTGGAAGAGCATCCACAGCACCTGCCTCTCCTGATTTACAGCAAACATCTACAACAAGGCAGATAATTCCGGGAGTGGATAAACTGGAGGTGAATCCTCCTCCCAGGGCAACTCACCTTCTTGCCTCAGTGAAGCTCACTAATAGGTTTAGTAGGTTTTTATTAAAAAGATTTTCTGTGTGAGGGATTTTCTTTATACTCCACAGTCCCAGGGCACATGGGAAGCACGCTTTTCCAATTAGTTAATAACCATTCTTTTATTTTTCAAACTCCATAAGTAGCCACAAGATGATAAAAATCTGTATTAAATGACTCATTTATGCTCACAAAGCTGCTTGTATAGAACATCCGACAGCAGAGTAGTACAGAGCAAGTACACCAAAATTACATCAAAGGGAACTGGAAGAGTCAGAAGCCCAATTTTGCTCTGATCTAAGACAAAGGAAATTGATAGGTCAAACCTCTAGGTACTCAGAAGGTAAAGTACATTTATATTTATCACCTCCCATTCCTTGTTTACTCACCAAAAGCTGTGTGTTCCTGGTATCAGTCAAAGAGCAAAGTGATACAAATTAAAATACTGTATGTTCTCCTAAATGGGGCTACAATTTTTTGTAACTTATTCAAAAGCACATATAATGCCCATATTTCTTGCACATATCGTTACTATGGATCCACAGACAACTGCAGATTGATAGGTCCTGATAAAAACACTTCAAATTCTCCCCCAAAAAAAGAAAATAAGTAAAGTATATGAAAAGTTAAAAAGAAAATTATTACAACTTTGTTCTTTCTTTTCAGTTCACCAAGCATTATGCACACGAACTCCTTAGGCAGAAGTAAACTTGTTTTTCCATCATCATTAATACATCTTCATGATTCCTTAGCAAATTAAAAGCAATTTAAAAAATCATCTGCCACTTGTATTGGCAAAGCAATACAAGAAAGTAGGGAATACTTCAGAAACTGCGCTTTTTCTCAGAAAATGAGAAGTCATTTCATTTTGGACACACTGAGTGACTGCTGTGCACACACAAAGGCCTAAGAACATTCCTCTCTGAAGCACAAATACATCTTGGCCAGGTTTTACATTTTTCTCAGTAACTTAAAGCCAAACTAACCCACAAAACCCTGAGGTGAAGGGCTTATACAAATCTGAACTGTCAGCATTACAAGAGCAGCCCCTCTGCCTTTTGCCTCTAGAGCAACTCTGCAGCAGCGCAGGTTTTTTTCACAATGCCAGGTAGAGTTTTCACTGAACTACTAATTCAAACAAAAATGGGAAATTCAAATGTTTTCAACCCAGAGGTGCTGATATGTAACTGAAAGCTTAAAGTGTAGCAGTATCACCCACATTTCAGACAGACAGCCTGAAGCTCTCAGTCATGGCATTAAACACACCTTGATGCAGGGATGGTCTATTTAATGCTTGATTGAGCTAAATATACAAAAACATGGCTTTTCTTTTAAATATTATTTACCTTTTTAATTAGTAGTTGTATTAATATGTAAAAATTTCACAAATAAGGTGAGGTGGAATGGTGACTCACAGGATAACCCTGGGTTATTATTATTAGCCTTTTTTCCTGGACTACACATCAACAGAGCAGATCTTCTCCCCTCCATCTAGAGAGAGGATTAAAAGACACAAAAACTCTCTGATCCTGGAGTTCTCCTTCCTTCAAAAGAGCCACATATGGAACACACTAGCTCATTCCTCCAGCCTGACTCTCAGGAAGCCTGGAGAAACTACAGCTTGGTCCCTCAGCACTTACATTTCCACGTGATGGTTGGAGAGAGAAGGGAAAGATCACAAAGGGCTTTCTGAGCAGGACAAGGAAACTGAAGGTCTGTGGGACTGAGAAGTGGTCAGTGCCCTCCTCTCCCAGAGAGAGACACCAGACAGGTCCATTCCCAAGGCCCCACCTCTCCACAACAGCTCTGCTGAAGGCAAAAGGGACAACTGGTGCTACCAACATGCATTTATTTGTTGTAGAATGAGAAAAGATATGGAGCAAATGCTAAAAACACATACCATGCTGGAACTGTGATTCACAACTACTGCCAGACTCCTGCCAAACCTTTAGAATACTCCCTCCCATGCCTGAACCACTCCCAATAATCCTTTCTCCAGGACACAGCCCCAGATATGACAAATGCCCAGATGTGACACTGTTCAGTCAGCTGTGCTGTGCCAGCACCTTGGGGACACTGCAAGGTCGCAGCACAGCAAGCACCACGCTGCAGCCACAGCTGGCACAGCTGGGCACCAGGCTGCAGGGCAGCATGACTCGGTGATGATTTTGTTTTCAAACAAAACTCCTTTCACTCTCTCACCTCCTGCAACCCACCCTCCCACACGTGCCCATGGGGAGTGTGCAGGAATGCTGCCCTGGGGAAAAACTCCATCCCACCCCTGGGGTGTTCTCCAGGAGCTAAGATTTCTGTCTCTCCATCTGCTCCAGCCTTGCTCTTCACCTTCCTGCAATCACCTTTTGATGAGGAGCTCATTGACTCTCCGTTTGCCATTGTACTTCCTCTGTTTCAGTCTGGGTAAGTTCATCCTTATTGTCATGTCCTGAGATGTATTTCATTCTGGCACCCTTTTCCTGCCATCCCTTCCATTCCTTCTGCACCCAGACAGCCCCAGTCTCACCATTCCCACCAGACCTTCCTGTAAAAAATTACCATGAAAACATGTTCTCCAGGTTTACAGTTTTAGCTGTGATATCCATTACACAATATTCCATAACACGTTTTGCTTGAGGTCACTTGACAATTTTTCCAACACAAATCCTGAAAAAGCAAGGAAATGCCAAACAAGGGGGAGCTTTCTAGTAGGTGTTTCACCTACCACAGTCAGTGAGATCAGCACGAAGGAGGACTGATGGTGAGTGAGAAACTCAAGTGAGTAACTATTTGGGAAAGGATGACATGACAATAATCTTATAAATGGGCTGCCAATTAGATCAAAACACAATGAATTTTACAGATTTCCCCTCAAAAATTACTTATTTAATGACCTGCCACATTTGGAGGCCACACAAAGGCAGGTTTTCTGTGGGGAAAAAAAAATTTCCTATTCCTTGTGGAATGGCCTCAGAGCACTCCTGGACAGAGTGCGGAGGCTGCTGTCCTCCCAAGACTCTGCAACACAATGGATTACTTAACACAGGCATTCCCTCACTGATAAAAATGGGATCTTGAATCTCATCTGGTGGCTTCCTGGCAATTATAAACAAAGAAAATGGGTTCTTTTATTAAAGTGAAATTAATGGGAATATAAAGTTTTAGTAAGTCTGAAGAGCTTCTCACAAATATATATCTGATGTTATCTGGCAATAATTTTTATATATAGGAAACCTGAAGGAGAGCAAACCACTCGGTGGTAAAGCAACCTCTCCAGTCAAACAAAAAACTTGTAATCCCAGCTTCAGAACACAGAAGCAACAGATTTCATTTCAACATTAAAAATAATAATTTTCACTGATAAATACAATGCAAATGTACTGTGATCCTCACAAAAACCAAAACCAGTGGCATTTAAAGTATGTAAAAAATGAGTGAAACTTCAGTCTACTAATAGAAATGGTTCCCTATTTCATACATAAACATTCCTTTATTTTTTACACATCCTGTAATAATAATTGACAAAGAAAATAATGGAATTGTGAATTCAATAATCACGTTGTGTGCAAAATGAAGCGGAGGTTAATCTAGCAAAGTGTTCCTCTATATGCAATACGAAGTTGATCCTTCCATAAAGTGGTATTTTAAGATATAAACTGCCATTACAACATCCTGTTATTTGCTGATGTAGTATGTGACGCAGCTTGCAGGGTGACTTCTCAAGGGTCTCACAGCAAGTCAGAGGAAAACAAATGCAGCACCAAAGGCAGAGACTTCCCTCAGAGCTCTGGGTCTGAGCAGCTCAATGCCATGTTCTCCCTTTCTGTTTTACAACAGTGCTGAATATCCCATTTAATCAAAAACTGAAACCTGATGTTATAAACATTGCTCAAATTGGAAAGTCAAGTGTTCCAAAATTAGTAATGTTCCTCTTGCAACAGCCTTTGATTGCAGACCCTTTCCTCCAAATCCTTGCCTCATTCAGCAGAGGGACTGGATAGCAATCAGGAATCGAGATGTCAGTTCATGTTTTTTTAATCATCCCTTCATACCATACATCTGCCATATTTCCTGCATGCACCATGTTTCAGTCATGAGTTCCTGTTTCCTGTTTATCCCTGAGGATGCTGTCCCTAACAAGATTATCTCATCCATTCCTTAAATGAAAAAATAAAAAAGAAGAAGAATCTGAGGTACAAGAAAATTAATGCCAAAATTCATCCACTCCTTGCTGCTTTTGGATATAAAGCTGGAATCCCAAGAACGTGGTTTTTCCAAGTCTATTGTTTTGGGGTGTCAGAGTCCAAACCAGATAATAATTATTCATTTTCTATACTGTGTTTTAAAGAGAAGCAAACAGGAAAATGTAAATAGAAAATAAATGAGATATGGCAAGTACATGGTATCAGGAAACTGAAAGAACTCTAGCCCTGTACTAGGATTTTTATGTGGAGTCTACATACTTTTTCTTGTCCTTACAAAGCAATCTACCTCCTTCTCTCTCTGGTAGAGTCCTCAAAGATATTCTGATTCACACCTCTCTATACCCTGAGCACCTGTATTTGTGCATTTAGCTTTGTAGGCTGCTGCTTTTCTTTCCAACTCGAAAGATGCAGAAAGCTTTATACATTTAAAATGTGAATTCTGCCAACTCTGCAACCGGATGTTCCTGACAAAACATCTCTATAAATACTGTCCGGCTTGTAACCCTAAACCATCCCAGCTGCAGCAGTGCCATGAGCAAGGGGAGTTGAAAAAGCACAAAGATCATCACACAGAAAAGAAGTCTGTGAGTTGATCTTTTCTCATTTATCCTCTTAGAACCATCAGAGGTTTTGCATATATTTTATGGACAGATGTATCAGCAGAACGTGTACAAAACCTAACCCCTAACAACCCTGAGGCACAGGGAGGGTGTACAAACTCACACTTTTCCAGATATGTACAGACAACAAGGAAAAAAAGATTCACACTTGGTCTGTGAGTTAAAACATCAAAGTCTTATTGCAAATGTCCCAAGGATATGCATTCTTTAAAAAAAAAAGTCTTTAAATTGTAAATATGGAGAGCAATAATAAACTCCATAGCTATTTCCAGTGAAGCTGGTGCTATTTGGGAAGGTATAAACATTTCTGCTGAATTAGGAAAAAGTCAGCTATTGATTGCAAGGGGTTAAAAATAGCTAAGCCAAGTGATTAAAAAATCATTAGTATTTGTATTTTCCTTTTTTTCTGTTGAACGCAACAAATATCTCATTTAGCAGAAATATTCATGGTTAAGAGATGATTTCTCCGCAGAAGAAAGTGAGACAAATGACATATTTTTAGGAAATGCTATTAATTTCCAGAGTGGGTTTTGATGTGCTCTGAATAGCCAGATTTCTGGCTTGCCCACAGTTATAGAAGTCAGTGCTTTTCTAGAGGAGTTTGCCTTGATATGCGTGCTTCATTTTTCATACCTCTCAGCCCTAAACCAGGAGGCATGATTGATATCCTTCTCTTCAAAAGACTTTCACATGTCCAAGATATACTTTAAATGACACTACAAAGTGTTTATGAAGTAGTTTGCTTATAATGCAAGCCAACAGCATTATTGGAACTGTTAAATTAGACTCAGAGCTGCCTCTGCTTCACACACTGAAATCAAGAGAGGCAAGATCAAAGCTGCTGTGTTAGTCACTTCCACTAAGTCAAACTGGCTAGATTTGATCTGTCAGAAATCAGTGTAAATGCACTGATGGTCAAAGCATGCCAAGGAAAGACCTGTCCACTTTAATATTGTTTCATAATCACTTAAAGAAGTTCATTTTCTTCATGGGAGCAAACACATCATGCTCTGCTGCAATAATTTAGCATTTCAGTGATGTTGTTACTTGCAATCACCTTGCTTGGAAAGTATTCATTTTAAGAGAGGATTTGGGATTTCTCTTTGGAATTCATTTAAATGCTTAAAACAGAGCAAAGGGGGATTCCTTTGGAGAAAATCCTGGCTGTAGTATTTGAGCAGCACTGATGGCATGGCCAAGGAGGTTGCGGTCACTTTTCTACTCCCGGGGAAGGAGGCTGTGCCCAGGCAAAGGGAGATTTCCTGAGGCAGAGCAGGGGGAAAGCGGGTGGGACAGACAGCCCAGAAGGAGATGCGGAGCATGTAGGTGGTGTGTGCAGGCAGGGAAAGTGTGAGAAAAGAACTGATGCTGTGGGATCAGAAATTATGCATCCACACATTTTACACAAATGGTTTCAAAGCACAGGCTGAAGGAATGCTTCATGCATGCAATGTGACAGTAAAAACCTAAAACCAATCTCACTGGATGGACAACAATGAAACAAGAAGAAAGATTTAGACTTATATTAGCAAGCTGAAAAGGGACTATGATGCTCCCTGGCACTGGATGATAGATTTATTATTAACTGAAAGGATCAAATGAACTCACCTTAAAAAAGCAGGTGACAGAGCACGTGAGAAAGACTAGGATTTTTTTTTTTAAGACAATCTCAGAGAGAAGTAGACATTTTCACAAAATGCATAGACATGATGCCAAAAAAAAAAAAAAAACAACAACCAAAACAAAAACTATTAAAATACTCATTAGAGAAATATAAGCTAAATCAGCATGTGAAGAGACTCAGATTTTCCTGTCAGGCTGTGAGATGAAGATTTTCAGGGCAGCTGCTTGGCTTGCATTTTGATAGTCAGAGCAAGCAGATATTCAGTCACCTGCATGTTAAAAGTGCACATGCTGCAATCATATTCCACTTTAAAAGGTGTTTTTCAAGTGACTGTCTTAGAAATTCACTTTCCTGCATCAGTCACAGAAGGCTTCAGTAGTGCAACAGCCACTGCAAATATAAAACCTTGCCCCATTGTTATATCAACTCCTACAAATCTGAGACTCATAAATCGAAATTCTGATATCCTTTCTACAAAATACAAACAGGCTTTAATTAAGCATGCAGTAGTTAAATCAGAGATATTTTCATTTCATGTGTCCTTTATACTCAGCACTCAAGGGAATTGTGTGAGAAATTCCTGCAAATCTGAAATGGATTTTGGACTCCAGGGCTCAGCTTTGGACAATAATTTCTTGTGTGAGCCTCTGGACAGTATTTAATCTCTCCATGTTTTTGTGCCCCACTTGCAGTAGGTATAGAAAGTGATCATTTCAGAGGCTGTTGTCTCATTTTAAGTATTTTAATATTCACACAAGTTCAATGTAACTCTTGAATAAAGGGATGAGTAAAGGCATTGGCAGACATCCTCATGGCAAACCTTTACCTAAGCAGGTAGAAGAGTGAGGTATTTCAGATCTAAGAGGAATAGGGGTTTATTAGGAGAGGGATCTGCCAGCTAGGCTAACTGCCTGGTGGGTTACAGACCTCTCCAGCCAGGACTGTGACAGGGACACACCAAATGAGAAAAAAGCAAATAAAGAAAATCCTAAACCTGTAAAATACTCAGTTTTCAGCATTACTGTAGAAACACTGATACATAAAAATTGACCAGCACAAAACTCAGATTGTGATCTGCTTATTCCAGAAGGTTTCTATTTACCAGAATGACCCAGATGATCAGTTAGTGTAGCAAACACTTCTATGCAGTTCCCCGGAAAACAGCTCATAGTAATGAATAAGGCACAAAGTAAACATATCTTACAGGAAATACACTCTCATCACTGTTAGAGCTGCTGTTATAAATCCACTGCAAACAGTCACAGCTCCCATCAGCCACAAAGAATCTGCCCAAAGCGGCTAAAATGTGCAGGAGGTTAGAGGAGGTCTATCCTGATGGGATTAACAGCCTAGGTCTGTGCTCAGAACATTTGTATCATCAAAAAATGTAAATTTGGTCTTTGAAGTGGTCTTCCTATAATGAACCTCACTGGTTTTTAACCAAAGGGTATAGAAACTGCAACACACAAAAATTTTAAAAATCAGTTTTTAGTTGAAATGTTGATGCTGTGACTGAGGCAAAAATATTCCTTGCTCTGGATAAAAGAGAGTAATAATTTAGTATAGGAAGACACAAAAGGTTTCGTTTTTCAGCATGCAGGATCAAAGCAGCACTGCAGTGATTTATTTTATGGCCTTAAACAAATAAATATTGAATAAGTAAAGAAACAACCCCTTTTTAGATTTCATTTTCAAAGCAACTCTGAAATGGCTATTCTGGGGGATTTGTTGTAATGTAATTGTTCCTGAATGAGAGTTGCTACTAACAAGAGACAGAGTCAACATCCTTGTCAAGAAGATGCAGCTCCTGATGTTTCCTTCCCATGGCTAAGGAAATATTTTTATGAACTAAGCCATTCTGGGGGAAGAGCTCTGAATTTTCACCCCTTCCAGCAATGAAAAATGAGTACGGACCTCACCAACCCTAAGATCAGTTGTGCAGCAGGACTCTCCTGCTCAGATGGAGGAGGAACCATAATTCACCTGTACTTCCAGCCATTCTGCCACAACACTTGCAAGACGTTAATTCAAAGTGGTAAGTAAGGAAGCAAAGCCAGTGAATCTTAGTCCATGGATCAATGGAAGTTTTATGATACCACTGAGCTGGTTTTGGCTGCCCTTCTACTCATAAGGCCTCTCTATTGGCAAACATTGTCTGAAAATTACCAACTGCATGTACATCACAAAACAATCCCATGGTAATAGGTAGATTAAATGTGTATGTATATATTCTGTGCAGGAAAAAAATCCTACAGCAACAGGAGACATTAAAGGCAAAAAGTTGTGCTAACAGGGACTTACTGCTTCCCAGGAGCACAGATTAACATCTAGGGTGGCTGGTGAGTGGGAAGCTGCCTAATAGGCAGCAGTGAGTGAGTTGGTAGATGTGTCACTAGAGCTCCATCAGCAGCCATGTAATGAAAAGATTAGATATTGGTTACGTTTTGTCAGCCTTCCCCAAAGGGCTTATAGCTCCCTTTGTGTCCCCAGGCTAGAACATAATCACCATCCAGTCGGAAATCTGCATTCTGTGGTGCTCTGGCATGTATCCACCGTGGGATGGAGAAGCCTGTTAGTCATAGCATGGAAAATGCATCTGTGAGATGAAAGGAAGCTGTGAAAGGGCTCAGGAGGTAGGAGCAATAAATAAAATGCCTGTTCTGTTACCAAACACTGATTCATTCTTCTAACCTCTCTACATTATCAAAATTACTATTACAGGCAACAAATGCAGAAGCAGCATTAGGTAATACCCTCTCAGACACTATAATAATGCATCTTTCTCATCATGTGTTGGCAGCAGGAGAAGCTCTGAGTTTTTGTCCAGAGAATCCAGTGAATTTGTCATGCTGTCCAAACAGAAATGTATCCACAGCTCCATGTTTTCCTTTACAGCCAAGATCTTACACCTGTTCTGCTGGTTCCCTCTTACGTTCAAATTTATTTTATATTTTTTTCTCCACTATCTCTACTTTTCTCATGCTGTGGACTGTTTGCAGGGCTGATTTAATGGGCTGTGCCTATCCCAATCAGATGCTGTTTCCTGATAACTTCTGAGTTAACCTCCAGAAGATGCATGGCTCCTGTCAGTTCATAAGATATGAGAACAGCTAGTGTAGGAGATCGTTCTTCAGATGGCAAAGGATTTTTAGTAAAGCTAAATTCCCCCCAAAAAAGCAGTAGACAGAACACAACAATATTTTTTCCTACCTAGAGTGCTACCAGAAAGTGCTTTTCCTACCAGAAAGTGCTTTGAATAGATGCACTGAATGTTTCCAATGACTGGGACATGCCTAGCAAGATCACACTGAAAACAAATACATACATGAACAAAATAAAATACAAAATGAGGCCAAGAAATTTTACAGCTAAGCTATTCCATGCTTCAATGAGTATTTAAAAAGGAGCAATAGCCTATGCTAAGATTTTAACAGACTGTTCTTATAGTATGGTTTTGTGGGTTTACTGGACACAATTTAGCTTTGTTTTGAAGATCAAAGTTTTATCCATTTTTTCTGTCCCATTTCCAGCACTGGAATTTTTCATTTTTGCATAAAGCATTTGAAACACAGAATTTCTTAGGAGTTCCTTGCTCTTCCACAACTACACTACAATTTATGTGTCATGTTGTTCCATTTCTTACTTAAACGCACCAGATTTCCTTGCAATTTATTTTATTTATAATAAAATATAAAACCAGTTGGCATATTAGTGCATTAATGTACCTACTAATGGGAAGGGATGTCATGAGTAATATCAAATTATTAAATTAAGATTTCCTTTGTCATTAAGGAGTATCTGCTACATCCTCTACCATGCTCTGAGGGTAACTGAGACTGAATCAGACTACAGTGTCTACAGGACATTTCACAAAAACAGAGTGAGAAACAATCACCCCTTTTGCATACCCTGGAGAATAAAGTTTGAGGTTCTGTACTAATTTACTCCCAAAGACATCAACTCAAATGTAACCGTGGTTAAAAAATATTGTCCTCCACTAGGGAAGGACAGACAAGTACAGTCAAGGATTTCTCAAGCTCTTTGTAGGCTATGAAGTGATTGCCTCTCATCTCTATCCTCACGCTAAAGTCAGCAAATACTGTGAAATAATAACATGTAAATCACCTGGGGAAAATGTTATTTTGGGCTGCATGAAACAGTTAACAAGCTAGACCAGTCTTTTCAGAGAACATTTTGTTGAGTGTACTGAAGGATTCGATGGTTCTTCCCACAGCCGTGCCAGTCGAGTTTTCCTGCTGCTCACAGTTCATCTGAGAACACCCCTGTTTGGAACAAGTAAATAACAAGTGACAGGTGTGACTCAGCCAGCTCTAACTAAAACTGAAGCAGCACAGTAGCTATTGACAGATCGAGGGGAAAAAATGGGAGAAAGGAGAGTTATGGTGATGGTCTCAGCTGAAGAGTCCAAGGGATATTTACACAGTCAGCAGATCGACTGCTCCAGCCACGTCTAATTCACAGTGGGGCTGTGGCAGCAAAGGAATGTGTTTGTAAGAGATAGAGAATGACAAGGCTATGGCAAGATATCCACACTGTGCCTGGCTGCAGGGTAATCAGTCCTGGCCAGTAATAATGCCATCACCTCTCACTGGCATATACCTAAGTTTTATTTCTAGTGCGAAATTGCAACCTTTCAGGCACACGCAACAAAAAACCATGATGAATCTTAGGAATTATGTTGCCTTATCCACCACAGAATTATGAGGCCTTTTCAAAATAAGTCTAGCTGGAGAAGTTGTTGGCGCAGCTTGAAAAGGACATCCTGATTAGGCTGCAGAATTGCATGTGATGGCTAACATTATCTCATGTTTTCTCTGTCATCTGCTGGAGTTCTTCTGCCCATTCGTGTAATTTTGCTCCTGTATACCAACTGATTCGATGTTTCAGTTGATTTAAGAATTACAACTGACATATTTTATCTTGTCAAAGAGAATTTGCCTCTTGAGAAACATCAAGCCATGAAGCAAGATACCAGAGGGAGGTCACTTCATGGCCGCTGGAGCCAGGAGACCTGCAGGGTACAAAACCCTTGATACCACTTGACGTCCAAAGGACAATAGCAGGACAGGAAGAGATATGGAAGCCAAAAAAAAATGACAACGAAAATGCAGCCCTTCGAAAGGATCAAGTGCACTGTAAAGATCAGATTTTGACTAAGCAGAGCCCTGCTGTGTGGAGGAGAGCAAGCAGAGTCTGTGGCACTAGCAAACCATGAAAGCTCGCTGCTGCCACTGGAAATAGTGGCCTCAGTGAACTGCAATACAACAAAAAGCTCAAAATGTAGGTGCTTTACCTCCTGAGAAGATCCCTCACATTAGCACTGCATTTCTGCTTTGTACTTAAAACTGAAATTTTGGAGCCCTTTCAGAGTGGTCTGGAAGGATCTGTGTGCAGAATCCTCAGAGCATCACAAAATGCCTGAGCTGAGCAGAGCCAATTCGCTGCAAAGCATTTTGCTGCAAGGCAGCAATAACATCTCCTTCCCTCTCCATTTTGCTGATAGCAGTTTTTACGTGCTGCTGGATTATTCTATGTAATGACCCATGTTGAAATCATTAGGAAACAGTCCATTAATGATTGACACAATAAACTGTGTCTTATTTAACTGTTCCATTGTCAGAGCTTATAACTTTTCAGAGTTAAGCAGGTCAGCCCATTTCAGACTTAATTTTTCACTACCTTTGTTTCTAATGGTCTGAGCCAAATCACACAGGGATACTTCCAGCAAAAATTAGAAACCTTATGGAATAATTCTGATATGTGTATGGATGGTGAAAACTAAGCTGCAAGGACAAATTTTACCTTCACAGAGCAACATAAGATGCAAGCTGAGTTGAATTAAACCACTAGGAGGGGTGTTAAAGGGACGAATTTGAAACCAAACACTGATTATATTTTGAGTTTCACAATAAAAATATACCTTTTTTTGGTCTAATCACATACAAAAGCAGAGATCATAATAATAAAATCATATATGCCCGGTTTCAGATCTGCCACACATGAGGAAGGGGTGGTGGCGGGGTGAGGTCAAACACTCAAGGGGCAGCACTAATGACAACTCACAGTGCACTGCAAATACACCACGCCAGCATAATTTAAATTCTCTGCTGTGGTGTAGGACCTGGATATTGCCACCTTGGAATGAAGTAAACCATAAACAGACATGTCAAATATAATTTTGATATCAATTTCACAAACTGCTAAGGAAGGGTTCTTCTATTTGCAGCGATTCTTAGGTTTTTAGGTTTCATTTTTAGGTTTAGGTTGTCATTTTGTTTTGTGGGTGACCTCCAATTCTGCAAAGGCTTTCATGTGTGCTGTTATAAATTTAAGTCTGAAATGAGCTGACCTGCTTAATTTAGGATGCCCATAGAGTTTAATGGAACAATTTAGTGCTTCAGGTTTTTCATGCCAAAGGCTCCTGATTTCTCACGGCTACAACAGAGACATCTAAACTCAAATTGTAATTTATAATGCTGTTATAAAAACTTCTATACAATCTGGTCACATACTGTTTCTCACAGGTACATTCATTTAGTGGAAAACTTGTTTGTATTTTTTTACTCATATCTTCCTGGAAAATCTTTAGTGTCTCTCTCCCTGTCTTGGGGGAATTTGGTACTGTCAGGTCTTCGCAAAAGGGTGGATTTGGTTTTGCTGCAGAGCAGCAGCTGTGGTGGCATCAGCTGGAGAACGCACAATGGTCACCTGTGTCACACAGGGGCAAGCTTCTGGCAGGGGAAGAAAAAACTAACAGGTGGCCAATGTTTCTGACAATTAGTTCAGTTCTTTTTTGCTGGCAGATGCAACCCTCTGTAGAGAACACTGTCTTAGACAAAAACTTGTTTAATCAATGTGCTAACTACTTTTCCTGCCTCTGCCTTTCACTATCTACTGTTTTCCTGAGCCCTTCTGAGGCTGTTTCTTCATTATTGCCTTTTTCCAAGCAAGGCAGCAGAAGCCACTCCTGCTGTGGCTGAGATCCTGGTACCTCACAGTGTGTTCACAGCTGAGACCACCACTGCTTGCAAAACAAAATTTCTCCCTACCTGAAGGGGTTTTGTAAATCACCACCTCAGACTCCGTGCAGTGTTGCAGCACAGAGTTACAGTGCTGGTTTAGTGCCTTTTAAAAGAAGTGTTACGGTGAAGGCACTGGGGTCTGACAGCTCTCCGCAGATCCTCCTGCTTTCCATGGAACTCTTGAATGACCTGTAGGAATTCACAGAGTGCTCTCTGCTGAGCTGCTGAGATTTTTTATGGAAGTTTAATTTCTACAAACCCACCAATTACACCCTTCTAAAATTCTATAGGCCTATTCTCCTGGGGTTGGTTATCCCAGAAATCCAGGTCAAGAGCTGTTTTCACCTACCACTCACTCCAGAACTCAGACTAACTGGGGTAGGACGGCACAGCACATTCAGCTGTTGGGCAGAAGCCTTGATCAGCATTAGTGCTACCTCCAAAAGCTCTGCAGGTAATATTCACATTTTTCTTTCAATCATGAGCCAAAATTATCTGATCTGAGCACAACAAACTGCCGCTGGAGAACTGTTCACTATGAGCTAGACATTTTCAAAATAGACATAAAAGTAACTGCTACTTAACTTTGGCTATTAATTAACTTCGCATATTAATAGAAGTTCAAAGAGGGCTGATGCAAGCTTTTGATGCAACAGGAGGTCCATAGGTGTGGGGCAGCCCAAATGGTGCCAACTCTGGTCACTCATGCCACAAAACCGCAGGAGGAGCACCTTCCAAAGGAGGGAAGGACAATGTCTCTGTTCCTCTGTTTATCTCACCAGAGGCTGAGTCATCACAGCCTCAACAAATATTCCTTAATTGGAGCTGTTCGTTTTATCAATACTAAGGAACTCTGGAGAAATAGCTGTAAATATTTATTACCTTTTCAAGACTGAAGTACTTTTGCCACACTGCATCCCGCCAGGTAACTGCCTTGGCAGCTCCTTTGGAGGGGAATGAAAATTTCCCTCTGAAATGAGAGCTAGCGCTGGGAATCCTTTCAATAAAGCATCATGAATCACAACCCACCGGAGACTTAAAAAGAAGGAAAGGCAAGAAATCCCCTAGAGCAGATGTACTGGACTGGTGCATGCAAGTTCAGTTCCCAGATCTCATCTGCAGCTTTCATCGTGGCACTCTCGATGTGACAGAAGGTGCCGAATCAGAGACATCCCTGGTAGGGACTCCTGCAGCTGAGGCTGCTGAATTCTTTCCATAATGCCCTATTTTCACTCTTTTCTGTTTTATAAACTAGAGTATTCAAGAGGAGGTTTGATACAGAGATGATCCTTAAATCAAACAAGGAGATAAAGGGATGTGGGTTTTCAATAAAACAGATTATGAGGGTTTTTTTTTTAGAAAATAATATTCAGGATGAAAATTGCTATTCTGTCCTCTCAGAAATTAGTGCAGCTCTTTCTTTGAGAAATACAAGACTTCAAATGCTTTTGAGCAGGAGTGTGAAATACAGAAATGTGTCATTTAGCGTCCCTATGATTATCCAGCCAAATCTACTCATTATGAGCCTCTGAAAAAATGACAATTCACTCATGTTAAAGACCTGTTAGAATTTGACAGCATTGTCAAAACTCCCTCTTCTCAACACATATTCTAAATCAGGCCTTGGATTTCTCAAACTAGACCCTCAGAAGAAGAGTAAACTCAAATTTGATTTGAGATATTTTGCATTAGCGTCTTGAACAAACCCTCTTGTGCTCACTCTTTACATTCAAAAGCACCAAGCCCCTGGCAGCTGCCTTCTCTCAAGAGACCTTTGCCTTTCTGCATTTGTTCTCCACAGCAAAAAACATCTTCCAGATCTTGCAGCTGAGACAGTGCTCTCCCTGATAACAGCGCTTGCTTCACAGTCCTGCTTCATTCCTAGTTCTTGATCCATTATTCACTGAAATAGATAAAAAACTTTCAAGGGCCTAAAAAATAAGCAAGAAAAGAGATTATGAAATTAAAGACTGTTCTGTAACGTTTCGCTATTTCCAGACTCGTGCTTCCTCTTTCCAGTACCATTGCTGTGCCATTTACTCTAGTTATACACCAACAAAAACCAACAGCAACAGCAGCTTCCGCTCGCCACCTCATGACTCTCAGGTCTGAGTATTGCACATTAAGGTAGCAGCGTTTTCTTTCCAAGTATATGACCATGAAGGGGCAAGACATTAAATGATTTTACTCCACAATTTCAAATGCTGTCTGGTAATATTACCCAAGCAAGAAAAAAGATGAGTTATACAAGCAACTCTTAAAAACTCCTTACCTTGGCTTTAACTAGTGTGGTTTAGTGTGAGCAGTAAATCGTGCTGGTTACACTTGCAAATTAAAATGCAGTCACCTCATCGTTTAATTATCAGTATATATAGCTCAATAATAGTTCCCTTATTTAATTTCTATAACAGGGAATTTTTCTAAATATGTAAAGACAATAGTGAGTAAATCATCATGCACCATTGGAGTGCTAGGACCAAATTGGAGTGCTGTCAACAGCAATTCAACAAAAACAGTTATGGGGAAGCTTCTCCTACCTTGATCAGCAATATGTAGCCATTTTCAAAAAATTATTAGCAAATCAATTCTGCTTGTGATGCAGAAACTCCCCACAATGAGCACACTTCAGCTAGAGAGAAGTGGAAGATGCTTCAGGTGCCTCATTCCACACTCTCCTTCCACTCACTGAGCCCCTTTAGCTGAGAGATGAGCTGAGAGGTTCAGAGAACAGACTACAAAAACAGGTATCCTGTGTTGGGACAAAAAATTACCAGGTGTGTATCAACACCAGATTTCCTGATGCAATAAACCATTAATAGCAGGAACACTATCAATGCACACCTCGAGGCATTAGTGTAACACTGCTCATATAAATGACATTAATAACACAGTGAGTGCATTGCAGGTGAGGAAAATCAACACTGCAGTGAAATCACTACGTTCATTTAAAAATGAGCTCATTAAATATGTAAAACAATTAATGATCAGCCCTACACATGATTTTCCATTTTGATATGAATATGAGTTTATTATACTGCACTTTCAGTCCAAATATCTGCCATAGCAATTTTATATAATTGGTTTTTTCTGATAATTTCATTAAATTAATTTCAGTGCTCTAAGTAGTAAAATGCTGACTCCATTTCACTGCTGAGTGACAGACTCTGCTCAGTGCACCTTGTTCACTATCAAGATTTAAACTTTGTTCATACACTTTGAACACTCTGCAAGCCCTTATCCAGCAGAATGAGGATGTTTCCTGAGGACAAGCAGCAGCCTACCTTAACGTCATGTTTTACAATAACTACGTAGAATTCAGTAGTTTCCCAAGAATTAGAAATGCAAGAAGAAAAAGTAATGGAAGAAAGTTTATGGAAGAGGTTTGAAAAAGTATTACCTTGGCATAACAGAAGCCATTCTGGGAGAACCTCATACTCTCTCTCCTTTATGTTTGCAAAATGATAATTAGAAAACAACCCTGAGCCACTGAATTTAGTACTCATTATCCCAATCATGTAATGCAATGTCAACATTTATGGAAAGGATTAATTAAAAATGCCCCATGTAGCTCCCTGGAGTAAATTGGCTGTACTTCCAGCTAGCAAAAGTGGCAGACAGGCATTTTCTCACTTGCAAATGTTTTCATTAGGAAAGAAAGCATGTCTGGGGAAAGGGAGAAAAACCCAGTTTTGTGGTGCCAGAAATTCACTGCAAACACAATGGTGTTCGCATTTCACTCCTGGACACCTGGATGGGACAGAACACCTACAGAGTAACTTGGGAAGTTGAATGGAAGAGGAAAACTACTCCAGATCAAACTCAACCAGCACAGAAAGCTCTGCCCATCAGCAGTGGGCTGAGCAGGACACAGAAACATTATGAGCTGTTGGGGAATGGAGATCTTTGAATCTGGTATTTGTACAGCAATTAGTGGCAAGAAGCCCAGGTTTAGAGAGATATAAAATAAATAAAAATAAATGGAAAGAGCCAGTAGTGATTCTCTATTCACTACCATGATCACTTCCATGAAAGTCTATTCACGATTTCAAAAATCACCCTTCACTCATCACTTTCAGGCTAAAGAATTTCAATATGCTCCTTCCTCATGAAGCAAAGGCCAAGGATGGCAGTGATGGAGACATCCAGAGAGCTGGGCAGACAGGATAAACAGAAGCATTCATCCATCTCCTCTAACAAACATGTCACCATCCCCATGTTCCTGTCACATTAATTCCACTGCTGAGCACCGAGGAGAGCAGTGATAGGAGGCACAGGGAGCCACCCTGTAAAGGTGCACATCCCTTCTGTGGCAAAGCACACATCAAATCACACATGCAAAGGGCGTGGCACCTTTGGTGTGAAGCACTGCAGCATCTGCAGTGCTGCTGCTTATTCCACCAGCTCTGGGTGTGTTTGTGTGTGTAATGTGTGCTGCAGGGAGCAGGGACGCCAGGGCTTTCTCAGTTCCTCCGAGTTTTCAAAATAATTCTGTGAAAGGGCAAACGGGTGTGATTATTTCCAGCATTCCTGGAAATGTCTGGTGTAGCTGCACGTAGAGGAACTAAGAGGTAGTTTGGAAGGAAGATAGAGTCTGCAGCAGTAAAGAAGCAGTATGAGGTTAAATATCCTGAAAAACATGAAGAAATCCCACAGACTGTTCCATTTAATATCCCAGCTCCGTGTCTGGCAGAGGTGCAACCCTTGTGCACCCCGTGGCCAGGATGGAAGGCAGCCTTGCTCCTCACTGCAGGTGGAAGGCAGACGTGCAGCACACACAGCATGAGGAGGAGACACTGCTGTGCTGCAGAGCCCTCCCAGCCACACCAACCTGTGTGATGCAGTGTGGGTGGCTCTCAAGGCACATGCAAATCAGGAGTGAACAGAAATTTGAGGGAATAAATATAGGGAAAGAGCTAGTTTCCATCTCTTTCATACATTCTGAAATTGTGGTGATTGTTAATTCATTAACATAAATCACGGAGCTGGGCATCCTAAATCAGATCAAATATTCATGAAAACAGCAACTGTAAAGATATCACCTTCACATAAACAGATGCTGGCCTTCCACATCCATGGGGGGAAAAGTAGGGATGTAGGAAAACACATACATTTGCATACAAGCAATACATTTACATACAAATACATACATTTACTTAATATGCTAGTTAAACAGCTACCAAAACATTCATTGCATATAAAAGAGCACGAAATACCTATGAACACATGCATGGGGCAAACATTCATTCACCTTTGAAAGGGCATTTGTACCTCTTGAGAGTTGTAAATCAGAGTCAGAAGTAAGCAGCAGTCTTTGCTCACAGGCAGCACTGGATAGCCCGAGCACATGGTATCTGCTTAACTACTGCAAAATTAACGCTGGTGTGTGCCGGCTATTTTTAATTCTTTGGTATTAGCAACACGAAGGGCTGGTGCTTTATATTTAACACTAAAGGCAAGTGAAAAGACTTCGAGCTGAGCGAAAGCTCCTGGAAGAATGACCCGCAGAAGGTAACCTTGCAAACAAACCAGGGAAGGCAGCCCTGCACGGATGACAAAACAAACATGAAACTCATACAGAGCTTGGAAAAATTCATCACAAGAGCCTCAGGGGCAGATTTACAAATGAGGCATGTAAGTGCCTCGTAAGACTTGCAGGAGCTGCCAGCTAACACCTACTCACTCGAGAAGCCACCAGCCCCTTGAAGAGCCAGTGCAACTTCTGTGCCTAAATTCCTCCAGTGATCTTGCAGCTCCCATCTGCGACTGTGAGCACCCAAACGCCTTCGTATCTCTCACCAGTCAGGGCTGTGGTACTACTGACTCACTGGAAATCATTGAGCCCTGCTGCCTCAGCTACCTACAGCACTTCAAACCGAGCCTTCAGAAACCCCAGCGTACTTAGAATTTCCTTTTTCCTTCCACCAAAGGGCAAAAATGACGAAAAATAGGATATTGCAGAACCTCAGCTTGTGGCCCATGAAAGCCTTGATGTAAATTTTAGTTGTGAAACTAAAACACCAGATATCAGGAACCAGGCAGGAACAGCACAGGTTGCTGCACTAGGCTGTCACATCAAGAGGATGACAGGCAGAGTTCAGCAAACTCTAAATAGGGATGACTTCTTGCTGGAATCCTCCCTTTTCACTCCTGTAACCATGGGAGCACCTCCACAAGCCCTGACCCAGCTACCAAAGAGTGATAAGCAGGCTGTAGTTCCATTCCATGAGGAAGCAACTGGGATGAGCAGGGAGAGAGAAGCTTCCAAGAGCTCAACTTGCTATTTACTCCTAAGCATTTTCTGAAAGCTCCAACTAGAACATATTCCTATTTTTGCACCAAAGTTTATGTTAATTTCATCTTGTTTTACCATAAAAGCTTAAATCACACTTTGTGATAATGTAAATCACTGATCTGAAATCTCCCCACTGCAGTATGTCCTTTTTTCCCTCTCTCCAAAGAAATGGCTGAGCACCAGTGATTTGCATCACTTCTTCATGGGATTACCCATAAACTGGACACTAGTTAGTTAACAATTTCTGAATAATCCCTCAGAGGAAAAATAGTAAATAAAAATCTTATTTTGAGAAAGTTGTTGAGTGCTTGACACTTGATATCTTAAATGCGAGATATCTTGGAAGATAAAATATAATTTTGTATCTTTGAAATATGCACTGAGGAAATTTGAGGAGGTTTGTTTGGGTTGGGGTGGGGGGGGCGGGTTTTGACAATTGCACTGTGGAAAACTGCTGAAAAGTTGAATATACTGCCACGGTGTTAAACACAGGACCCAGAGCTGCAAGTGAGCACTCAGCAGGATAATGCACATGGAATAAAAGAGGGCTATTGCATGTGTGCATGTGTTTGTGTAAACAAGACCAAATGCTGACAGGATTTTTGTTTCAAATGAGAAAAGCCCGGAGAAATAGGTCAGACCTTTTAAGAGATAATTCTTGGTACCGTGTGTCGGAGGAATGAAACAACTGTGCTTGTAGTGTCTTTCAGCTGCACTTATTGTGGTTGGTTCCTTGGGAGAGGGGACAGATGCTTGTCATCACTTTCTGTCCCCATGCCCACAGGTGGCTCTTGGCTCCTTACCCATCATCATGGCCAAACTCAGGTTTGTTTCCCAGGCTCAGGGCAAGGGCCAGTGCCCCTCTGCCACAATAAAACAGGAATTGCTGGGGAAATTATCCCTAGCAGAGGTATCCAGCTTGCCCCACATCTTCAGAAGCCACAACCCTCTTCCTGCCTGTCTCTCCCCATGCCAGCACCTCCACACTGCACCCCAGAACTTGCAGGCCTTCCCACAGAGGCTCTCAATCTGCCACCTGAGACAGCTGCTCCATCTCACACTTCTGCTGGATGGGAGCATCAGGAAATGGCAGATAACAGCACAGCATTTGTTATCAGCTCCCTTCCATCTCTGCAGGCACGGAATTTTATGAAAGCAGGAAGAACCTGAGACAGCAGACAACTCTATCTCTGACAAACCTGAAGGAAACTGGCCAAAGGATTAAAAAGTTACTGAGAAAGGTTGTACTTTGTCAATCTTCCAAATGGACCAAGAAAAGAAAGGTAAAATCCACGGCTCTAATTTTGTTTCCCTAGGAAAGCAACCAAAATATTTCTAAATGTTACCTCGTGTTCCTTGCACTATCAAAGTGTATCAAAAATTGATGTATTTGCAAAATCGCAGAAAAGTCAGCACGGTTTCTGTAAAAGCTTTCTGCCAGCAACATCCCACAGTGAACCCGGCTGAGGGAAGAGAGCCGTGTATCCCAGGGCTCCAGGCAGGCTCTGCACTACACCTCCAGTGCTTTGGGTATTCCAAGATTCAGGGTCAGTGCTCCCACCCTTTCCATGGGCCCTGTGCCAACAACTAAGCAGCAGAATCCAAATGTAACTCAAGAACAAAATGCTACATTTGTTTTGATCACATTAAAGTCAGAAGGAGCTATTAAAAGACGTTGTAGCAGATGACTGTGTCCCGAAGAACCACAGGCAATAAATTCACATGGCAGTTTTGTTTCATAACTTCAGTCCTACTTATTCTTTCTTTGTCTATTCTAATTACTCCCTGATATGGAATTAATGTAGAAACCAAATTAAATGCCCGGGAAAGTGTATGAATCAGCTGGCCTGAAAGAAACAACTATTAAAAACAATTAGATAAAAACATCAATTTAGAAATGCACAGCGTGTTTCTTCGTGAGTCAAAGTACAAAAACAAGGAGAAAATGGAGACCTGTGATGCCAGAAAAAGGAGCAGCCTCTCTAGGTGTTATGGAGGTGTTTGATATCACCATGCTGGTGGCAGGTTGGTGGCCTGCTGCCTTCAGAGAGCATCAGGGCTGGCAGGTGGCACTGAGGAGAAATACGTTCAGATCTATATTGCCTCTTTGCTGCAAATCCTCCCCAAAAAGCACTGTCACGCTGGCATGGCAAATACTGTAAACTTGAAGCAGGGATATAGCACTGTGACCACGCAGATTGTCTAATCTGAGTCAACCCAAGTTAACCTACAGTGAAGAGGAAAATTTGCTCTTTTATGCTGAGATTAACTCAGCAAAAGCAACCACAGGTAAGGGAATATGTCACAGTAAAATGGATAGGCTCCCTCTCTCTCCTCTGGGTTTACAGAGAGAGACACTACCCCATGATCACCATTTCCCAAGAAATGCATCAAGAAACGGGGTTTAATACAGCAAGATCCATGAGTGTATTTCTAACTCTGCATCAGCGGTGCTCCTGCAATTCATGACATTTTGGAGGCAAAATGTGCAATAGGGTGGATTGTAGAAGCCTGAGTTCATTGAATGTGAATACTGCTGTCAACGTGGCGAGCACAGATGCTTGTTAAAGTACATTAATTCTCTAGAGCTGATGGTATGAATAAGTGTACATAATGTCATCTCTGCATGTCTCTGCCAGCAGGAGCCATTCAGTGAGGCTGCAGAGTTTAACTAAAGCCTTTCAGACGCTTCACACCCCAGTAAAGACCAGAAGTATCTGACACATGCCCACACTGTACTTGTGGAACAGGGAGCTTGGAGTCAATGCAGGAAGCACCTGCTATCCAGAAGCCCCACAAAACTAAGGGCAGAGCACATGCAGCACAGTTTCCAGCATGGAAAACTCCAGATGAACCAAAAGATCCCTGCAGCACAGGGACCTGTGCCCCTCAGCCTGGTGAGGACAGGCTCAGCGTGGACTGAGGGATGTAAAATCTCTGTTCCCTCAAGGAGATGAAGCATTCCCCTGCTTTCCCAGCTGGGAAAACACAAAACAGGAATACAAACTCCTTACAAGTGCTGGGGCACCCACAGGAGACGTTTCCTTAAGCAGCTTCACAATCTCTCTTCTTGAATACTACGTTTTCTCCAGCAAAGATAGCTTACCCAGTGAGCCTAAAAATACTTCTAAGAGCAAGTTTCAGCACACAATGGGATATGTACAGGTCGGCAAGTATTTTAAAATAATCCCCATCACACTCCATTGACAAAAATACACACCAGAAACCTGTCAGTCTACATTTTAAGAATAAAAAATTATTTCACACATTAATTCCATTTATTCTAAGTTTTCCAAATCATACTGCCACCTCAGTTATAAGAATCCACTTGTAATAAACAGAAAGTCTTTCTTTGCTCCAAATTGAGATTCTATTCGCCTTTGAGACAAGAAAATTATCAAAGGTGCAGTGTTGATAGTCATAAAAAGTAGTTTCCTTAAGGAGACTGTGGCATCAGCTAAAATAGCAATCCTTCAGTTATTTACAAGAATAAATGCCAATATTATCACTAAGAAAATTACTGATAAGGCAAAAGAACTCTAAGTTTTATTCTGACAGGGCTAAGTCTTACTTAATACAGAAATAGAGTAATAAAAGTCATACTTTTTCATTATGTAATTGCTATCATTTTTTTTAGCTATTCATCTATTTCAATAGTATTGAAGACAAACAATGACATTGTTCTGATATTAAAAAACTGTAAAAGAGGAAGGTGCTCTGAAAGTAATAAATCTTTGTTTGCAGAGGCACACATTCAGTGCTTAAAAGGCAAAATCATGTTATTTCTATCAAGATGTGCTGAAACACCCAGATATACACACAGATACTGAAAAGGTAGAATTTGCTGCTCACAGCAGCTTTCACATACACAATCTGACTTACTGTTTATCTGTTAGTTTGCTAGTGGATGATGTGAGGTAAGATAGATGCATCTTTCAAGTTAATTACTCCCAAACTTCATTTCTACAAAAGCAAAGGAAAGAGAGACCATAGAGAGACCAAATTTTTTCCAGCAAGAGAAGGAGGAATCAATATTCTTGTCTTTACTCTCTACCAAAATGTATTGGGATTTAAAAACAAAAAAATATAACAAGTGAGAAGATTTAAAATACACGTTTCACTGTTTTTTTCTCTTCCTTCTGGAAAGAGAAATCAGCAATATCAAAAGAACAACTCTGAACTGAAATAAAGTTCATGACATTCCTGAAAATGTCTTACCCACCTAGAGCAGCGGCAGAGATGTCTCAGTACTACACCAGTTTAACTAATGCAGGCAACTTCACACTCTGTTGGCTAACAATTACATTGACTGGAAAGACCTACCATTTACTGAAGGGGGAAAACCAGTTTTAAGAAGGCACAGATAACTCAAATACCACAATGCAGTTATTTATCTTGCAGATTAATCTTTACTGTGTTTATTTACATTGTCCCAGTCACTGAAGGGCTCAAGTGATGAGCAGTACAACTGGCTGGGCACTTTGAAAAGGCAGCTCAAGTCTGTTCAAGCCTGCACTTTGGGACAGCATCAGTGTCATCTTATATACTTCATGCCTTCCATACTAGTTTCACCTTTTCCATTTGTCATTATTGTAGAACACACAAGCAAAATCCTGGAAACCACTGAAAACCTTCTGAAAGCCTCTCCCAGGAGGATCCCTACAAACTCAGTGGTACATCCCAGGATAAACAGCCCATGCTTTAGACCCAGCTTGCTGCTCAGACATCTCCTATCACTTTCCTGACCAGCCCAGACCTCAAAGTCAAGATACTCATGGCTAGACCTAATTAGTCATGGAAATCCCAAGTGCTTTAAGCAATTCCATATCAATTCAGTGAATTTAGGCTGGCTGCAATGGCAAGAATTTTTCTTTGTGTGCACGAGTAGATGGCATTGATTTCAGCAATAATTGCCTAGAAAGACAATTTTAGAATCAAATTAGCAGTTAAATAATCGTAGAAATTATACAGAGAGATTTCTTTGGTTGGACAGTTGTAATAATAGCTACAGAAATCTATCCTATACAGTCTCTGCACAATAGGCAACACTGTTGTAGCCTAAAGTTAATATTGTTGAAAATGAATTATGCTCCTGTAAGATTTCTTTGGGATGATTCTGATTATCTGCATTACACTGAAAATATTGGATATATTAAAGTATCTGATAAACTTTGGATATTCCATACACTGTTATCTCAGTCCTGCTCTCACTATCTGTTACTTTTAATTCACCACTGATATTTTCAAACAAGCTGCTGGCTTTTCAACCGAGCACACCCTGCCCAGCCAGCCCATCCAGCAGGGATGACTGTTCTGCAGCGTGTTGGAGGACGGGAGTGTAATTTCTGATAAGCATTAGACGTGCTTCCCTTCGAGCATTCCAAGAGTTTCATTAATTGCAGCGGCTGACTTGGGCCTTCTGGAGGACAAAAAGGAGATTAATATCAAGATGCCATTCCAGTCTCCTACCTAGGGCATCAAGCTGCAAAACAGAGGAAGCCAAAGCGACCACAGAAGTAAGAGAAAACAACTGAACCCTTTGCCACATGAAAACCACCAGTGGAGTTTCTGTGGGCTCCACCCAGGCCAGGATTTCCACCAGTGTACTTCCAGCCTCCAAATGAGTTACACCAGGAAGCACAAGATGTTGATACAACCCTGATACCCCAACTCTTTAGATCATCCAGGGAGTCAAGTCCTACAAGTGTCCAACCAGCATCCCACTAGCTTTGGGGGTCTGGGGGTTCTTAAAGTACCCACTTTTGTGACAGTGAGTCCTACAGGCAGAGGGAGTGTGAAGCAGCATTCACTGGTTTGGAATAAGAGCTTCTTTTTCCCTCAATTGTTGATTGTCTTCTTATTGCGAGTGCTAGGAAACAAAGAAAAAGAGCAGTATTTACCTTTGTTCTATAATATTGTGACATTTAAACAGGGTAAATGGGAACTGCCAAATAGAGATTTTGATATTGATGACAATGATAGACTGGATCAGCAGAGAAAGGATTTGATTGATGATGGAACAAAAAGAAGATTGAATAATTAATGCCCAGGACTGAATTTTTATGGACAATGAGCCACTTTAAATTAATTTTATATTTCTATCAGACTAAATTTTTTATCTAGTATTCTTAAATTTCAATGAGGCATTTGACTTTATATCTCACATTTTGAATAATAAAACATAAAATTGATATGGTGTCTATGCAATAGATTTATATTATTAAAATGAGCAGCAGTGCTTCTAATAGACTTAGGTGGGGACTGATTCTCAGCCTTGCAGACAACGTTTTTATCAGGAGAAAGTCAAAACTATCAGATAAAAGTTCTCAGATGACAGCTGGGAAGGTGAGGAGCAATGTGGCAGCCCAGCAGATGCACTCAAGTACCAGACCACACATCTGGAAATAAAGACTGGAGACCAATTTTACAGGGTCAGACTGTCCATGAGGGCAGCTGTGACAAAGGGTTGTGTCTACTGAGCAACTTCCACTAGTAGGAGCAGCAC
Source organism: Grantiella picta (assembly GCA_013397955.1). Classification (NCBI taxonomy): domain Eukaryota; kingdom Metazoa; phylum Chordata; class Aves; order Passeriformes; family Meliphagidae; genus Grantiella; species Grantiella picta. The sequence goes on along the minus strand of VZRM01007522.1, from coordinate 494,597 downwards.
TGGAGCCGCAGGGTCATTAATCTTGTTTCTCTCAATTACACCAAAGTCTGCAGAGTAGACTTGTTCCAAAAAAATAAATAAATCTTGGAAGCAGAGGTGAATAATCAGATCAATGGAAACTGCTACAGGAGTAACCTTAATTCAACTTTTATACTTGGGAAGATCAGCACTACAAGAAAAAATTATATTACATCTGCCTCTGATGCTGCTGCCCATTGCTGCTGAACCAAGAATAACCCACCAGCTGTGAAGGCTGCAGCTTCGGAGGGACACCAGACTGAAGAGACTTCAAAGAGGAGTCACAAGAATGATGAAAGATGTGGAAAATACACAACTTTGATTGAACCCTCTGAGAACTCACAGCAAAAGGCGTGACTCAATCACAGTACGGAAGCAGCTATGCCATACATGTATCATTTACTAAAACAAAGAGAAAACATACAGCTCACATTACTCAGAAGGCAGATTTGACACCAATGACTCCTTGCCTGGAATGCCTGGAAATGTTTCACCAAAAAAAATTACCCCTGTTCTGTACCCCTTCTTATAACCAACCACTACCTTTCTCGAGTTTGTATTATTCTTTTGGATATGGGATGACTGGAGAAAAACTCCACATGCTCAGGAATAACCCCAGCTGGTCAATATTTTTGTACATGGCTTCCCAGTAAAACATTAAGTTTTTACTTCACTCAGTAAAACATAGAGAGCTCTTGGTAGGTGATAATTAGGTGAAAATCCTTTTGAAAATAACTCAATAATTCCATATTAATTGTGTGACACGAGTTCATAATCTTTTTATAGGTGTTTCAACAACCTAGAGAAAGGTACACATAGAAAATAATGCTTTTTTTAATAGCAGTAGAGCCACAAAGAACACCCCATAAAATGTCTAATCAACACTCCCACTTAGTTATTTAGCAAAAGATCACTGCCTGTAGACAATTTAGAGGTCAAGCACTAGTACTCCAATAAGGCCAAACATTTGTTTTTAAATAGCAACACGTTTCAGACACCAAACCTTGCATAGGGAAATGTGTCAATAAATTCAGGAGATTGCAGCTTTGAAAACACCCCTGTAGCATCCACAGTGAGAGCTCTTGCCTGTTTATGGACTGACAACCAACAATGCACAGGGCTTTTTTCAAATCCACTTTTACTTGTAATTCAGCAGCTACACTCAGTACTAGAACCCCCAAAATAACGAACAAATAACCCCAAAAAAGCCAACAAAACTCATCTGAGAATACTGGACATCTACAACAATCAAGGCCAAAGCAGTCTTAAAAATATTCAGCCAAGACCACAAGGACCAGAGAAGTACTTTTAAAGTTACAGTATCATGGAATGCCAGACCAGAATATGCTAAATAAAACCAAAACCATCAGCTTTAAGAATTTCTGAAAACTATCCCTAAAAATTTCAGCTTTAAGACCTCTCATCGAAGATAATGACGGAAAACTGTCTTGATTAGCCATGATCCCTATAAAAATCCAATTTTTCACCACTGACACGTGAATCTGACAAAGCTACTCATCACATTAAAGGAAAACTATGCAAAGAAAGAACTTGTCAAGTCAGTAATGGTTTCTTTTGAATCAATTTTTCAGAACTTGAGTGACAAAGAGCATCACAGAAGCTAAATAATTTTTATTATTTTCAAAACAAAGAACAACTATCAGGTAAGAAACTGCTTCCACAGATAAACTTCCATATTTCAACTCTTTTCTTACTATTTTTACATTGGTTGCCAAAATATTTTGCTGCTGTCAGTTATTTCATTGTGTAAGAAATACCACAGAAAATGAATATAGCTTTGTTTCCCATTCCTTTGGAACCTGTTTTTCTGACATTTTCATTTCCATGCATTTAAATACTTTGCCTTTCTCTTGTCTTAATAACCCTTGAAAATCTGTCTCTCAGCCTTGTGAATGATACACATTTATATAACAATCTTCCTGTGTTAGCCCAGCTAGCAACAGCACCAGGTGTAATTTACAAAATCCACACCTCTAAAACGCAGGGTACCAATTTCTTTGAAGACTTTTTCCATGTTTTCAGCTGAAGACACTGCAGTGAGATCATCACATCACCAAACAGCAGAGTGGTGCAGAATAGTTCTGCCTCTTTTTTATTACCTGGGATCCAGATGGATTGCAATTTATATTGGCTTCCTCCAGGAAGGTTTTATCACCACCCATCTGCAGGAGCACTGAGGAAAGCACATCCCAGGAGGTAGATCATGCACAAAGACTTTTCCTAGAGAGCAACTAAAATGACTGCAGTCAACACAGAGGCTTTCTAGCCACAACAAGGAAAATGCAGACACATGAGGGCGATTCAGGAGAAATTTCAAAAGAAGAGCTACAGCTGCTCCCCTGCTGACACACCAAACCTGATGATAATACCTGAAAATTGAAGGCTCAGACTTACATTCCATGTTTATAGTCTTACATAGATTTTCCTGCAATTTCTCCCATGTGTTCTTCCTTTTCAAAGTCAGTAGGAATCAGCTGGAGCATTTCCCTAAAAGGGTTGCTAACAGGTTTTAAAATGATAGATAAAAAGGTGTTGTAGATAGTTTCATATCTACAGCAATTCACGGTGGAGAAAATGTGGAAAGGGGCACTGTCTTATGAGTTTGCGTTTTTATTGTTTTCATCTTTGAATGTTCCTTCATTTTGCCTTCTGTCCTCCTGCTCCCAGAATACAGAAAGGAATTTCCTCTGATTTAACCTCCTGATCAAGTAGAAATATTATGTGCGTATATATTTTTCTATATACGCTGTGCATACTTTGTAAAAGCAATTATTATTTAACTACTATAGATCTATTATATATATCACTNTTTATATAAAAATATAATATTTTTATATAAATATTGATAACATACTCATTTCTTTTCACCCAAATGGGGCACACAGTACTGATATCTTCAGGCTTTCCATTGTCTACAACAACTCCTCTTTTATAAAAGGGAGTAGCCAAACCCAGTCACTCATATCTGTTGCTGAGAGGCCCTTAAAAGCTTCATCTTTGTTGGAAGATGCCCCTTTAGACACCTATTGGCATAATTTCTCCATTTTAGTCTCTGAGAACATTATTGACCTTTGTTTTTGTGACAATTATGAGATGCAGATGTTCCCTTTATGTCCTTCTGCACATGTGTAGGACTGCCACCAAAATGTCAGCTCAAAGACTGGGCTTTGTTTGTAATTGCTTCTTTTTCATTTCCAGACCTTTTATCATAGTCCTTTTAAAATCTACAATCATTGAAAGTTATGTTTAAGGAGGGAGGAAGACCCTGGTGGGTTTTCTAAACTGTGGCAAGAATGCTCCAACCACTCCAGCAGCAAACTGCCCTACATGATGTGTACATTGGTCTTCCCATTTCCTGAACTTCTAACTCAATGCCCTCATTGGGAATGCTTTTCTGAGGGCTGTTTGAGCTGAGAAATGCACTGTCCAAAGCCCATCAGGGCTATCCCACCTTGCTGGCAGGAAGGCAGTCATGGCCCTGAGGATTGGCAGTAAAAGGCAGTTTGGTTCATTAAGTGCAGTTGTTCCTTCACCAGGCTCAACAGAAGGGAGTGAGAACAGTAAATAACCACTAAAATGCTCATTTCTTTTTTAATGAAATGTTGACATGTTTGGACATTGAAGCCTGAATTCATATGCAAACATTATCAGTATTTACTGCAGCAGAAACAACCTTTCCCACATGACTAAGAAAATATGGTAAACAGAAAATTACTCACCGCTCCTTCCTCTTGTTCATTGGCCTGACCTCAAGCAAGTGGGAAAGAGTTAAAAAAACAGCTCAGTGAAGACTAGGAGGATGCAATACACTACTGGGTGAGTGAACATGTCAGAAAAGAATATTTAAGATCTCTTTTACCATCTCTTGCGTGTCTTCATCTACAGAGAACAGCTTCAACAAACTGGTTTCAGTATATATGAATTAAAATATTCTCTATCCATGTGGGTACTAACACCAGATTATCTATTGTTAGCTAATTATTTATTATCAGCTCAGATCCAGGAATGCAGTGGAAGAAGGCAACTCATGACTGGACGATCTATGCCAAGCATATCCATCAAGACCTCAGATCCTCCCAAAGCCCCTTTTTATGTGCTCCTGGTGGCCTATTCTTCCAGCCCTTGCTGCAGATCCCTGTTTTGTTTTGACTAAAATGAGCTAGAACATGAACTTTTCACTGTTCTTTCACAGGGTAACTGAGATGTCTCCATGCATTTTGTTCTGTCAGGATGACCAGAATAATAAAAGAGCAGCATGACCAATCTGAAACTGTTGATTTTCTAAAATGCTGGATTGGTAATTCTGGAGAGCAACCACAGGAGACGTGGAGTGCCTTTTTCCATGTCCTCACCACTTTCCATAACGCAGGGCTGGATCCAGGGAAGGACTCACGCCCCATATGCTCACAGCCCTCCCTGCTGCAGCAGCTCCTTTGGACCCACACAGTTTCAGATGTGGCAATTCCGGTGCTTTTTGGGGAGTTTCGGGAGCTGGGAGGCTCTGAGTCAGGGCTCAGGTAGCAGCCATCCATCGGGAGCCGCGGTCCGTGGGAGGTGGCACTGGCAATTTAGCAGCTGGCACGGAACACTCTCCGAGTTGTTCAATCAAAGCTCCAGCTGCGAGAAGCAGCCACCGCGCTGGAGGTGTCCCTATTGTTTGTGAAATCATTGTTAATTAAGGTGAGATCTCACTGTGCTGGTGTGCAGCAAGCACAGGAAGAAATGGACCTTTCCCTGACAAGTTTATCATTCAAACAGGCTACACAAGCGAGCACAAAGGATGATTCAAAATGTAAAAGATGTATTTTATTGTTTCTGAGAACTTTATTGCCACACACCCCCTACTGCAGTCTGTCTGATTAGCTGATTAATCTCATGAGCAACACAACCATGAGCAATGTGCCTTTTCCTCTGTTTTACCCAAATAGTGACATAGGTATTGACTGGCTGAGAGATGCTCCACCAACACCAGATCAGCTTTCAATAGCTGCCTTTCAAAACTGTCTTTCTCTTCGCTCAGGGGAAATGCTTGCCCATGGTTCACACCTCTGGGTCACGAGCGAGTTCTGCTTGGTTGGAGCATGGTAGGAGTCAACCCAAAAACCTCATTTCATATCTGGTGTTTTACTTTTCTTTCTTGACAGATATGTTCAGTTTGACTTAATTTTTGCACCGGTCATTCTGTAATCCTGGTTATGGTGGACAATGTAATTTTATTTTCAAACTGAATTCAAGCAGTGGTCCTTGGGGTGACATGCTGTGGAAATTATTAACTCTGCATGTCACAGGGCAGTATGGTATGCACCCAGCTATATAAGTATAAAATACTTCTAAAACTACAGATAAAACTTCTTATCTGATGTTTGAAACCTAATCACTCTGTACTCGCTGGTGAAAGTGTCCCAGCACTGAGCCCCACCACAGAAACAGCCAATCTCTCTGCACCCAATAGCTGGAAACCCAATGCCTCATCCTGCCAAGATCTCTTTTCAAGGAGATCATTGCCATTCATGTTGAATTTTTGTTGAGTTCTAAGGAAATATTTTTGATCTCTGGGATCAGGAAAATCTTGAGTTGTCTTCTGAAGCAGTAGCACCAGAGTAAAACTGGTTTTTCCCTCCACACTGCTGGTTCTCTGCTTTGTCTTCAAACACTGCAATGCCACGTGTTGCACACAAACCCAAAAGAAGAATGCAGCATTTATCCATGAGTGTGTGCATCTGTACAGATATCATTTACCCAGAGACACAAATATTCCCCAGTGGCAGAAGCTGTAGTAAAAATGGTGCATGACAAGTGCTGTTCTCAGTGTTTACTGCATCCTGTAACACAACTTGGACTCCATGGCAGTAGATCTGCTGTATTAATTGTATACATTCCTGTAGCAATCACCAAAATCAGTAAAAGCACATTTTCCTAAAAGAAATCCAGGCCTGCTCTAGCATGTAGACTGCTCTGTATAAACAATCTTTGACAAAAATTACATTCTTGATTGAAAATCTGGCTCTACCACATGTTTTGCTCCTGATTTCAATGAGAGACAGCATTGCATGTGCTCTCTCCCTCTGGAAGGCAGAGCTTTTAAGGTTAATTGATATCCAATTCAAGCACCCCAGCAATCATGTCTAGTGATCAACACTGCACAGGAGTAGTAAAGTTTTATTTGCAATTCCAGTTGTAAAGCTCAAAGCTATCAAGTACAACAAATTATGTTTAGTATCTTCATGTAACTACCCAATAATCTAAAACTCCCAGGCAAAGCCCATCAATGACAGTAGTTTCCACTCTGTGTGCTGTGTACACTACAATTATGTACTTTGGCTTGGCACTATCGTGGCTTCTCACCTCTTTTGCTTTTTTCTGAGCTGTCAGCTACGAGACACCCACAAATGTTTTTCAACTCTATTGGATTTCTTCACTCTCAAATGAGATCATGGCTGTGCATTAAAGACACACAGACCACAAGGGGAGAAACAGAATATTAACACTTTTAATTCTACTCTTGAATCTCATCTTGGAGCGTGAAGAAGTGTGTTGTTGCATTGTCAGAAATACCTCAGCTTTTGCAGCTCAGCTCTGAGAGACTGGCTACCTCCAAGTGAACACACATTTCATAACTTAGATCTGGTGGGAGAGTTCCTATGAAATCCAGACTGACTTGACAAACAAAGGTGAAAATGGACTCTGATCATGAGTCCATTTATCTTATAGAGCTAAGCCAGACTGTGGTATTTACATGCTCAGCACAGTAATGCAGTATGAGGCACTGTTCCATTACCCTACAACCTGCAAATGAGAAACCTCATTATGTTATGGCCATGAAACCAACATCAATCGTATACAATTACTGAAGATACATGTTAACAGCTTGAAAAGACAGCCTCACATCCCTACTCCTTTCTTAAATCCATAGGATTAATGGACCAATATTTTAGCCTCTTTTAGCACAGCCTCAGAATTATATTTGGCATCTCTATCTGGCACATGCAATAACTGCCAGCAACAGTAACCATTTGTGCATTGAGGTCACCGAGTATATCCACTGCTGTAAGAAGTCTGGAGAGCACAGGACACTACCCGGCTCAAAAAGTAGAGGCAAATAGGAAAAATATTACCCAGAAATTGTCGGAGCTTTCAGCTGCATTTGAGATGTAGCGCTCAGATCTCAGCAGAGCTTGCCCTCTCCTAACCCCTCCTTATCTTCCCCTCCTCCCCGCCACACACACACAGAATCGCTAGAAATGATCCTTCGCTTTAACAAAAGCCTCTGCCGGTCCCTTTCTCCGCAAGGAGCGAGACCTAATCCAACTATGCCGTCCCATAGGAAAAGCCGGTATTTGTGCGCCAGCCAAGCACACCGGGGGTGATGGCAGCGCTGGCTGTCTCGGGGAGCAGCACAAATCCCGAGCATCCCTGCCCACAGAGGAGCCTCTGTTCGGCGAGCGGTGAGAAAGGATGCGGCAGACAAAGGGAAGCGCCCGGCCGTTCCCCGCTCCCGGCGGCGCCGGGCACCGAGCGCAATCCCCGCTCGCCGTGCGTCCCTCCGGAGCGCGGCTCGGGCGGGCGGGACGCTGTACCACCGCCGCAGGTGAGGCTGCTCCGGCACGGCAGCCCGAGAGCCCCGCCGAGCCCGCGGGCAGGGCGGTGACAGCCCCGCGCCCCCCGCCCCGCGCTGCTGCTGCTTACCCGGCTCGGCCCGGGCGCTCGGCACGACGGCGACGATGACGGCGAGCAGCAGGACGGCCGCGGCCGGGCCCGCTCCCGTAGCC
>VZRM01007522.1:459601-486648 GCA_013397955.1 Grantiella picta | reverse complement strand
GCTGCCGGGGCCGCGGGGACCCCTCCGCCGCCCCCCGCGCTCCGCCGGGGCCGTGGCAGGAGCGGGGAGCGGCCGCGGGGGCGGTGGGGCTCTGATCCCTCCCGCCGTGCCCGCCGGGGCAGGGGACAGCCACAGCGGCTCGCGGGGGCCGTCACCTCCNNCGGGATCCGTCACCTCCCGCAGTTTTGGCAGCGATTGTGCCCGGCGGTGCCTTGGGGTGTAAACGGAGCTGCCCCCGCTCGCAGCGGTGCCGCGACCTGGCGAGGCTGAAAGTCCCTTTCTGCTCACTGGGGGAACCGTTCATTGCCTGGGAGCCGCCTGGCCGGGACATCCCCAAAGATGTCCCTCGTTATCCCAGGCGCCAGCCAGCACCTCCTCTTGGCAAAGCAGCCCAAGCCCTGACACAGCGCCGATCACCACTGGCAGCATTTCTGCAAGCGCAGAAGCAGCTCTGAGAATAAAGGAGCTCGAGTGTACCGCAGGGGGTGACCAAATTGGCAGCTACATCCCCAGCCACCCACCGTGAAAACACGGGCGAGGTCTCCTCCGGTCGCCCCTCTCCTGCGCTCACTCCATCACTCCCGCCCTGCCTGGGATAGGGTTCAGATCTCCAGACTAAAAGGGAAGCTCCAAAAGACAGAAGTTTCTCTCTGCTTTGCTTTAAGGTACACCGGAGGAGCAAACGGACACGTGAAATGTGTTGTGGACAGCAGAAGGGCGAGCCCAGGAGCTGCGCCATTTAGTTACTTTAGTGTTTTCTCCAAGTCCTATTTTCAGAAGTGGCAATGTGAATTCTTTATTCTGGTATCATCTCTTTCCTAGAATAACATCCATGAATTCTTTTAGCTCCCAGATCATGCCCGTGGGCAACAGGCAGAGATGATGGGAGAAGGAGCAATGCAAAGGTGGGTTTGGGACGCAACACGCTCCAGGACCACGAGAGATGATCCTGAAAGGTTACAGCATTGCTCACACGCAGGAAAGCTGCCCCAGCCTCCCGGCAATTCTGCTCTGCTGGAAGTTGTGTTGCTGAGAAACCCTTAGAAGTCAGGTTTGAGGTGGAGCAAGCCTCAGCATGGGCCAGTCACAGCTTGACACCCTGGTCCCTAGCCGCTCGCAGCATCTCCAGAGCTGTGACAACCCACAATTACATATTTATCTGGCTGGTTCAGCACACTCCCAGTGTCACCAAAACAATTATGCCGTCCCCTTTCTGACGTTTTATTTTTCCCCCAAATCACTAATGCCTTCCGTGCAAAATTAGCTTCCCCTTGATGACTACTAGCGATTATCCAGAGCAAAGATGGCAGTTTATGATTATTATAGTGAAATGGAGCTTGCTCATCACTCTGCTTAATCCAGGGCCAGCACGTTTAGTGCAGGGCCCTCTGCTGGCACCTTCAGGGATCCCCGCACAAACCCCATTTCATCATTTTCATATTTTTCTAGGTTTTGTCATAACTCGGCTTTGTAGCAGAGCCATCAATAAGCTAACTTTGTCAGCACCTTTTCTCAGCCTGGCTCTTAAGCATCATAGTTTTATCTTAATTTTCCATTGCACAGTGTGTTTGTGTATGTTTTGTGCATAAAATGCAAGTAGCAGATTGTTATTTCAAAGGATTTTTAAAATGCATATTTTCTAGAATGATGACTGGATATTTTACACCTAGTGAAAAATCACTGGGGTTTTACCAAGTAATTGTAGTTAGCGACTTCCTAAACTTAACTTTTCTAATCCTGTTTGGTTTGGGGGTTTTTTTCCAGATCCAAAACCACCTTGCTTGCAGGCATTCCGAGTCTTGCTTGTTTTTACGAGGGAACCCATAAGATGAGGATCTCATCCACGGATGAGAAGTGACTGTGGCCATGCAGACTTCTAGGTGAAGCCGGTGGCAGGCCATAGTCTCTCTTTGCTAGAGAACAACCAGGATTTTTTATTTTGATGAACATCTCACTCCCCAAATACAATCACAGAATGTAGTTCAGCCTCCAGGCACCTCTACCAAGAGGGTGTAGCTGCTCCTTACCTGCTATTTCAGGGTCTAAGGAGAAGAATCCATTCAAATGTGTATTTCAGCCTCTCAGCATAAAGCTTTATCGTTCTAACAAAGAATACTCAATGCTGTTCCCCAGGACAAGGGCAGGTAGAATTATCTGAATCTGCTTAGAGCACATTCCTACCCCTCCTGAGAGAGAAAATGCAACTTCCTTCCTACAGGTGAAAGGCAGGAAGATACAATTAACACTAATCAATGTCAAACCTTACCCATGGCTTAATAAGCCTTCCTACACAGCAGGACCTCACATCAGCCTTTTCAGTCACAGTGTGGGAAGAGGCAGGAGGGGCTACAGCCTTCCTCTGGTGTTCCCAGAGCTCTGCACTGCTCCAGACAACACCTGCTGAACATCATGGGCCTCTAAGGAAGCTGCAGCTCTCTGAGGGGGGAGCAGCACTATTCACAACCCTCCCAAAACTTTGGCTCATGCTGCCTTGGTCTATCACAGGAGCTGAGCTCACAGCATGCAGGAGCTGCAGTGATGAATGTCACTCCAGCAAAAGCATCAGGACTGCTTTGGGAGTTGAACCAAACAGTAGCTTCTCTGTTGCCTCCCAGAGACTGATCATTTCTCCAGCTGAAAACCCAGACTGATTCACTGAGAAAACACAGCCTCACCCTGAACCCATTTGTCTCACTACAGATCTGAGGTGTGTGACAGTCCCATTGACTCCAGAAGCATCTCCTCGAGTGAATCTGCCACCTTAACTGCAGCAGCACAAACCTGTCCTTTGCACTCGGTGACAGGGAAAATACCAAATTTTAAACCAGTGTTAGTCATCCCAAAGACAGTTAAGATGAATTACTCATAATTGCCTGTCCTAGTCCACTCCTTCCACAGGATGGGAAAGGGAACAGGGGGCAGTTGGACATCATTACTAACAGAAAGCAAGAACAGAAAGGACTTCACAGGCAGAATATTCCCTTCAAAACGCCCAGGCTGCCTTTCCTTGTTTGTTAGACATTGCCAGAAGTAAGAGTGAAACACACCAATGCAGTGGCCATATTTGCAATGGGAAAAGTGGGATCTAGATACCAACACACACTTAAAAGTCAACAACACACGAGGTTAGCTGGAAAGAAGGGAAAGGAAGCTTTCAAAGCAACAGGTGTCTAGAATTTGGACAACCATGTTTACACATCACCTGAGGGACAGAGCTGCAGGAAAACTTTGCAGACAAAGTGATCAATTGCATTGAAGAGTGAGGGTTGCAACAGATCGGTATCAGCAGAACCTTGTATTTAGCAAACTAAAGCTTTCTCTCTATTCTGAAATATTTTGGTATCAAAAATACACCGCGCTATCATTTCAGTCTTTTACATTTCATTTCTGACTGCACCTTAAACACAACAGTAGGCACAGAAACCCTCCTCCCCACAAGCACATGTGTCCACATGTAGCTTCCAAACCACCAGATTTCAGCAAGCACTGCAACCCCATGGCACACTGAGCACATTTGGCTGGCAACAGCATTGCCAAATGTGCCTTCCACGGACGTCTGGTCCATACCAGGTGGCCATCTGGAGCCACTGACCATGTGGGGCCATCTGTGGCAGCAGGAGCACCTTCCTGCTAGCCAAGCAGCAGTTGCCACCAGCTTGGCACAAACCTCGGCAGCAGTGAGGTGTCTGCTGGTATCTGGGCCAGATGACCTTCCTCTAAGGTTGCAAAAGTGGGACATTCAGAACAAAGAGCCTTCAAGGTGGGGCTACACTAAAGACAGCCTCACAAGACCCTCTGAAGCAAGACTTGAAAGCTTATAAAATTTAAAATTTCAGAAAGAAGCTCAGTCGAATGATTACATCAGAATTTCAGAGCCTTCCCACTGAATTTTCATCACCTTTGCCTTCATGTAACACAGCAAAAAATAAAAGCCACCAAAAGTCATCTGCTGCAATATATATTTTAATTCAAAGTGAATCTTGACAGTAATACACCATAAATTCTTATTTTGACACTCACCAAAATAGTCACCTGGAAAACCCGCTTTTTGTGACAAAGTACAGAAGGCTTGGTCACATTTAAATCACTGAGAACTAGAAAGAAATACTATCGCAAACTGTAAGAGACATTACATCCATAAAAAATTTTCCCAGTCCTCAATATTGTAATATTGCACAGTGCAATTGCTACATGGCGAACTAGTGTAGCAGAAAAATCCAAAGCAAAAAAAAGCCACAAGTCTACAAATTGTTAAACAGTAACAGTTCAACCTCATTAATCAAGTCTCTATCACTGGGTGTTTCTAGAACAAGTCTTCCTACAGCTTGCAGTGTGATTTAACTTTTACTTAACACAAACCACGTTAATTAGCAGTAAAAACAGAAAAATTTAAAAATTAAAACCAAAAAAAGAGTTAATACAGTAGCACATTTGACCAATAAAACACCCTGAAGTTAAAAACCGAACACAAGAAATTAATATAAAACCTTGCAAATTAAAGTAATATGCAGATATGCAAATCCGAAGTCATGCAGTGTTTTATTTAAAAAAGGCATTAGAACGGTATCATGTAAAAATGCTTCTCAGAGGATAACTTTTTTCACAGAAAAGGCCCTCACCCTGAAAGCTTTTTTTTTCTGCAGATGGGCCCCAGACACTTGCAGTGACAAGAGTCCATTCTCTCAGAGTATATTGCAGGGAGGAAGGGGGGAAGTCACCTGGTATATTGAATTTAAGCTGTGGCAAGATCCCAAATATTTCATTCTTTGAAATGCAGACATTTCTAAGGTTACAATACATAGAAAGAGCAGCAGATCTAATTTGGGGCACATTTACAGCAATCTTTTCCTGAAGAGGACAGGATACTGTGGTGATATACAGAGAACCGTGTCAATTCAACAAGCAGGTCAGCTCCAAACCTTAAGCACAGTAAAAAGAAAGTACAGAAAATACATCAGACTCATGATGATCCCCGTGGCCCCAGGAAAAAAAGAAATGCAGTATTTTTTTTATTTGTTACCACGATACAAAATTGATGTGCTCTGTTTGCATTGGTGGCTCTTGGTGTGTCCATTGCCTGCAATGGAGTGAGCACCAAAAACAGGGTCGATTCCCAGCACAAGGCAGTGAACAGAAAACTGTCTGCTGGACCATACAGCACAAGCTTGAAGTGGTAAGCTGGACATCCAATTTGACTCCCTATGTTTAGGCTTTACATATGTGTCAATAAGATTTCAAATTCATCAGGATACTCCTAGTTGTTAATGTATACTTTATATACACACACACTTGTACAAAATGCATAGAGTTGATTACTACAAACATTGAAACTTTTGGGAAAAGTTAGGTTTCTTAATTTTCAGTGTGATTAAAAATGTACTGCTGGTATTTTTTTTTAATGATCTAATACTGTCGTATTTTAGTTATTACTTAAAAAATAAATCAAATGTAGGCACATTTATTTCATTCAGACATTCATTAAATAAAACACTGCTTGTGTTAGTGGAGTAAAGAAAAAGATTACCAGTTATTAGCTTATTGACAGAGTTACACTCAAATGCTTTGCACTCTTATTCCAGTCAACATTGCAAGGATTGTATTCCAGATTTTGTTTTAAAAAAAGTTAAGTCAAGCCTGCAAGATGCAGCTCCTTAAGTGTCTACATAATGCCAATATGAAAACATAAAAAAATTAAGTTACATTAATACATCCACTTATATGCAGTGATGAGCTCAAAGTTAATGGAGATAAAATACTGATGCAAATAACACACCCCAAAAAAACATATGCAATCATCTTCCATCATTTACAGTATAGTAGTTACGACACTTCAAACATGAAAATAAAATAAAAATTAAAAAAAAGAAACAAAACCAAACCCAAAACCCAGCTTCTATTTCATGTAATTAGACTTGTACAGAAATTAGAAGGCTAAGAAAGAACTAGTTAATCACCTAATTTCACAGCTATCTGAAGTGGCAATCATTATATAGCAGCTTATCTATGATACATTCAAGATAAATGATACAATTTATTACTTGCCCATAAGCTAAAACACAGCCTCAGCTTAATACCTTCCATAAATCCCATCTCTACACTACAGTATACTTGAGGTCTATGAAAAAGTAGCTACCTTTTATAGGAAATGGATGATTAAGTCTTTGGTGCTGCAAAAGCAACTTCATTTGAACAAAACAATAAAAATGAAAAGACACATTTCCTAAGGGAAAAAAAAAAAAGCAAAAAGCATGTAATTTACGTCCCTGACGGAATGTATTAAATAAGCAAACACCCACAACAGGCTAAAACAAATACTATCATGTAAAAAGACTAAAATCTCTCCCATGCATAAATGAAAGATTGCACACAAAGAACTCACATCTTTTTCAAGCTTCAATAGTAAATATTCCGCTACTAGTTATTAAATACTGCATGGTTTGCTCAAGCTAAGATGAAACCACATCATGGATCAACCAGCATTTGGCTTCTCCTTTCATTAGCTAGTCAGTCATGCCTACCTCACCTCTAAACATTTTATTATATCCAATTAGACAAGCACTTTTAAAATAAACTACTTAGGTTGTATTGCAGTTCCATTCACCAGTATGAAATACTGTCTTGTGTGTCACTAACTACTCAATCACTGTTGGTTCAATAACTACTGAATCAACTTTCCTTAAGCACTACTAAAGTCCTGTCTTGAAGCTAGATCATTCTGGGGGGAAAAAAAAAGACAGCAAAATTCAGCTACAGCAAAACATGCTGCCTTCTCAATAAGGAAAATACACCCAATACTAAAATCATACCACACAAAACCCAAAATGAGCATTACGCTATCAAAAAATCAGCAGATCTGAAGTTTTAAGTGCTGCAGTCCTCAACATTTATATATAAGTAATAACATTAACAACCTCAAATATTTAAGGCACTATGTGTGGGAACAGTTTACAATGCAGCTGAGATTATTAGGACAACAACATTTAAGAGCAATGTTTAGGCCTTTTCTTTGCCCATGCAAAAGACACATGCAATGTGAAGAACAACAGCTCAACTTTTAGATAAGTGACTCAACATTTAAACACCAAGATACGCAATACAAACAAGTTACTTCTACACTGTACTGCTGACACATGTGCATCTGTTGCTCTAGTTCTGTACACTGAATGGCTTCCCAAATGTAGACGTGTCTTGCACTAGTTAGAAGGCAATTTTATAAAAAATAGCAGGAGCAAAACCAGATTTCTGCTCCCATAAGTCACCTGTCTAAAGTTACTATATAAGAAGATAACATGACCAAAGACAAGTTATACCAAATGTGCAAAACACATTAAAAGTGAGTTTTTTTAAAGCTCAGAGTTGTTTAAATTGCACCCAAGTCTACATGATTCAAAAAAATAATTTTCCTGTTGTGCCATGGCTAATATTTAATAAATACCATGTTTCTTCTCAAACCAAACTTGTGTATCATTGAGCTTCCTCAATATACCATGTCTGAGTTCTCACATGAACGGATACTGACTGAGTTTTGTGGGACTCAGCGGAAATCCCGTGTAAGCGGCGGGCGACGCCGCGATGTACGAGTGGGGCGGGAAAAGGGGTTTGTACTGAGTCTGATGGATGGTGGGGGAAGGCAGGAGGCGGGGGTTGATACCAACTGGGACTTGGTGCACTATCCCACTGGGGTGAGTCAGGCTGTAGGTCGGGTGCTGTAACAAAGGTCTCGAGGTACACGGCGAGGCGAGGAGGTGGGCGACAGGCGCGGCGGTGCTGAGGGGCGCTGACGATGCATACGGGAGGATGGTGGGCTGCCCTCCCAGGTGGGAGCTCCCCGAGAGGTGAGCGTGCACCGTGCCGTGGTTTGGGCTCCCCTGGGGCAGGGAGAAAGCGTGGCCAGCCACGGTGGCTGGGATGAAAGCCTGCTGCCTCCGCGGGGCGTAGTTCCCGTTCCACTCCTGCGGTGCCGAGCCCAAGTGCTGAACCTGTGCGCACAGAAACAGGCAGGGCTTAGTGATGCCGAGCATAGAGAGAGTGGGAAAAATGGAGTAATGCACTAAAACTAGTCAAACTAAAATCAGAAGGAATATAGAGACAGGAATAATTAAATGCTTCAACGGAACAAAAAAAAAATGTATTAGCTATTTAGGTAGCAGCGCAGACAGGAAATCTGACAATAAGAGATGGAAAACAGAACATAAGTTATTTTTAATGCTCTTGAAAGAAAAAAAAAAGGATAAAATGCCATGCTGGGCTGTTTTAACAGAAATACCATGTATCACATGAGCAAGGTGCTTATTCCACTCTACTCAGCACTGGCTTGACATCAATTGGAAGTGCTGCATTCAGTTTGGGCACCATAATGAGGCACAAAGAGGACAAATAGGAGAGAAATTTTAGAGGAGAGCAGAAAAAATAATAAACGGATTGAAAATATCTGAGACAACTAGGCAAACAGAAGTCTAGGGCTATGATCACAGGAAGATGTGGCAATCATTAACAGTTACAAAGAGAAAAGACTATAAATCAATTACTCCCATTAAATGACGTGGACTTCAAACTACATAGGGCATCTACCAAAGAAGGAAGGATCAGCATAAATTTTTGTAATGAAAATAACATTCTGTACTTTCTGCCGAGAGGCTGAGGAGGTGCAGACATTGACGAGATTAAAAATTAATACCATGCTGATCATATTAAGGTTTCCTTAGAATTAATTAAACCAATCCTTTTGCATAATCATGCAGAAGGGGAGACTGTGTCACCCACCCAAATGTTTCTTTCAATCTAAACTATTCAAGTCATTATTGCTAAATCCTCTTATCTACACATAGCATGCTTTCATTTAGTATTTAACTTACAATATTCACAGTTTCTCTGCAAGACTTACACAAACAGGTACTGCTCTCACATTAATGTACCTCCAGCTATCTAACCAAAAATTCAATGCAGCTACAGCTCGAAGTTAATTAATTAAAACGGGCTTAAGCTTGATGTCATGTGTCAACTTCAGTTCTCAGCCACAGCAGACACATTTACTGCGTTGCTGGGCAATGATAAAAGTAACTTTTAAATTAGCTTTGGGTATCTTCTCACATTGGATGGAACTACAATCACAACCCCATCTCCCCTCCAGCTTCACTACCTGGCAGCAAATGCAAGAAATAGTTGGGTTTGCTAAGCTCTATCTCATCTCTGGATACTCAAACTAAAAGCATTTTCATGCACACTACTGACAGAACAACACCGAGATACAGCTGCAGATTTTAACTGCACACTATGAGTATTTTACCATTTGGATGTCGGAAAAATAAATGCTAACATATTTTTCATTTTGTCTAGTGCTTTTATATTGTGTAAGAATTGACATTTTTGCCAGTGCAGCTTTTCTATTATTTTTTAAAAATAGAGTCAGCTGTTTTAAGAAAATGACCCAAAATGAAAGATACTTGTAACTTGCCCAGAAATTGCAATCCATTTTTCAAGACTTGAACACTCATTTAATCAAGCTGCTGAAAACCTGCAGCTGCAATTGACAGCGACT
The DNA here is from genome assembly GCA_013397955.1 of Grantiella picta. NCBI lineage: Eukaryota > Metazoa > Chordata > Aves > Passeriformes > Meliphagidae > Grantiella > Grantiella picta. Next base: position 477,110 of record VZRM01007522.1, on the reverse strand, counting down.
TAAACTGTGAGCATTCAGTTGGGAGCTCAACTTCTCCAGCTTCACGTTTGGAGCTTGTTAGATGTGAGTGCACATACCTGACTGAAGTTTCCATGTTGCAGATGGAATGCTGATGTCAGTTTCTGCTGACGGTTTCCTACAACAGAAGACTGATTTATTCTTCCCAGGACAGACCGACCCTTTTTCAGTCGCTGGCAGGTAGCATCTTCCAAGACAGAAATAAGCAATGTTATGCTTTTGTTGTCACTACTCTCTTCTGGCAAAAGTTAGACAAGATTTCATTTGCTTAAGCATGCAGAAAGAAAAAATAACACAATACACTAATTAAAGTCTCACCCTAGAACCATCTAGAAGTGGTTACTACGGATTAGCAGTCATATGAGTAGGTCAAAATCTTCATATATATAAATGTATTGAATAAATGTGTTGAATAAATACTGAAACTTCTATTCTTATCTACTGGCACAGACAGAAAAAAAATGCCTAAACTAACTTACCTGTATTCACCATCTGTTCCTCAAGATGTAAACTGCTTTCAAGTCTCATTGGTGGTACCATTACTGTGCAAACAGTTGATTTGGTTTCAGGGTTAACTGAGGCTCTCGCTTCCTTATTTTTGTTGTTATTGTCTACAAAGCCATTTTCCACAAAGGGGCTGTCATGTCCTGAGGAGTCTGAGCTTGGGGAACCATCCACTGTGCCACATCCACTTTCCTGTTCGTCATCTGACACACTGTCAAAAAATAAAAGTGTCGCAATGAAACAAAGATATTTTCATGACAGAAACACATTTTCTTAACACATAAAATTTATGGAAGTGAAATTACTCAAAGGTGGATAAAAAAGATACATTGTAATCATATAAGCACATACATTCAAACTCATCCTACCAATGAATTGCAAGGCTCAGAGAAAGGAGATGATTTCTTTATATTAAAAATTGATGGAACGCATGCTTAACTTAAAGCCGACAAGAAACAGCAGTGAATTCACTAACGCCTAAACATATGGTCAATTCCCTCAGTGATTTTACAGCTCATGTAACATGTGCTTACTGCTTAAAATAGGACAATATAAATAAAAACATTTATAAAAATTAATTCTTTTGTGAGAAGTACTTTGAGACTATGAGGGCCAACACAAAAGCCTGAAGATTTAGCCAACAGAAACAGGTAATTCTGAGTAGATTTTTAAGTAACAAATAATGATACTGAGAAGTACAATTAATTGCTCAGTAATTGTCAATGTTATTATCTTGTGATTCAAGTTACTATTTATATGACTTAACGTAAGTCAAATGCTACTGAAACCAGAATCCAACACATTCCTCCACTAGTGGCATAAATTTGAATTTCAAAGGGAATTAAATTACAGGTCAGCCTCTTGCAATTCAAAGAAAATACCATAAAATCAAGCAGGTCTTTATAAAAATTTACCTGAAGTTTTGAATGATTTTATATTGAACAATATCAAAGTACTAACAATATTAGCTACCAACCAGTAAGACCACCTGATGCCTGCCAGTATAAGACATATCTTGTTATCTAAATATTTACTAAAATTTAATTATCGGAATGAAACTTCTTCAATTGCTTCCTGTTGTTTCTTCTTTTACAATCAGATATGACAAAAGCTTTAAAAACAGGACCGGGAAAATATACCTGGATTAGTCCATCTATTTAACTTTGTAAACTTTCTATTTTAATATCTTCAAAGTCATAGAAACGTCAGGAATTTGTCTGGGATTATCTTCTACATCATGTCACCCGAAAAAATTAAAAATCTATCCATGTGATGCATTACTAGCCTCTTGTTGCTGGATCTAGCAGTTGTGCCTGCAGAATGAGCTGGATATGTTTAGGAACCTAACAGAAAACTAATCCCCCAGAAAATCCCTGTGATGGATTAATCCTGGACAGTGCAGAGAACAACAACCCACTACACCTTTCAGTGCATTCAGTGACCAGCACTGCAGAGGTTTGTTCACCACAGATGTCAGGCTTTACAGAATTTCAAATGGCTATCAGAGCTGTCCACGCACAAGCTGTTTTTTCAATTCTTTTTTACTTGAGGCAAGAGAATTGTGTTTATATAAGGATTTATATACACAAATTATCCAGTAAAAGCATCCTTAATTCAGGCTGTCCAAAATTTAAAAAATATAAAACTGCCCGTACAGACTTGGAGTTCCACCTCCTTGTCAATACATGCTGCGATAGAATCTTTATTTTAAACAAACTTTTTTCATTAGAACCCTAACTAGAATTCAATTTGCACAATGAAACTGCTGAAGGCTGAAGCTAGACATGAGGCAGTGAAAACAGAAACATTTAAAAGCTGTTCATATGAACAGTGTTCACCTAAGTGAGGCTTACTTTTGGTAGAAGAAAAAACGCATCAACGTCATTAAAGATTAGAAGATATACAATAAGAGAACCAGAGGCTGCAAAAATTAAAAAATGTGGTACCCGAATCTGTCACATCCTACTTTTAACTCCTTCAATTCTGCAGTTCTAGAAGATTTTTATTCTAAAGGAAGTTGCACGCAGCATATTTACATTTGCTGTGTAAACACCATTCATTCAGTATTCTGAAAGCTTCCAGTGCAGCAAGACAGATCTGTTAGGAATGATAACAGAGCAGTCTATGCTGTGCAACTGTAGGCCAGTAAATTAATTTTTAAATAGATCATTTACCCTCACCAGATGCTAACATAACAAAACTTGTGCATTTTTTAGTATAAACCGGGTCTCCTGTACACTGGGATGTTTCTTTTTACTGAAAGGAGCCTGACTTGTTACCTGTTGGATCTTTTGCAAGGAGAGGGACTCGACTGCTCCGAGGAGCTGGTGCTGAGTGTGCTGTCGGGGCTGCTGAGGGAGCACACGCGGTCAATGTTCAGGGTGTTCTGGCAGGCTTCACACTCAAGGCTCCCTTTACACCTGCACACAAAAACACAGTCAGCAAACACACCATCTCTCACCCACCACTCATTTAGGTTCAACTACGGAATAAAAAAGAGTCCAATATTAGAAAAGGTCCCTTATATGTAAATTAATATCCAATTACTTGCTTCTTTTACATCCAAAACAGGTCTTAAACCTTTCCAGTTTCCTTTAAACAAGCATTTTTTGAAACCCACTAAACAAATAGTCTTTTCAATGAATAAATACTAAAACAAGTAGATTAAAAAGTTTTACTGCAGCAGTTCAGAGCCTTGAAACCTTTGACAAAGCTTAGATTTAAAACACAAGTTCCTCGAGTTCAGAATCATTACAAGTAAGGATGAAGTCAAGCAAACATTAGATTTTTAAGCCTTGTATGCTTCTATGATGGCTCTGTGAAAGAAAATCCCTCTGGGGGACCATAACCACCATTTGCTTTTATACCCAAAGGTTCAGCTTTTCACACTGTTACAGAAGTATTTTCTATGTATATGTATGGAATAATATCTACTGGATGCTACTGCTAGAATGATAACATTGAGTGTACACAGCAAGATTAGTCTTCAACAAATAAATAGGGTATGGTGTTACTATGAAAAATCCCAAAAATACTACAGTTTGAAAAGGTGTAGCACACAGATTAATGAGGCAGACTTGACAGTGTTGCTCCTTTCAAATAATAAAGTGCTACAGAGTTAAGAGGACTACAGAGGAAGTTAACTCTTGAAACTTCCTTAGAAGCTCATTGTTTGTCCTTTTCTAACTCAGCTTCATTGGCTGCAGCAGCTGTGCTAAGACAGCTGTCTCTAAGTAAAGGTGAACAAAAAGAAAGGCTGCTCCTCACTCCCTCAGTGAGTGTGTCTGTGCCACGTCGTCCTCGTCGGTGTCACTGCTGATGGTGATGACGCTGACAGCGGGGCTGGGGGAGCTGGCTAGGAACAGAGCCTGGCGTGGGGTGCTGGGGACAGAGGGATCAGGGGCCAGCCTGACCGAGGCCTCACAACAGCCACTCTCCTGTCCTTCAGAGTTCAGATTGTCCCGTGCTTCTATACAGCTGATTCTCTTGACAGCCTTCAGGTTGAGTATCTTTGGAGAGATAAAGGCTGAAGTTTGGATGTTGGTGTTTTGTAACATGTTGCTCCTGTGAAGGAAACACATCATTTGGCGTTTAGTGAATCTCTGCCAAGGGACATGGAAACTGGACTGTTTTCAACAGTCCAATGTAGGCTTAACCACCAAATTTCCAAAGAAAAACACAGAACAGTAAACACAGGCAAAAATACTTGGCATGGATGGCTTCAGGCACTAACAAGAAAGACAAAAAGTATGTAATATCTAAGACAACAACACTGAATACGGTATACTGAAAATTCTACTTTCTTATAAAGGTAAAAAGAAATTAAAATCCCATTTGGGTGAAAAACAAGCACACAAAATCCAGCCAGACTTCCTGCAAAGATTCTCCTTGAAAACAAAAGCTGGTAGCCTTCAGATAAACTCCTTGCTTAATACAGGACTGCTGACACTGCCCATGTAACCCATACTTTCCCCCTTTATGGAGCATCCCACACCATTGCCAGTACTTTGCATGGCAGTGGGACCTATTTTCTTCAGCAAGCAGCTGAAGAATTTTTGGCTACCAATGAAAGACAACTGCAAGGCACACTGCAACCCTGTTACACAGTTTCTCTTTATTTTCAGTTGTCTAAGTCAAATATATTCCTCTCTCAAGCAAACTTAGGCATATCACATTAGATCTACCTGAACATACTCTTATACCTGCCCAAAGCCTGTAAGAACAACCCTCCACCATGACAGGCACATACTAATCAAAAGGAATTAAAACCTCTTACTATTGCAAGTATTTTTCCATCTAGTCTACTACCAAAATAACATTGAAAACTTAAGGCAGAAAGGACACATTTTCCCAAAAGACTGTCTAGGAGCAAGTGTCTCCACTTTTACAGGTTGTTCCCTTGCCCACAAAACAGCAACAACAGGTACCCTGTCTTTGTTAGAAATATTCTACCAACCTGTTCTGGCAGAGTTTGTTCCTCTTGGTAGCTGCAGGCTGAGGCCAGACAACGTGTGCAATGCCCACACTAATTGGCTGAGGGGCAGACAGGGTTATCTGATGAGTTAGAAGAGGCTGTGGTAGCATTGAGCTGTAGTGGGTGCCCTGGGTAATCATCTTCCTGAGGGAAAGGAAAGGCAGGTTTGTATTGCAAGTAATTTGCATCAGCACCATGCTCCTTGTTAAATCCCAGCCCCTGAGGTGCTGCACAGAAGCAGGTGGACTCACCCCCAGTCTCCAAGCCTCTGTGGGCCAGCCACAGGATCAGAGGCCAGAGATGTGGCTGGAGCTGCCACTGGCGCTACCTGCTGCCATGCAGGAATCAGGATCTGCTGGGTCTGATTCGACCACGTCTGTTGGGAAGCACAGCAGTTTTTACAGCACAAGCAATTCACTGAAATTACCCTCACTGCTTGTAGCTCAGTGCAGACCAGAAGATGGACTGCAACAGAACTCTACATTTAAAAACATTTACTAACTAAATAAGTAAGAGGTTTGCTTTAAATTAAGTCAACCTGAGAAAGGATTCCTGCCCGAATCTGTAGTGGCTGAATTGCATGGGCTTGGGTCACCAGTGGAACTGCATTATCCACCCTCAGGGAGAAACTGGTGGGTTTGCTGTGGTTGGTAGGAATTCCTATCAGGGAAAAAAACATATACCCAAGCATTAGGCAAAAAGCAGTCTTGCACATATTTTCTGAGCAAACACAAACACAGAGGACAATTTTAAAATATATCACAATTCTTTTCATGTATTTATGATATAATTCCATAATTTAGATTTTCAAGCCAAACAAATTAACACCTAAAAGACTTTTGTGCCATAACTTATCCACACAAATATTTGAGCTGTAATTTCCAGAAAGAACTGCCAATAGCTACTAGCTGGAAACAGACTACTAGAAAGTGGAATGACTTTGGCAGAAAGTTCTGCAAAGCTAAGCATTTACTCTTTATCACAAACTACATTAAAAGAATTTGAAAGGAAGCAGACAGAAGTAAGCAGAACTGAATTTCAAAGCTTCTCAGAATGAACTCCTGCACATCTCATGCTCTGTATTTCCAGAAGGCTGAAACCCATTCCTCTCAGCTTTTATAGCTGGCAATGCCACATGTATAACGCTCCTCTTTGCTACCATCTCTTTTGTGGGAAACAATGTAAAATTTTCTGTGTATCTCATCAAATATTTGCAAAGAATCCATAATCCTATTTCTCCCTTCATCAAAATAATACAAGACCACGATACAAAAAAGATGCATCTCCTGCCCGGTATAGATTTCACTATTGTAACAGGAAACTAACACACATATAGCAATGCTGCAATGTTTACTACATTAACTTTTTTTTTTACATGATAATATCAAACTACAATGAAAGAGGAATTTTTCTTAACAGACATTGCAACAGAACATCCATGCTTGACAAAAATACTGGCTAGGAAAAGATATCTTTGGTCACATCTTCTGACTGCCTCTCATGCTTTGTGCTTTAGTCAAAGATTAGGAATGGATGTTCACAGGTCACTACTAAAGAATTACTGCACTAAAGTTCATAAGTGTTTTGGTTGGGTTTTTTTTAATCTTCAGAGTACAGGATGAAAGAACATTTTCATCTGATGTAATTCTCTCACACAATACTAAGTTGTGACCACATACTTCAAAGCTTTTAATTTTGAAATGCAGTTGACTAATATTTTTCCACACAGCCATCTAGAAGAGCAACATCCTAGCTCTGACAGAAGTAGAGAGTTTTAGCACTTCAGATATTCCACAGAGGAGCTAAGCTGGGAAACCTTGAAGCAGCGCCAGATACCATTAATATCCCCTTTTCATCTGTGCCAGCAACTCATCACCTATGTGATGAAAACAATATATCCCCTTCACTTCAGCTGTAGCAGAATTTAAATTTGTAAAGTTATCATCGCATTAAGAATACAGTACACAGATCACAGATAAAGTGTCTGCCTGTACTGTTTCCTTTTCTATAAATCACTTTATTCATCTGGGAATAATGAAAACAATAGGGTTTTTTTAATTATGGAGTATGTCATTGTGTAAAGAATATATACAAATTCAAATAATTAACTGCTCAGAAGAAAATCTGTATGAAGCAGCTTTACACGACACTGCCTGGTGAATACTCAGATCTTTCCTTGAGTCTCTGGAACGCAAGGTAAATGCAGCTGCCACAAATAACATTATTGATAAAGTCTGCTGTATCTGTCTTTATCTACACAGATTAAGACTTCCTGGGATTTAAGTTTAGGTTGAAGATCTTTGGTTTGTTTCTTTTCAGATTGAAACCTGTGTGATTTCTTTAAAATGCAGAGGGAGAACTAAGGTAATTCTTAAAAAAACCTGCTTCCTATAAACTCCGCAAGTTCAAGATCTGATCTCAATATGAAGCTGAACATCACCAAGACAAATAAATTACATCTTTGGAACCAAGGAAATAATCAAGCTAAGTTAATAAGCTAACAATATAAACTACCTCCCCATTTCCATAAATGACTGCTGCTATAAGACACTGATATTCCCTTCATCTTTCCTGTTTCCTCTAAAATTTTATTTCAGAACATCTTCCTTTCTTGCTTCACCTCCCATATTTTGTTCCTGTATTTTATCCAAGATATACATTTATATGTGTATGTGTGTTATATGAAGATGGGCCCTGGATTGCTTAAATCATTTTCTGCAGATGATTATTTGCTCCTTCTTTCAGAAAGATGCAATGTATCTGCACCTGACTCACACGCTGATTTTTAATGACATATTTAAGTTGTTTAAAATATAAACTTTAAGTGGATATAATGGAAAACTCAGATATTGCTAACAGACAGGCAGGCAGTAACACTCATATTTTAGGAACTTTGGCAATTACAGATAAATATACCTTGAATAGCTGGAGGACATATAATCAGTGCTTGTTGGAAAACATCACTGCAACCAAACTGAGCAGTTCCTGCCTGCAGTGGTATCCCTTGGTGCAAAACTGAGTGGGCAGATGCAGTTAATGCCTATGGGAACAGATTCAACACAGGTAATGTTATTAGGACTGTGAATCTACATTTCTCATATATTTGGCCCCACCACTTTATGCAGCAAAAACTTATAAAAATTAAAATTTCAAATCCATTTCACAGGCAACCATCACATTTGGCCACTGGAGGGCACCAGAATCCAGCACTGGCAATCCCAGCTTGTAACTTAATTTGAAATACATTCTGAATGATTTGTGTAAGAAAACTTTAGGAAAAAATTAGAGTAAAAGACAGATGATTTTGCCATTTAACAGATGTAATTTTTTCAATTATTAAATTAATTAGAAAAAGTGCATTAATTGAACTTGCAGTTTAAAAAAAAATTAAAAATTTTAAAATTTAAAAAATTTTAAAAATCAAAACACAAACCACTGTTTTTACCTGACTTCTTACTGGACCAATTTTGGTAAAGCTTGCAGTCAGGCTGGCTGCACTGCCTGAGGCAACTGATCTCATAAGTGATGTTTTATTGCGATTGCTTAAGTCATACAGGTTTGATCGGCATTTGCAAATATCCATGATATGAAAGCAGGACTTCACTCTGTCAAAACCAGAAAATAAGTTGCTTTAATCGCCATGTCATGTTGTTAAATGTAAAACACAATTCCCCAAAACTAGAGGGGAAAAAATTAGTTCAAAGCCCACACTTCCCAGTTTCACAGAATGGGATCATACACACAGGTAGAAAAAGAAGAAACACTGCTGTTACTATGGTCACGTCAAGCCCTCTACAATGCATGTTTTAAATTCAAGAAAAATACTGCTATTTCCTTCTCCTTCCATCTAACACTATTTTCTAGCAGCTGTGTACAAACAGGAAGGATAGCAAACTATGGAAAGCTTGCTCTTTCAGTGAAATGCTTGGACTTCAGGAAATCCACAGTGAAATGCACAACTCCAGAACTGAAAGAAAACTTTCAATATATTCCACATTAATTACTACATGAAAGGAAGTATCCAGGATGTTAACTTCAAGAAGAAATGCCTACCCTAGCCCCCAGTGACTGATAGGAACTAGGGCTCCTCATACTTCCAAAAATCAAGCCCAAGTTTCTGCAGTGTTGGAATTAGAATAACCATGTACAAAAATAACTTAGAAATCTACTGCTCTAACTGTTACTTTCAGAGAAAAACTACAGTTATTTAATCAGTTTCCTTGACCCAGTAGATGTTTCGAATATTGCAAGCATTTGAAAGAATTCTCTAAGACATTGCAAAAATGATGAAGGATTTTTTTTCTCTCTGATAGCAGAAGAAACAACACTATTATATAAATGAATTGCAACAGCAGAGATTTCTATGTTACATACTGGTTGCTATGAGGAAAATCGAGGAGGTGCTTCATGGTAACAAAAGAATGGTTCAGGGTCTCAGCTGGAGTGATTCTCAAATCAGCATCGATAAGCAACATTTTCTTCAACAGACTGACAAATTCCCTCCTATCTGCCTTCTCTGCCAACAGGTCACTTCCTTCCAAATCCATCACCATGTTCACCTGGCATTGAACAAAAAGATAGAAGATATGCACCTTAGTCTAACTCTTTCTGGTATTGCTTTCTGCTATGAAATACTAATACCCAGCATTTTTATCACATGGGGTATGGTGAATTTGTCTTATCCCAAAACAGTTGATTTGGAATTGGTGACTTTTTTTTAAGGCATACACACTATTCCCTCCTCGCATCCTCCCCAGTTAAAAACTGCTGAAGGCTTTATTCCAGTCTGGGACTTGGAGTTTAGTTTAAGAAGTAAGACTTGGAATAAGGATCTTTATATGGTCTAACTCAAACCACAGAATTAATCTTCAAAAACCAATTTCAAGCACGTTTTAATGGCAACCTTGCAACAATATTTGATCCTTTTTTCAGGATATGAAAGCCAACAAAAAATTGCCTTTTCTTATTGGCTAGAGAGGTATAAAGCTGAAGAAAAGCAAGGAAACAGTTTTGTTTAAAAAAAAAAGAAACATGCTGAGAATTATATTGTTAGGATAACAGAATTATACTGGAAATCATACAGTTTACAGAGCAAGTTCCATATGCATTCTTTGTTTATTCTTTGCCACAACGGCAGATAAGGTAGAAGAGAAAGTATCATTTTACGTAATAAAATTAAAAGGCTCCCCCACCACGAGGACAAGTACCAAGTAATGGAAAAGGAAGGTCTTTATTAAAAGCGCAAAGGGCTGACATAGCCAGACATTTTCCTCCGAGCACTGAAAACGAATGAATATGGCTGATATGAATGAATAATGTTCTAAAAGGCATTTCTTTCAAAACCACAACAATGTTTTAAAATCACCATTAATTGACACACATTCCTTTTGCAGAGGAAGGAGGCTTTAATACTCACGTGCACTATATCATCCAAACTGTTGAAAATATACTTTCTGGCCTCCTTAGACTTCATACCTGTTTCTGCCTCGTGTTCTTCCAATGTCTCAAAAAAAGAAAAGGAAAGCTGAGTTTAGAATCTGTCAGTAAAGGTCACCTATAACTATGAAGTAACTTCACATATTTATTGACCAAAAAAACTTTTTTTTTCCAAATAATTAGTATTTCAGTTGTATATTTGTATGCTGCTTTGCTGGCTGCTTTCACTCTCTAAATCAAAAGATAAAAACTACTATATTTTATATCTGACAAATCACAGTACTGGATTATACCAGATATTTTGTGATTCATGCAGAAAGTGCTGAAAGCCTAGCAAAGAGCTATCTAATGAAGCTCCATCTTGTGCTTATATTTTTATATATCACAGCTTTTCTATTGCTATATTTTAACAATTTTCTCAAACTCAGACCTTAAACCCCAAAGAGAAGCAACATCATACCACTGTAAAAGAAATAAACCAAAAACCAGGCAGCGTCCTTTCAACTTGTTTTCTCTTTTCTTTTTTTACTTCTATACTTTTATTCCTCTACATACACAACAGCTAGTGTAAATATTTTAAATATTTAAGTATGAAACAAATTATTAAATCCTAGAGAATTAATTATTTTTGAGCTGGTATAGTACTTTCTGCTACAATTTTCCTCTTTCAACACAGACAGCATCAGTAGGCTGGTGCTCCAAGAGGCAAGGGGGGACTTCAGGGAAAAAGTTTGGAGCATACAGATCACAGAAAAGTTTCCAAAATTAACTTTGACAAAAACTGCAAGTAATGACCAATAGTCCATAGCAAAATTCTAATTAACCTCTGCAAGTTAACTAAGAGCTCCTGAAACTGGGGAGGGCTGTTTGCTCCAAGAACTCGCTCAGGCTCTCCGACAGAGAAGCCAGATGTAAAGACCAAGTGCTTGAGAAAGCAGAGGATGGGATTAAGCAGGCTGGTGTAACTGGAGAAATCTTACATAACCCCAGTGCAGCCCCAGCCCAGCGCCGCCGGGGATTTACCAACTTGCTGGGGGCACTTACGCAACTTGTGCTGGGAGCTCGGCAGCTGCTCAGTGCTGCAGAAATCTCCTGTCAACTGTAACTGCTTCCTGAGAACTCTGTCAACTCAGGCAAGTTGGGTCATGAAGCAACACAATTTAAAAAAAAAAGTAAATTATTTGCATAGGAAGCAAAAGCTTTGTTTATGGCCAGAGTGCAATAATGTTGCTTAGAGAGAAGCAAGGTGTGCAGAACACAAAAGTACATTTTGTTTTAACTTTGTCTGCACTCACTGTACTGCAGCTTTCTGCCGACAAAGACTGTTTCAGCAGGAGATCTAAAATAAATGAGATGGACACAGCCACGATATTTCTTCATCTCCCTTTTCTCCTAGGAACTTCTGATTCTGAAGCCAGTTCTGGACAAATTTTGACAGAGCAGTGTGGGCCTCAGAAACAAATTCCTTACATGAAGTGAAAAGCAGTAACCAAGCGAGGAAGAAAACAAAACAAACCCACTCATTTAGTACTCTCTGGAGATACAAGGCTTAATTTGAATTCCCCACCTGGCAGCCACACAGTGACCACAGCACAGGCTGGCAGCTGCACCTTGGGGAACAGAAAAAATGGAAGGGATACAGAGCAGGAGCTGGTAAAAACCATATGAGATGCACCAGGGAGATAACAGCATTGAAGAAAATCTCGGCCTCTCTGGTTTCTCTGCTCACAAAATAAAATGCTGTTTCCTACCACATTCTACTGTTTACCTTTAATCTCCAACTAGAATATGGTGCATCCGTTTCTCTACAGAAAAATCTCGCAGTTTTCGTTCCCATGCTTAACAACTGCTCTCCTGGCAAACCTTGAGTCTGTGAAATGTAGCGAATCTGAAGAAAAAAACAGAACAGGGTAAATAATTTACCTACTGTTTTCAAAACCTGACTCCCACACAGTTAAAAACTTGTAATGTCATTTAAAAATTACAAAATGAACCACGCTCAGAGCATGGTAGTTTGACAGCTACATCTTACATAGGGGAGAAACCTAACACTGAGCACTTGGCACTGCTCTCTCCATCTCCCAGAGAAAGCCATACATAAACAAACCTCTCAAGTGACCTATATAAGCAAGCTTTTTAGGTTGGGTCACAGAAATGAGGAGCTCGGGAGAGTGGTTGTCATTACCTCCTCAACCCATTCAAATCTGAAACGTATTTTTTTAATTCTTAACAGGAAAATCAGTAGAAGGAGTTCATTTGCTTAAAGAACTTTGATGATTTTTTTTTCTTTGCATGTTCTCGTTATGTAACAATAAAAATCCTTCCCATTTGCTGTTTCCAGTGTAGCAGTCTTTTACACATCTGACACACCTGCATTTCAAGGCAACATTCCATGTGGAAAGGGAGTGCCTGTACAACTTCTAGGCAGCAAGAGACAGTGGTTTTGTTCAAGAAAATCTGTTACTGAGTGTGACGGGAATGGACTAGCTTTATGCCTGAAAGAAACTTTGCACTGAAATGATCAAGAAGCGCTTATTTTAAAATATTATTTACTATGCATTTTGCACTACCTATCATAGTTGATGATCAGTGTATTACCTAGAATAGTTAAGTTTCAAGGCTTCAACAGAAATCTGTTGAAACAGGATGTGTTTTAACTACTGTGCACACAATGTTAGCCCACTGTACAATGGAGGAGTTATCCCAGAAGCAGCATTGCTTTAAAAATTAAAAACCACCTTGGAGTTGGAACAATAATTGGCAATAACTGAAAACTAAGTTTGTTGCAGGTTGGGATGGAGAGAGTATAGATTCCAGCAGCCAGGGCTGTACCTCTGCTGGGTCCCACACCACAGTGGGACTTAATGGGGTGAGCCAACCCCTGGAAAAGGAGGAGCAGACAGGGAATAAGAGAGAAGAAAGGGAAAAATCAAAAGGAGAGTGGTCAAATAGACCAAATCAGGAACTGAGAGATGAGAAAATGAAGTCAATGAAAGAGGGAGGACCTCAGAACTAGGAGCACCTGAGAGGAGAAAAACTAATGGGTAGCAGAGAGGAAAGCTGCATGTGAGGTTTCCGCCGGAAAGTAAGTGACAGACCCAAGTGGGGAGGAACTAAATACAATGCTGCCAACTTTTGGTATTTAATATCCTCCATAATTCCCTACCTTAGGGAACAAAGAGAATCCCTGACCAGAAATATTTCTGTATCATTTATCATATCCTTAGAAAACAGTCTTAAAAAGTAGAGGGGAAAAGACAGTGCATTAATTGAAAAATTCTGCAGTTAAGCACCTGTGCCTGTTTTTAATGAGTATTAAAGCTCAGAAGACAGGGCTATTTTTCACTGAGAAATACAGCTGTTACTGGTTCTAACCACACATGAATATAAGAACTAAGAGCTCCCTTTCAAGGACCAGTGTGTTGGTTGCCACATACCAGGGGGACAGGGAGGAAATGCTGTACAAAGCCCTTGCCTGCTCATTTACTCAGTGACACCATATAGCTTCCAAAGAAATTCCTTTCGTCCTGCTATCTCCTACTTCTGTGGTACTCATGTATACTGAGAAAAACCCTGAACCAAATTTCTCCAAAGTTTTGCAGATCTGCTGGAGCACAATTACAAGTCTGGCTAAAGTAAGGCAATTCCTGCTGGTGCAGAGGAAGTTGCAGCCCCTCTTCCACCCCAACTTCTCCAACATGATGATCAGGCAAGTTGCTAGATGAGTTATTAACTGAGACTTCCAGCAAGCTTGAATGATATGTAACAGGTAAATAAATTTGCCAAGTTCTTGGAAATTCTTGAGACAGGATTGTAGATTCTTTCCAAAAAAGAAATGCCTTCACTTTATCCTTAAAAAGAACAGTGAATTATATGGGTTGATAGATGTTTCCTCTTTCATTTTCCATTTTATCAGCAACAGTCTGCAAAAATGTCTTTCAAATGCATCAAAGCATGAACCCACATTCCACTCATAGCTCACTTTCCACGCATGAAACACTGCATTTTGTGTAAATTAAGGAAACTGAAGTACGAAATATTACCAAACAACACAAAATTAATATATCCCCTGAAAATGGTTTTAACAAACCAATTTTTAGAAAAGTTAACTGCCACTGAACTCAATGCTGAATCAAAGATGTAGAACTTAGGAAACTCCTCCTGGGGTTTTCAAGAGATTGCTTCACCGGCAAAGTTCAAAACCAGGTGGGGATAGTCGGGATGCTGATTACATTCCTTCCAAATTCCACATTATTTTTTAAGTGTTTAAAATAGAAAACATTCTACATCTTTCATTAGAACCAATGTGGGGTTTTATTAAGTTCATTCACTAATTCTGATGGTGTCAGTAGCTGAAAACTCCAACAAAACAACGGTAAAGCTTCAAGCTTTACCACTGCATATCTACAGTATTATAGTGGCAGTTCATTCTCATTCCTCGTGAAGTACAGGCTCTCAAATCTTTGAGCTTTAATGGGTTTCCAGAAAGCATTAGAACGTATTCAGAACACAATAATCCCGACATCTGAATAGACATTCCAGAGTCAACCCTGTTCATGGCAAATGAAAGAGAGATCATAATGCAGTGATGGTAGCTGCAAACTTTGGTTTCCATCAGAAAAAGCAGCTTCAATACCAACATCTATTTTGTAAGATAGAGAGAGGAGGACAAATGGAAATTTAATTCATAAAAAGCAGCACAATATACAGCCTGATTCAGAACAAGGATTTATGTTTCTAGAACAATCAATAAGAGTAAATTAAAGGCATTGAACAGACTTGAAGGAATGCAACATAACGGGATATTTGTAGCATTTAAAATTCTGCACTTAATGATCTGAAATTCTTAAGTTGCAGAAAGTGCACATATGCTTGTGAAATTTATTCTACTACCTGGTCATATTCCAGTGCTCCTGGGTACAGTGGCCATCCAAGAAACAGCTCTGCAATCACACACCCTAACGACCACATGTCTATGGCTTCACAAAACGGCAATCCCAGTATGATCTCTGGTGCTCTGCAAATTAAACACGGTTACTGAATTTTTTTTCCTTGGGGAAGAAAGGTAATTCAACAATCCAACATGACAAACAAAAAAAAAAGCCAAAACAAAAGCTGTTTTTTGATAATTATTTCAATAAAATCATAGCATCAGAAATTGCATTTTTCTTTATCTAGGTAACCTGCGGTAATTAATATTTTGCAGCTCCAAGATGGTTTTTTCTACAAGTATTAGTTTGCTATGTACATGAAAATAACTAATATGCCTGAAAAACAGAGTGCCCCGATTGAAAACTTTTGCCTTTCCTCCAGTATGCTTTAAATGATTTGTTCACTCAATGTCATGTCTGTAACTACATTCTAAACAACAGTCTTTTATTAAAAAAAAGTTTCATCTGAAAATCCACTTGCACACTTCTCAACTGTACAGTACAGTTAAAGCTATTTAAAATATCAATTTAATCACATAACTGCAAATCCCTTAATGTACTCAAATCAGCTCAATGTGATCAATTTTTAACTCACTTAAATGAAAACACTGCACTTGCTAAACAGAGCAGGTGTTATTTTTCACCTAAAACAAATGTGAATTATTTAACAAATACCATCTGAATTTATATCTGCACTCAAGAACCAGAAAAATTGGTATTGACACAGCTGCTAAAGGGGCTTTTAACATTTCTGTTTACATGGAACTGAACTCAAGTATTTCACAAATATCCATTTTCATTGTATTCGTTCTTTTAAAACCTTCCCTCCCAGCTCATTCAAGCTATCAACAAAAAGAAAAAGAATTCATTTATATCTGCATTCTAACACAGAAAGATGCCTAGAGATGTAAAGTATTATTTAAAGCATCACACTATAAAGGGTTCTACTGTTAGAGCAGACAACCTGCTGTTAGCTTCGCTCGCCACAGAACAGTAGGAAGGTGGTTAAAACTAAGGGTAATGCCCATTGCAGCTGGGCAGAACTGGAACATTCAACTGACCAGGAAATATGTGATTTCTCACCTGTGTAAAAGCTCACAAATCTTATGCTTCAGCACATCTTGGCACATCTAGACATTGGCATAGTCTATTGACATTCCACACACAAAATAGATTCTGATCATAGTAAATACCTACATATCTCATTCTCCACTGACATTTACCTTTAGCAAAATATTTTTCAAATTACTGACATGTTCTGGATTGGGAACAAATTCCTATTTTTGTGCTACATTGGGACAGAGAAGCTGTTTTGTCGCTATACAACAGACCAAGAGCTGAAGCATCTCCACTTCTTTTTACACGGGGTAGTTGGCAGAAGCTGTACACAGACACACTCCAAGCTCCAAGGATGCATGTTCACCGCCAGGAAAAGGACTCCCAATGCTCTGCCCCATCTCCGACCAGTGAAGCCATTCAGGCTTCTGCTACAGGGAAAATCCAGCCCTTTCCATGGATAAGAAAATCTATAGGACAAGATATTCTGTTAAATAATTACATACTTTCCATTCATGCTAGCACTTCAGCTCTTCCCATCCTTGCCACAAACCATTTTGAATGTGATTATATGAAGGCTAAATCTTGCCACGCTGGCAGTGAAACCGGCGAGGCTCAGTTTTCCACAGCCTCCAAAGATTTGATTACAATAAACTTCTGGGGATCAAACATACATATTTTTGTAATGCAGGATCACGACACTGCAGTGAGTTTTAGCTAGTTTCATTATCCAAGAAATCAATTCAATATCTCTGGATGCCACAAGACAGAAATAGCACCAAGAAACGTCTGCCTTTCCTCGCTGGCCGGGTGCCAGTCTGCCTATGGTTGTTACAGATCTCTGTTAAAATACACTTCCTTCTGTTGTATTATGTTACAGCACTGAATAGTTAATGAATATACACACAGCCTATGGATATAGGGGCTTTAACAAATGCTCCTGCTAAAATAAGCTCTGTAAAACCTCTTACATTTACTCAATGGTTAATATGTGCGCCGTATAAAAATAGCCGCAGTCCGTTGGTCTGTCGGGTGTCTCTTTGGAGAGACAGGAGTGCAAAGAAAACAAGGATAAGGGTGGATACAATGC
>VZRM01007522.1:416437-459577 GCA_013397955.1 Grantiella picta | reverse complement strand
AAAAAAAAAAAAAAGAGAGGAAGCTTGCTGTGTTTCAAAATACAGTGATCCGTTAGTTTTTCCCAGAGAAAAGCACTAGTAAATAAGTCTAAGGAAAAGGGACGTATTTCAGGAGAGGCAAAGTGCTCCTCACTTGCCAACACCAGACCTACCATCCAGAAAGGAAGAAGAAATAAAAGTGCGCCTGAGCAGAGCTACCTGCGCCATACCACAGTACAGTGAATAAAATACATTTCCAGGCTAGCTTGGAGTGAGGGAGATCAAGAGCTGCTGCTCTTTCGGGGCCAATGTCTCCTACCATGTTTCACGTTATTCCATAAAATGGAGCGATTTTCTCACAGCAAACAAATCTGCAGGAGAATTGTAACTGAGTTTGATTATCTGTGGAGTGGTCTTAACCAGCTCAAAAATTTTTGTTAAAGGAAAGCTTGTTAATGTCATGCTCAAAGGGACCTTCTCCTGTTTCTCCTTCTTTTAAACCTCTTAGAATCTGTCTGGAGAGCTGGGGAGAAAAGTATTAAAGTGGAGAGAATCATTCTTTAATTTTTATTTTTGAGATGATCTACAGCTCTTTTCTCCTACAAGGAATATTTTTACATGCAACTCAAAAGGAAGGTATTCCCTTTCCTAACTACAACCATGGGCATTAGAGTGGTAGGAACTCCAGATGTCCCAACAGTCACTTTAACATCAGACAACTCAAAAAACAGCATAACTTAGTACTTCTCTCTCTCAAAACAGCACCACACACACTCCTGCTTGATTTTTACTGCAGATCACAAGATGTTCAGTGCACCAGAAACTACCAGTCTCCACCTTAGTAAAGCACCTGTTATCCCATACGAAGACATCAACAAGGAGAACACCAGAATTTTCTAAATTCTCAAGGACACCAAATCTTACTTAAATTAAAAGTAAGATTTTAGAGAGAAAGCATCTATTTCCTCCTTATCAGTGTAACTTAAGTATTAACTAAAAACATTATCATAAAACAGCATAGCTTAGACTCCACAATTAGAAATACCTAAAAAGATGAAGACACAAATGAATAGTTGCTTTAGCTGCTTGTTTGGATAGTCATATTTCTATTTATTACATCACAGACCATAAATACATATACTATCCTATCAATTTTTGTATGCTTATGAGGAAAGAAATCACACTATTTCTTCCATTAACTTGCTCAAAGACCTGAACATCTCACAAAATAGTTTATCCAAAGCCTGTTAGCCAGCTTGGAATAAAGCAACAAAATAAACAAATTTGAAGAAAAATGAAATACTTCCTCGATGGAGAATTAAAACAAACAAACAAACAAAAAAACCCAAACAAACAAACCCCCCCCCAAAAACCAAACCAAAACAAAAAAAACCAAAACAAAAAAAACCCCAAACTCTAAGCAAAAACTTTAAAAAAAAAAAAATCAAAATTGTAGCATAGCAGTAGCGTAGTAACAGAAAATTTCTTCCAGCCCTTACACTGGGGGAACAAAGAATGAAGAGCAAGAATTACCCATACTAAAAAAAAAAAAGTCATAACAAAATCTCTAAGAAGTCAAACCATTTCAGATGATCATTACCTAGAAATCGTTGGTTAGAAATCCAATTTAGAACAGAAGTTACATGAAAAAGCTAAAACCCAGCAGCCAACCTACATAATAACAACTGAAGAACAGCACAAAACAGTAAGAACAGCAGCTTCCCAGAACAGCAATTTTTAAGAAAAATTCAGTTGAATGCAGGAATAACTTCTCAAATATGTTCTCACAGAAGGTCCTGTAACACAGTTACACTACACAAACCCCCTCACAGATCAAGGAAATGAGACTAAAGACTGAGCAATTTTTATTCCTGTTTTTCTTCTGGCAGTGTGAGAGGGTCAATGTATTGACTGTCAATCACACCACAGGTTTATTCACTGACCACCTGTCACTCTCCAGGCAAGTGAAGAGTATAGAAACAGCCTTCCTCCCCTCGGCTCTCCCACTCCTTCCAACACAGCTGTGTGATTTCTTTCCAAGACCACAACTTTTACCCACAACCCATCCCAACTTCCATGTTTTAAGGTAATGGTGCTGTATGAGAAACATGGAGCTATTCCATTCCACAGGTGCTATTGCCTCCTCCAAAGATGATGGGCATCAGGAATGCTGGTAAATCCTTGGCAATGTTAACTCTTCATTACACATTTTGCAGAAAAATTCTTTCCAAACAGGCATATAATCCTTATCATGCCATTTCAACTTTGCAGTATCAAACATACCGAATAAGAATTTTAATGCTGGTTCTCCGTAAATTTTGGGTTCTATATATTCACGTAGTTGAAGGTAAATGGAGACAATGCTCCTAATATGAGCACGTAACACAAAATGTATGCTCTCCTCATACAAACCAAAGTTTACTGTAACCTCTATTTACCACTGTTTATGGTGACAATGCCTAATAATAATCTGCCCTGGACACAACCCAATGTCACCATTACAAGAAATGCAAGGAAGTCATCAAAAGGGTGGGATGTTTATATATTTTATGAATGACCTGGTTAAAGTCATGGTATGGAGAACTCATGTAAATGAATCCAATTTGCAAGAATTAAAGTCGAACCAGATTAACAGCCTAAGAATACCTCTTTCCTCCTACTACCATCACGAGCATAATGCAAGCATATCCTTTCTGAAAGAAAAAACTAGACATGGGTTGTGAGATGTATAATTCTTCTCCTGAAGAGAGGAAGTCTAAGAGAAGGATCACATGCAGTGAAAAAGTTAACAAGAGATGGCAGTGGGCATTCTGATGAGTATTCTCATGTAGAAATCATTCTCTTCAACTACCAATCTTTGCCATCTGCATGGAGGAATGCTAACCTTTCTTCAAGATCTGCAAGAACATAGGAAAGATTCTTGACCAGAGGGATCAAAATCAAGGTGGCAATACCCAGAAAAATCTCCCAGGCAAGTACACTTCAATAATCTGACGGATGAAATGGGAAGGAACCATGTAACGATAAAACCTGTGAATGATGAAGGATATAAAGATCAGTTGGCACTCCAGTAGATTCATTATGGTCTTCAGAAGGAATTTCAAATATGCAATTAGATCAACATAACAGGAAGTAGAGCATACGTGGTGTATAGTAAACCACAGCAGATAATAATGTACTATATTCATTAATTATCTACCCATAAGAATTTATGTTATAAATTAACCAATTTTTCAATGAAAAATCCAGACAATTTTACAGATTACTCAAGAAAAATATTTTACAATTGGGATTAAAAATAATCAGGATATCAGTATTCATTTTTAAGGACAAAGACATGTCAAAAAATATTATGCCTTATGTAAAACTAGTTTTATTCCCTCACCTTGAATAGTGTGTGTTCACTTTTGAATTCTGTGTTCAGTTTTGGCCACCCCCATCTGAAAAAGGATACATCAAATAGAAAAGACGCAGAAAAGAACAATATAAATTAAAGACTTGAAGAGATTTGGGTACAAGAAGAAACCCTGGTTAGAACTATAAAGTTTCAGAAAAGAATGAATGATCAGTAACATTACTCAAATTATGTAATAAGTAAGGGAAGAGAAGCAGACAGGTGTTTTTAACACCCTGCCTCACTCTAGAAGATCAAGGAATCCCACACACAATTTGAGATAAAGACTGATGTAAATATAAAAGTATTAAATATAAAATCTGGCTTTTTTTTAAAGCCAGAATTACAATTACCCTCAGAACCACAGGCCACTGTTGAGATNTATTTAAGAATAAATAGAGAAATAACCACAAGAGCTCTAGATTATACAATAAGGGTTGAATCCATGTAGAACAAAACCAGCCATCAGTTGTATAGAGCTGTAAGAAACTTGCATCAGAAGACACTGAAGTGCAACCTTCTGCTACAGTCAATCTTCTCCAGCAACAAAATACCAGGATACATAGACTGCAGATCTGAGAATATTATGTGCATCTCGTTTCCTACATATTAAAATCACTATTCCTGCACAAATATTTGAGTTACCCAAGCAAATCCCTTGACCCAAACTATAATCTTCTAGTCTCTGCAATCTTCCTCAAGGTCAGAATAATTTTTACTTGTAATATCATTTTGTTAAAGTAAGAATATCAATAAAATTTATAGAAGTCTTTAAAATAGTTGTGTTACACATTAAAAAAAAAAGTCACTCAACTGCACTTCCTACGAACACTTTTATAGTTGAATTATCTCTTGCTTTTAAATACACTGAAATGTCAGAATGCAGATTGGCAGTGTCATGTGTTAACATATATTTGAACTATAGAAAAAGCAAGTATGGTACATGATGCCAGACAACAAGCCTTCCTCCCTATCCTTTAGCAGGAATGCTGCTGCAAATCTATAATGAAAAACTGAATTGTAGATTTACATTCACAAGCCTGGCTTTTGCACAATTTTCTAGGGTTCTTTTAAGTCTTTTATTATTAGGCATTAGGAAGTACACAAGTAGCAAATTCTGCTTGGGTTTTTTTTTAAAGCTCTAAGAATGTAAGAGGACTTAAACTGAAAGCAAAAATATAAGTGTTCAAACTCAGAAAATATTATTTAAGCTGGATAGGGGCATCTGTGTCTCTGAGGTAGCAGGAAAGACTCAATCCCACCACACTCTGCAATTCAAGGCTAAGTCACCATGTACCTCAAAATACAGTGAGAATAATTATGTTCAAGCTGATATGGGAAGTTTTATCCTCATTCCTAGCTTCATTCCTCTCTTGAAGGAGTTTGGTGCATGGGAAATGGTAGTGAAGACACAAGGAAATGAGATGCTCTATCTCCTGCAAATTTCTATGGCCACAGTACGAGTTTTCCTAACCTGAAATGTTAAAACTTCATTTTTGCCTAATAAAACATTTTCATAGGGCTATGCATGCTCAACAGCTCGAAAAGACATACTTCCCCCACTGAGTGAGATATATATATAAATGTAACATACAAGACTGACACGCAGCTGCCAGTTTAACTTTGAACCCTGATCTGCCCTAGAGAAGGATTTAAAAATCTTATATAGAAAGTGGCCCACATATGTGACTACTTAAAAAAAAGAAGCAATCACTGCAAAAAAATTCCTTAGAACTTATGGTTCATAACTGAATGGGGAAAAGAAAATTGAGTAAGAAATTAAATGAAACAAAAAATAAATCCTAGGTAATTTCATCAATCCTAAGTAATTTCATTTAATAATTAAAAAAACCACGAACTATCCTAGATCTTTTTCCTGATACTAAAAACCAATTTTGTTTTGAAAGAGCAAGCACAATTTTAACCTAATATACCTTCTCTTACCACTTACGAAAAACACTGAAGATAATCAATGTTTAGTTATTCCTTTTGATTTTTTCAGATGAGAATAACAAAACAAGTGATTTCAGTAGACTCCTTTCCAATTATTCACTATCTCTCATGAACTGATGAGCTGATTTTATTAAAAGCAAAAGATGTTTATGCTTCTGTCTTTTCAGGATTTTGATTTTCCTTGAAAAGACTTACCGAGTGATTTATTTATATACTTGTTATCTTAAGCAGTTTTTGAATTACATGAAAATTAAGCAAAGTAGATACAGATGTAGCAATACAATGAACAACATGGTGCAGAGATAAACTCTTCCAATGCTTTATTGATGAATAAAGTCTGCTATTAAATCCATTTACATTTTGGATAGCAAAGTGCCAGTATTTTAAGCATCAAATCAAGTTACTTACCAATAACTGAATTTTGACAACACCCTTTGTGTCCTTGTATGATTTACTCCCAACTGTGGGACCACCCTGCAGTGCTTTATCCTTGCAAGAAATGGTCACACAGACATTGCCTCTGCCCAAAAAGGAAAACATCCAAAATCTTGTACAGAGGTTTTATGCAAAACAAACCTCCAAGACGAGCTGCAGAATTGCCCAGATTATTTTTGAAGAAAACCAGACTTGAAACAATCTTGTTTGGAACAGCGATTGCCTTTAAGGCAAGCACAAGTGGCTGTGAAAGGCCCAGCAGTGGGGCTGTTGGCAACCACAAGCTGACCTTCACCCAAGGAGAGGATCAAACACAGATTTCCAGCTCTGGAGGAGGACAAGAGAAAAGCACAGCGTGGGATGTTTCAAGGCCTCACAGATCAGACATGTTAGAACTGAATTCCCCCCGCCTTACTTTGCTATTGTTGATTCTGTGGGAATAACAATTTCTAACTCTCTAAGTGTCTACATGGACTTACAGTGCCCAAACACATCAGCTGAAGGACAGGTAGAGAGTTTCTACAAAAGGGTAAGAAGCACAGCAGTATTTGCTCGTAGCATCCTTGCCAAGACCTTTTAGGTCAGTTTTGTGCAAAGGCTTTTTGTGCTTTAACGCTTGATGACAACAGTCCTACAGCTGGACTCAGAATACCAACTTATGGTGGTGCTAAAGAAGCAAGCAGACAGATCCTGCTGTAAAAACCCCAGCAGACACAAGGCAATGGAAAGAGGCATTAGCTTCTAATATGACTGATTACCATGAGGATCTCTGTTACTGACATAGTTCAGGTAAAAAAAACAGAGAGCAGAAGGATGTTGCTGTTATGTCAAGAATCAATTGAATCATAACATACTACTTTAATTTTAACCAGCTATTAAGAAAAGCAAAACAAAACACACAAAAAAACCCAAAACCAACAAAAAAAACCACACAGACACACCCCCCCCAAAAAAAATACCCAAAACAAAACCAAAGAAAAGTCTAACCTGAAGATGCAAAGGAAAATTTCTCCCATTCTTCATCAACACTTGTAAAAGAGTTTGCCTTCCAACAAAGGGCAACAATACACCTGCCTGCTGCAGCTCAGCCCAAGAGTTCAATAAACCATGAAACTACTGAACTATTTGAAACAATCCTCCAGCATAAAGCTGTTGCACAGTGGATCTCCAGGCAAGCACACTGCACAGGATATGGACACACCCCACAGATACTCTAGAGAGTAAGAAATTCTGCTCACATCCTTGTCCATTGTGAAGATTTTTTAAACTGCTGATACATGCCCATCTGGGTGATGCAAAGCGATATTCTGGTGAAATTTTGCAACTCAGACTGGTAAATTTTGACTTAAAATTACATTGTTTAAATTATAGAAAGCTGTCCAAAAATTAACACCAAAAAAAATTATAATCTCCATATTTTCACTACAGAAAATTTTCTGTAGTGATACTGGATCATAAAAACATTGTCAAATCGAGATTCAACATTGACAACATTACATCAGTATAAATAGAGATGGTAGGCTTGTTAAAACTGTTTAATTTTGAAAGACAAACAAGCAAAAGACTTGTAGGAGAAAGTAGTATTTAAAAAATATTATCTCTTAACAGCAACGTGATCACTTAGAATTCAAATATTCAAAGCACATATAATTTAAACAGTAGTGTCTTGCAAAATATCACGATTTGATGCTACAGCTTCACATTCGTGTCCTGTTCACTAAATAAATGGAACACCACCAGAATCCATTTCACTTTGGATACTTCCACGCATAAAATGTTATCTAAACACTTAGTGCCTATGCCAGCTGCTAAATTAAACACAAGAAATTAGAAAGAATAGTAACACAGAAGTTATGACAGAAAACCTACAGAGCAGCAACTGGGGCAGATGAGTTAACACACATTAAATCTGTTTTCTCAAGGTTACACTAGCAGAGACCTTTTGGTGAATTTTTAAATGTTTCTGCTGGATTTACACCCAACAGTTACATCTCTGGCTTAATGTCCTGTGGGAATCTGTAACTTTCACAGATCACTGCAGAAAAATACACCCAACACACAGTACACACCAACATGTAACAACCTTGATTTTAATTTGAACGCTGCTGTAGTAATTCAGGATGCCCTGGCAAGCAAACCGAGCGGCTGACTTGGCGAGTTTTTCCCATACAAATTTCTATGATTAGACCTGTGGTGTAAATATGACACCACCAAAACAAGTCCCATCCCTACCCACAGCTTAGTGATGGGACAGCTTTGGGACACTATGGAACATCACCTGTCAATGTTCTGACAAAGCTAAGAAATTACTTTAGAAGTTTTAAAGGGCAATTTTTTCCCCTCCCTGATGAATTTAACCTATGGACTGCTCCAAAGGAGCACTACAAAGGTCTGTTTTGGTAGGCTAGACCATAAGACCTCAGCCTTCCAGCATGTCCCATGACCTGCTTCCCATTACACCACAATCTGCTGAAAGAATCCATATGCAATGGTCTCTCCAAATGTTTCACCCCAGCCTTGAAACCCACCAGCACAAAGCTGCTGGGTTTTCCCTTTTATTGTTCTCCTCAGATGCTTTTTCCTCTCTGCTTTTTTTCTATTTTTCCCTCCCTATTATTCCATTTGAGTTTATTTGTCCTTTCCTGTTGAAAGGAGAGCCTGTCTATTCTTAGAAGAGTTTTGGATCCTAAAATAAACTTCTTAACTATGTATCTATTACATTCAGAATTGATGTCACATCAGATCCTGACAACATGCTACGACAGGAATGCCACTACAGCAAAGGGCCCCAGCATTTCTGCAAGCCCAGCTTTGCAGATTTTTAAAGCAAATTTATATTCAAAAATGTATCTACCTGAACATTAAAACATAGGGTAGGGGCTCTTTTCATTTTTTCTTCTCACTACATAAATGTTGATATCATTTTTAAGGCAGTTCTTGACTGATATACTAAAACCCAGATCTTCTACCACCACACCAGAGGAAGAAATCAGGGTAACCAGATTATACTGGGAATTCTTCATAATCACACTGATTGTTAAAATTTTGCTGTGAGCAAATAAAAGTTAAAAACAGGTAGTGCAATTTGAAGAAAAAAAAAATTATTAAAATAAGATCTAGATAATAAGTGGACAATAATGGGAGCCTTTCATCTGAGTGAACCCTTTGAGTCTGGTCCAGACACTAATAATTGCAAGTAGCTCATTAATTATGGCTAAAAACTTCATTCTGTTCCCAATATAGATACTCATGTTAGGAAAAGGCACACTTGTTGACAATAATAACAGAAGCAACAAGGATCAAATAGTCAGGGAACCTTCCCCTCATTTACAGAAGAGCTACTGCTCAAATTGGTCTGGAGCCCACAGACTGCACATTGCCCTGAGCTGGGGATGAAGAAATTTTGTCTCCAAGAGGAAAAGGAAAGGTAAATTATCTTCATTTCCTGCTCTTCTCAGAATGCAGAGAAAGAATTATACTAAATTTCATCAGGCACCACAAGGCTCTGCTGAAAAAGTGCAAGGGTCAATAAACATTTTCTGCACTTTAAAAAAATAATAGCAAGAGTTATTTCAGGAACACAACTGTCATTTCATTTGAACTATTAAACATGCTTTAATATAATACAATAAAGATTACGAAGCACTCTCAAATATGTCCTGAACTGACAATTGAAATGCATAACCACATTAAGCCCATAATCCATCTAAGTACCATACTAGACCAGAAAGATATTCCAGGTTCAACTTTCAAATGACTTGTATCAAAATACAAAACCAAAACAATGCCAACTAAAAATTTATCAGGGCACCATTAATCAACAAAAATTGCAAAAATAAAATAATTGTGAAGTTGGGCTATTTGGCGTGTGATGGCCAAACCCTGAACACTGCCCTAAAGGTTATGGTATTACAAGAGTCTGCGCAGTGGGAGTATTTACCAGGAACTCCTGCTCCTTGAAAGGATGAAAACTAAAGTCCAGTTGACAAATCTCTACTAAAAAAGTGTCTCTGATTTCCTTGGAAATGTGAAGAATTCCACATTGTGTTGTTTCCAGCACATATGAATTTTCCACAGAGAAAAAAAAAAATCTTCAAATCAAAGCACCAGGTTTTTTAGTCCCAGGAACTATTTTTAGGTTATGTTGTCACACCACAAATTGATAGGACAAACTTTCAAAGGCCAGCCCTGCATTACGTCATTGCTTTTTAGTAAGGCTCCCAGTACTGGCCTTGCTGTGTCTTTGCTAACAGAATTACTATTTCCTTTTGAGTCAAATTCATTGTTTTCTGGCAGTTTTACACTGTGCTTTTCACTTTTAGGAAGAAGTCAACCTACAAACGTAAGTGTAACCTGCAAATGCTAAAATTGAGAGGGGAAAAGGAAAAAGTCTTTTTGAAAGAAAAAAAACCTCCCCAAAACAGCCAGCTCCAGCTCCATCTCAGCAATGTCCTACTTTGCTGCCTGCAGTCTGAGCAGTTCCTACATACACACCACTTGATGGGGAAATCTATATTCATGAAGTTCCTATCGTTCTTTTGGGTCTCTGACACTGACCAAAGTTTATAGGTGAAATCAGATTTTTGTGTAACATGATTTTCCCCATAATCAGTTTTCCTGAATGTCTTCCTTGCAAAATGGTGATTTTAAGATTGACAGCAGTAAAGAGTATTGACTGTACAAGCATAAGAAATTATATTATCCATGAATAGTGTAGCATAAACTACAGGCCAATATACTAAATAAATCATTGGCAGTAATCCCACCGCCAAGACAGACTTACAAATTTGTTTACGATTACCCAGGAATGGCTGCTGTCAACCAGCCTTGACAAGGCTCTGTAAACATCATATACGTTAATGATGATGCTGGGAAAGGAGCAGCAAAATTATCCATTATCAGACAATTGCTGAGATGCTGGAATACTTGAAGCCTTATACAGAAATAGCCTCTTGAGAATAAATAGCTGGAAACAAGAACAGTAGCAGATCCACATCAAAATCAAAATAGAAGAGACTTAGAGCCTGCTAACATAACCTTATGAGGAAGAGTCCATCAGAGCATAATGAAAAATACAAGTATTTTCATTAGTTATTTCAGAACTAGACAAACTCTTTATATTATTTTCTGTCTCTGATGCTGCAAATGACCTTAGACAAATCAGGCTGTACTATGAATTAAGATTACAGATGTTTTATGAACATAAATAACTAAAAATAACCAACCAAGCAAAAAATCCCAAAAGATACATTTTTGAAATAAATTTTCATCTGAAGATGAAAATCACTAAAGTCTACAAAAAGTATGTCACTTACTTATCAAGCCTTGGTAGGGTACTGTAAGTACCTAAAGGCAGAGAGCTGCTTTGGTGAAGTACCAAGGAAACAAGCTTTTACCTTAGTGACCTCAAACAAGAGTCCCTGGAAAGAAAAGGCAAGATGGCCCTGTTACAAAACAGAGAACATTACATTCTGCTACCATTTCATTTTCTCCAAGGATGGCCAATGTAAAGTGTTCACTTTAAGGCTTATTAAGCCTCATGTAGGAATAAAGTGCATTATGATTCCTAAGTGCTTTCCCAGAGGTGGTTACAGCTCCACAGAATAACAAGTGATCATTTTTGCAAGTTATAACTGCAACGATGCAATGTATTTATGGAGCTGCAGCAGTTAAACCTGATGTAAACAGGTTTACACAATTTATAAAACTGTAGCTGTGAAGGTTTCTCAAAGATGCCAGACCTGTTTCTGAATAATTTTTATTATATTAAATATGACAAAAAGAGACTCAAATGCATATTCCTGATTTCATTTTAAGTTCATATGAACTGTGGCAGATGACAGGTTGCCACTCAATAGACTTCATCATCTTTCCAACTTCAAAGCAGCATGGTAAACTATCAAGAACACCAACCAACCAAACAAGCATTATCAGACTTTATCTGCCAATGTCAGGGGACAGTGTGTTCAACTTTGAGTGATTATCATTTCCTCAGAAGAAAAAGAAAAAAAACAAGCCTACAATCAGCCTCAAACATCTGCAACAAAAGAATTGTGCTCAAATGTCTTACATGTGGAAGAGTTAAGGATTCTACAGCAGCACCTTTCAATAAAGAATGGTATGGCAATCTTAACAAGGCACACGCTTACTCTACAAAATTCAAGAGGACTACCAAAAATAGGCTTCATTCTACAGAATAAGCACATACCTCACTGTGTTGTGTATTTCTTATGCCCCACTGGTGCCAGTATACCCACTGAAATGAGAGACAAGTGAAATCATAGTTTTTTTGTTTCACTGTTCAGCATGGAGGAAAAAAAAGTATGTTAAAAATCTATGACTTGAGAGATTAAAGTTCCACTGACTGAAGTAAATCATCATGCATTTAACTGGCTCTTCGTCCTTCTAGGTGACTTCATTGCCCAACCTCTGGAGAGGGAAGAAGATGGGAGCTTAACTGTGTCTAGGGGGTCTCTAAGCTGAAAACAGACCCCTGGGAACACCTACTAACCAGGTAAAACAGAGGACTGGCTTCATAAACTTCTCCAAAGCATCAGTGTGTCTCAATACAAGCTTGCTATGATTTAAAAGCGGTGTATAAACACAAGCGTAATTACAATTGTCATATATTTGGTATTTTCTAAACAGTAAACAGGAACAGGCAAAAACTAGCTGATTAAATCAGTGCTAACATATAGCAATACATCTTTAGATAAGAATGTTCTGAAATAAATACCAACCAAAGCCACTGCATGTGCCATTGCTTCAGTAAGAAGTTATTGCTGTGTCATAACTGTGTCAAAAAAAAAAATCACAAAAATACCGAGGCAATGTTTACAAGTTGAATGATTATTTTAAAGGTAATTATTTAGCTAGAACACATGACTTATTTCCCTATGAAAGGCTCTCTACTTAACTGGATTAACACACTATTGATAGCTAAATTCCACTGCCAGAGGCTACTGTCAAGTCATCATTTCCAGAACAAACCTATAAGCTATTTTCTTTATCCTGTGTGAAACTATTACACCAAGCTCATCATGAATTTGTTCCCAAAGTGCTCTAAAAAAAAACTGCTGCAAAGAACATTCAAGATATGCATGACACAGGATTACCTGTTCTAATGAAATTAGGCCATACATCAGTCACAGATTGGAAGGCTAAATGCATTTTGTAGCCAACCAAGAACCTAACATCTGATTTTCAACATTGGTGATTTTTTCTTTTTTAGTTTAAAGATGATTCAATTTTGATACTGTGGAAATTGACTATTGCCTAGAACTCAACTCTCAGATGTTTTCTAGGGAAAGCATATCCAAGCTCTGCACTCCCAGC
Organism: Grantiella picta; assembly: GCA_013397955.1. Classification (NCBI taxonomy): domain Eukaryota; kingdom Metazoa; phylum Chordata; class Aves; order Passeriformes; family Meliphagidae; genus Grantiella; species Grantiella picta. Next base: position 446,481 of record VZRM01007522.1, on the reverse strand, counting down.
AAATACTTCTCATGAAAATGTCTGCATTTTTCTTATCAAAAGCAACCCTCAGATATGTACACTCACTTTCTCTACCCATTTCTTAACACACACACTACACAAAATTTACACAGATGTTAGATGAGAAAGAACAAAAATAACCTTCTTCAAGATAATCTTTCCTGCACAAACCTGCATTCAGGGTAATGCCACTGGAAAATGTGCCCCATCCTGCACCTCTCACCTTTGCAGAGCCCTCATCCTCACATTTCTGTGGGATGAAGGAACAGGAACTTCTGATATCTGTGCTTTCATGGAATCAAGAACCATGTTAATGCATGCAGAACCCTAATTTTTTTTAATCTCATTTCCATTTGTAGCATTTAACTAAAATCAGAAAGAAACTGGAAAAAAAAAGCCCTGTAAGTGGAGTCATCGTTTGTTACTACTGTACTTCACATAAAGGGAATTTATTTTAAAGTTAGGCTTAGTATCAGGAACAAAAACAATACAAAAACCTAACTGGTCCCAAACTAGGGAATTTTGCAATCTAACTTCCTTCCTCGTCTCCCAACAACACTCTCTGTTTCCTGATGTTGATAATGCCAGGTGGGAAACACAGCACAAGCCTTCCTAATGAAGGGCCCCAAAACAGCCCTATGAAGGGCCAAAGGGGAATAACCAAAAAGGTTAAAGTACACAAGGAACACAATCCAAAGAAAACATGTTTGTTAGGGACAGGCCAGGCCAACGTGCTGGCTGCACAAAGGACTCGGAAAGCAAGCTACAGTTTCCGCATTCTGTACTGGCAAAAAGTACTGCCCTACTGTACTGACACAGGGCTGCTTGGGAAATTTCATGAGACCATCTTTTCAGCACAATTTACCCTATTTTCCTGGGTTCATCTGCCTCAGCAACATCGGCAGCCAGTGATCACATTTCAAAGCATTGGTCACTCATGCAATAAAACTGTCTGTTGCAAAGCAGCTCCACATCAGGACCTTTCCACACAACAAATACAAAATCTATTTTATAAAACAGACCTGGACTGGGAAGCCTCACTACGCAATTTTGCCAGGCCAGAAGTATAATATGTCATTAATTTTAAAAAACAAAAAAAAAAAAAAAGGAAAAGAAGCAACAAAAAAAGCACCTTTAATGTGCTACGAGACACAAAAGGTCCAACCTAGAGGAGCTGAAGAGCTCAGCCTGCCAGCAGCTAAGGGACAAGGAACCACACAATAAATGCACCTTCTTTGCTGCTTTGCCCTTGCATTCACTTTTGCTCTTAGTCACTAGAAGAAACTGGTCACTGACTGCATCTTTGATCATTCAGAGCTGGATTTACATTCTTCAGAAAGTTATTAGAGGCAGCTCTTTGCCTCATCCCATCTTTTACTGAATGCATTATGTTTGATACAGGAAAAATGAGACTGAGCAAAAGAACGCCCCTTTACAGAGGAAATTATATTGTAATGGCATCCAGGTCTGCTTGATACATTTGTTGCTCATAGAAATGTGTGTTGAGTAGTTATTTTTACTATTTTAAAATGTATTGAAAACATTACACCTAAGCATGCATTTGTCAGTTATGCAAATGACACAAATCAGGTTTCAAAGCATGACAAACTTTTCGCATTTTTCTTAGGGAAGCCACACCTGAGTCCAAAAGAAAAAGAGGCTAGGGCTAATAAAAAACTAAAAACAAATTAGAAACTTAGTTTGATTGTAAATGAAAAGCATAAAAATTAATTTTTTTTTTAAAATCCAATTTAAATTAAAAGCTACGTTTGACAAGGAATAAAAAAAGACTGTGTTAAACCATGTCATAAATTAATACCCAGGGTATTAATCCCTTTCAGCTACCAGTTCTGTAGTAACATGTAAATGTTCATTTGAAATTTAAAACAAAAAAAAAGCACCCAAAAAATGAGAAATGAAATAACTGTTGTACAAGAGATTTAAGGAAAAAAAAGTATTTTGACTTGCAAAAGAAAATATTCTTAATTGGACATAGTCCCTTTCCAATGACTCCCTCTGTACTCCCACCTCTTTTGCACACTAAAATTCCAGTGTGCCACGTCGCCTTGAGCCAGCCAGGAGCATGGGAAGGGTCCCATTGCGTAAGATGTTATTAAGGCAGTAAAGCCTGGCTGCTTAACTGCAGATACTTAAATATTCAAAATACTTAGCCAGATTAGCCAGTGACTGCAGTCGCAGCGCTGCCAACCTGCAGCACAACAAGGAGCTGTTCCAACCTCTCCAGGTGCATTCCATACCCCAAGGGCTGAGGTGGGAGATGCTGACCCTTGTGTGTTTACCAGGAGGCAGACTAGGACTGAACACTATTCCTGGTACACTCACGCACTTCCAAGTGACGGAAGAATTCCCCAACCACAGAACTAGTTACGCTATATCAGGAAGGTAAATATGACTCCCACTGAAGTTAATTTACAGGCATGAAGTACTTCTCCTTCCTGCTCAAGCTGCTGCAGTTAAAAGACAGCGCTTAGCAGAAACATGTGAAGAATCCCACATTACGGTATTTCAGATGTCAAGCACTGAAGAGTATTTTAGAACAATCTGGGCTAATTTCAATTTTTGAGATATTTACTCACAGGCTCAGCCATACAGAAGTTTGGCACAAGGCACCACATACTAGTTAAAGCAAGCAAGACATTATGAAGTATTTGTTTCTTCAAGGGACAGTTAAAACTCCAACCAAAGCACCTAACAGAAGAAAAATTAAATACTGGAATATGCTCTGAGGAGGCAATCCTGTAAGTACAGGTGTATACAGGTTCAATTTTCTTCACATGATTCCGAGCCTGCACTCTCTTCCCATTCCCCAATACATTTTTGAGTGGGGATGTCTTTTTTGGGGGGTTTGTGGCTTTTTGTTCAGTTTGTCTGGCTGCTGGGTGGAGGGTTTTTTGTTTGCATTTGGGTGGGGTATGGCTGTTTGGTCTTGTTTTTTTTTTAAAGTTCTCTGCCCTGTCTGCGGAGTTTTTTGTTCCTCTTGCAGTGGCAGTGTCAGCCATGAGAAGCAAGCGTTGAGCAATGAGCTGGAGAGAGAACTAAGAACACAGGCTCTTAGTCAACATCAGGAAACTATTTCCACTTCAGAAGTCAGGAAGTTTTTCGCACGTTACTCCACAAGTTTTTGTGCCACATTCTGCTGAAGAAGAGAATCTGCTGTCATGCCACACAAATGTAAACAAGCTTATCAACAACCACTGGATCTAATTATACTTCGCTGTTGCTGTTTTTTCAGATTTGCACTACTGCTCTCCCCAGAAAACAATGCACAACCCTAGATCTCTGTTTTGTTTTCTATAGCATACAAAGGCAACATGCACATTATTTAGTCCGGAGCTAAGCACACACTGACTTGCCAAAAAGCTACTGCAAAACAGCAAGGATGACTACAAACTTCTTCCTTTTGACCCTACAGGGCTCACTAGTTTGAATCTTCTCTCTACTCCGCAGCTGCTGTTTGTACCTTTGGCATTGGCACCTTGAGGATTTTCATCTCCTGACAGATTTGGGTTGAAGTACTTGAAGGTTCAGTGGTACTGGGACAAAGGCACACTTTATTCACATTAACCAGTCAGACACAAAAAGCTCAGAGGTCAGCCCTGAAGTTTTTCCAAAAATGCCTGCTAGATTACACCTACCCAGCAAAAATGAGATTTCTTACGGCAGGAGTTTCTTACACTACCCATTTCAGAAGTGCAAGTGCAGGCCACTGAATGTCCTCCCCAACAGCTGATCACAGTCCATTTTCAAAACAGGTGCTTTCACTTGTCCTCACAGCTCAACCACTGAGCCAGTTGGAGGTGCGACATACACAGAGAAACTTCAGAGATTTATCTGTAACCGTTCTCTAATGAAAAACTCAAAGAAAACATTCCAAGAATCTTTAAGAAGAACTACATGGACACTGTGTCATGCAGAAGAAAAATTAAGCTGTGTCACTGTAACTTAAAAACTGCAGAATTAATCCACTCTGATGACGGCCATCAAACCACAGAATACTTTTTGATTTGCTGAAACACACTAGCCGGTCTATTTATTGCCTTCTACCTCAAAACATGTAAATCACTTGCTCGACCAAACATTAGTTAGCTTTAGGAAAGAGCTCTCTCTTAAGACACAGACAAAAAAAAAAAAAAAGAAAAGGGAAAAATATTTGAAAATATCTGCCTAAACTTAAAAAGCAAAGCTAAAATCAAAGCACAACAGCAAGGAGAAACGAGTGGTTGCATCCAATTTCATATTTAAAACACACAAGCAACTCATGAGCAACAAGGACTGAGAGCATGCATGTGTGCAATACACGGTGGTGGGATGCACAAATAAAACACAACCACAGCCCCATGCAGAGCAGCTTTTCACTATATTTAAGCAACTACAAACTAACACACGAGCTTTCCAAGAGGTATACATTTTGTCACATGGTCTCTGGCTCCTCTGAGCATCAGCCTGGCACCCATCATCAGAAACACACATAAACTCAAAACAAAGACCATGCCAAAACTAGGAAATTGCAGATGTCCTGTGTCTGAAGAGAGAACAGCACTAATTATAAAGTCATTAAGTTCTATCAGAATTTTCATTGTGTCAGTAATGGAGAGGGAAGGGCTGAGGTTGCTGTTATGCATTTGGCATTCCACATTCATGTAACACCATCTTCTTTGAAATGGTTACATTGATCCAGATTCTGTATCTTGGGGGAGTATGACCTATATACATCTGTTAAAGTGCTTGAATGGGTATTTCACTGGCATTACTTCACACAAGCCTGCAAGAGAGAGTCAGTGGTCTCACATAACCTCAGGCCTCTGGAGACACAGAATGAAAATACTCAAGTGTTAAAAAATAGCTGCAGAACAGGAAACCACATATGGGCACAACCTCCATCCAATTTAGTAAATTAAATATTAGACTAAGTTTGGGGGCTTCTCTTTCAAATTTTGTATCAGTTACCTCTATGTAGAACAGGGTCAGTGGGGAGTCATTTGATTATATTTGTACACAGGTTTATAATGGTGCTACAGACAGACATACAAAGAAAAAAAGGTGTTTCATATTTACAGATGCTTAATAATCAGAACCTCAGAAGAATCAGAGATTAGGTGGAACAAAATTAGTGCTAATTTGTCTTAGGCAATCCTGAAGTTGTCTTAGGCAATCCTGAAATAATTTAAGGCTATATATATATAGTTGCCTTTCAGGAAGGCAACTACATGGCTACAAATTGAGTATCCCAAATGGCACATGGCACCACTCCACGAGCAACCATCCCTGTGGGACAGTCATTCCATGGGCAGGGTGGAGTACTGGGGCACTAATGACACACACTAATTCCTAATTATGCTGCTATGTAATACCCTGCAAGGTTGCAGGGCTTTTCCCTTGTTAAATATCAGTCCGTTTCTTAATTTCTTTTTTCGATAGGCTTTTAGCAGCTAAATAACTGCTGTCTATATTAAGCACTACATTAAATAGGAAAATTACATAAAGCAAGACAACACTAGGGATGTACGCGGTGTTGGTCATGAAAAAATAAGTCACTGTCAACACAGAGAGAAGACTCAGAGTTCATCTGCTGGTAGGGCCAAGAGACCAGTAAAAAAAACAGCAGAAATAAACCTGAGAATCAGTTCATCACTCCAATTTTTTTTGGCGTCCCTCTCTACAGAAGTTACACAGCACAGTCAGACAGACATCAAATACACAGATTTCCCTGCTATTCTGCATGTACAGGAAAGCTTTCGATTTAAGAACACTTTCTTACTGGAAATCATTGAAATAATTTAAGGCTATATGAAAACCAAAGCAGTCAGAAGCCATACCATATAATCTACAAATTATATCCTCCCGTTCTACTTTCCAGCTTGTTACCAAAAATGCTGAGGCCCTCTGCTACCCTTCTAGCTACTCTTACTAGAGGTAAAGTGTCCAAAACCAGCTCCATCTCCACACAATGCTGAACCACCATGACAATCGAGTTTGTCCAGAGAAAGGCAACAAAGCTGGTGAAGGATCTGGAACATAAATCCTATAAGAAGCAGCTGAAACAGCTGGAGGTGTTTAGCATGAGAAGAAGAGGCTCAGGGGAGATTTTGTCACTGTCTGCAACTACCTAAAAGAAGTTACCTTCTTCCAGGGAACCACCAACAGGACAAAGAGTACCTCAATTTGCACCAAGCAAGGTTTGGGTTCGATATAGTAAAAATTTCTACACTGAAATAGTGATTAAGCATTAGCAGGCTGCCCAGAGAAGTTGTGATGTTCCCATCTCCAGAAATGTTCAAAGAAGGTGCAGACATGGCACTTGATGATATGGTTTAGCTGGCAGGGTGGTGTTCACTCAAAGGTTGGGCATAGTGATCTTGGTGGATTTCCAACTTTAATGATTGTATGATAGGAATAGCAGGTACATGGTGCACAGACAGCATCCTGCAAGCTCTGATGCTACTGCCAGAAGCAGAGGAGCAGCTGGAGGTCTCTCCAGCCCTGCTGTGACCCACTGGGAGCAGCCAACACAGAATTAATTGACCAGGTAGTTCTCCAGAGGAGCCAAAAACCTATGACATAGTCTCCAGATATACCATAAGACCAAACCCCATGGACTACAGCCACCTTAGTGAATTTAGAATCTTGGCCACACAGAAGATGCAGATGTTCAAATGCAGCTGAGAAACCATTCTTACATTGCGAGGGGGACAAGCATGTGGACATGCTGAAGAATACTTCAAGATATTAAAAACACTCAAGAAAACACGTGTAGACATACAGTGTAAGTTATGTATTAAAAAAACACCAACTGGATCTTGATTGGATAGCAAGTAGTCAAATAGTGAGAAAATTAAGAGCTCAAAAATTTAAACCTAACTGTGGTTCAAGAAAAATGCACTGAGAACATGCAGTACTATTAGTGTGAACATGCCTTTTGCTGTCCTATCTTTTCGGCAAGTATCAAGTGCTACTACTGATTTATGACCTACAGCACACCCTAACAGTTTTTCACTTAACAACAGTAGCATGCAGTTTAAAAGCTTCATATAGTGTTATATTTTTTAAAAAGCCTTGTACGTAAGTGATGTGATACTTGTAGTTTTTCAAAGAAATCAAAAAAATGCATGTGTTCAAAAGTTAATCAGGGAATTAAGTTTTACTGAAAGTAACAAAAATAACTATAAAAACTGTTTCAATTCAATTCCTGAAATTAATTGTGGGCAATTAAAATACATTTTAATCATTGACATTATTTTTGAATCATCAACATTAAAAAAGTTTTGTGCACTACACTTGAAATAATGAAGTGTACTCTTGTGAAAGACTCCACCATTAAGTATTTGGTGGTTTTAAATATTTTGAATACTTAAAATTGAAAGTCACTGTAAGGGTGACACTCTATCATTCTCAAAAACATCCAGAAGGCATTCAAAATACTGATGAAAACTCAACTATGCAATTCTGAATAAAGGTAACCACATAAAGAGATTATATTTTGTGAGAGATTGCTGCACTGTCCTAGGACAATAGAAATATCCTTGGTATTTACAAATGGGAAATGCTCTTAAGGTAACATCATAGTCTCAAAATGCAATTGCTCAAAAATCTTATCTGTGAAATGCTTTTGGCTTGCTTCTCCCAGCCCCCTAATCCCATTTCACTTGTTAGAAGCTGCTTTATTAACAGTCCAAACAAAAAAAAAACTTGAAAACGTTAGCTAGCACTGTAGGACCAAGGACCTTCAAATATACAGTATAAAATTTAACAGCCTGGACATCTCAGGCAACTTATTTTCATACAAACTTTACTTTCATGTAATTACATTCCAAATACTTTTTTTTTTATGCCAGACACCTCTACCACTTTCCAATCAGTGCCTGAATTGACAAGAGGTTTCTTTTCTTGACAATTTTTTTCTTTTAATTCCCTAGTTTTGCTGGTTTTGGTCTGAATCCACATCAGCACTACGTGTCCTGAACATGGTCACATTATCGATCTACACTTGCTCAATCTGCTTGATTTTCCAGTCAACACACTTCCTGCATGTCTGCTCCATCCTCTCCATTCCTGCTGGGTGCCATGGACACAGAAGGAGCCTTTATCCTCAAAACCCCTCTTCCCTGAAGCCCAGGATGTCAGATGGAAAAGACAGGGGCTGCTGCAGAGGCTTCACCTTCAATCACATTTTCAGATCTAGTACTACCTCCTCTTGCACCAGAAATGCACAGCCATATTTTCAAAAGAGGCTCAGTGGGAGCAAATTGTCACAATATTTACAAATACAGCACTGCAGCTACCACTGATATTTTCTGCAACTGAGATAACCGATATAGCCACACTCACGTACACACAGATAACAGACCTTTGTGACATAAATATCAGTGCAGCGAAAAAAAAAGGATCACATTTCAGTAGATCTATTTTAATGTGTGAAAAATAAAAGCTGCTTCCCAAAACTTTAGCCACGACAAACAGGTCTATCATTCAACCTCAGAAAAAATGTAATATTGCAAGAACCAAGAGCTCTTTTGCCTTCAAAATCATGAAAGAATTTCCCTTCTGTTCAAACTGAAGCAATCCAAAGACTAAGAGAACCCCTATCTGAACTCTGAGTTACACTGTTGCTCCAGCTATCTAGATTTTTAACCATTTCAAGATTAACTTGAAATCTGGGCTGACATTACTAGAATCTGCAGCAGGTATGTGGTACCTTCAAATGCTTCATATGTTATCCCAGCTTATGTTACTCAGAAAATCTCTAGTTCAGGAAAAAGCCAACATGAAGGCTATATGACATGTCATCCACTCCCATCCCTGCAATTTTCCTCTGGATCTTCAGAAAGAATTTAAAAAAAAAAAAGTTGCAAAATTATGGTAACCCTGCCACTCTTTTCTACAGAATTAAAAAAAAAAAATCCCAAACACACCCAAAAGACCCACACCATTACCAAAAAAATCTACTCTTATTTTCTGCTTTCATGAACACAGAATAATAAGGTACTAGAGACCACATTATGTTGACTAGAAAATGATGAGAGAATTGAAAATACATTTATTTTCAAATAGCTACATAAACATGAAGCTATGACGAGCTAAGATTGCCACTCGTGGATGATACTCATAATGGTTTTTGTTAGGTCCTATTAACCATGAACTAGAAGTTTAAAGCAGGAATCCAATAAAACAATTAATGAACACTTTGCAAAAAGTACAAACACAGTCTTGCCAAACCAATAAAACAATTTGTTCACAGACACAAGCCACAAAAGCTTATCTTGACATTGAGTTCCGTTTGCTCAGATAAGGAAATAAACCAGCAGCCACAGCTCTGCAACTTTAAAGGGGGATAAAAACATCGCTAAGTGTCCCAATTCACTTGTAATAGCAATTCCTTACATTATCAGGACTCTCTTACATCTACCACTGACAGTAACCATGCTCACAGCATAGCAGCTGACTTTGAACAGGCTGACCTTGAGCAAGCAAATGAGCTCAGCAGCATGTACTTCTGGCTTATTTCACTGCAACAGCAAAACAGCCTCACCATCTATAGAAGTTTATGGCCTCTGGCCACCACCCCTGACTATTTTAAGATATCCCAATACACTTCAGAGATGCACAGTTCAAAGTGATAGAATAACATCTGCTAGCATGTTGAAGTGCAAGTTGTTTACAGAGGCATTTTTAACTTGCTCTTGTATTGTGCCTCCCAAACTGACAGAAAAATCAATTTATTAACAGAGCTTTGCTTCTCATTTAAACATATCAACCCCAAAATTTTATAAATACTGAGCAACAATTTTGGGCATTGTGAAAGGGGAAAAAACCCCAAGACATCCCACTCTAGATAAAACTCATTTAGAAACTTCCAAGTATGTGACAGCAATGGGTGAACTTGAAGAGACAGTTGCTTCCTGAGATGTCAAGTTTTGCACAACTTCTCCCCTTGATCACCGCTATAAAGAAAAGCTGGATTAAGATAGGAATTTATCTGTATATAGGTTTTCAGCTGCTGTTTTACACATACAGAAATCACAGGTTGATCTAATATCAGGGCAAGATAATCGTCAAGTTACTCGAATGCAATGGCTGTTACTGAGTCATAACAACCCATCCTGCTGACAACCCCAACCTACAGAGAGAAAATATTCCATTTCCAAAAACCACTCCAGGGAGAGCCACTGTCAGCCTGTTTTCTCAGGAGTCCCTGGAGTGACAAGTACTACATCTAACCAAGTTACAAAGACCAGGGAGAAAACAAGTCTCTCTGGGAATTTACGGCCATATGATTCTTTTCTTCTAATTTTGAAGGAATGCATATAAGAAAGAGGAGGAACAAGAAATCAAGTAAATTGCATAAATTAGAGGGGGGAAAAAACAGCACAAGCTGTTGGTGGTTTATTCTGAAACTTAGCATGAAGCTGACAAAGTCATAAATAAAAAGCTGTCCTGGTGCAACAACCTCAGAGCACGCACAGAGCCCTCGCTGGAGCCCAGCTCACAGGCTGTAATTAAACCACACAGCTCAACCACTTCATTCTTTTTCCAAAATCCTTTAAAACAGAAGAGCCCATGCCAGACCAAATCACTCTGAGCTTCAGCAGAACTGACCGGGCAAGTGAAAACAGCACTATGACCACAGAACATAATTATTATCACTTTTCCTCTGTCCTTCTCTGATCTTCATGGGAGAGAAGGGTAGGAAAAGAAGAGGGGGGAAAGCCTGCTCTGATCCACCAGGAATACATCCAACAGCAGTTTTTCCATCTCTCTGAGCTCCGTTGCAACACTATTGACATTTGGCATTTTGTCTGGAACAACACTGTTGATTAGCAACTCTCCTTAGTTGGAAGGCTGGAGGGAGAATATCACTGTCCGGTTCTGGAATGAGCTCACTGCACTGAGTGCATCTACTCACATTATTTTCTTTTCCTTATGAGTGCACTGCTGAATACCTAGGATCGTATTTTACTGCTGTCACCAGCAGAGTAGAAAAACATTTCTGAGCTACAAGCATCTCTTACTAACCAGACACTTTCCATTCCACCACAACACTCAAGTTGCCCACCAAGCAACTTCAGGTCCAGCTGGTGCCCAATTTAATACAGAGATTAGTTATATTGCTTCCCACTCGTTTCGTTTTCCAAATGAATTTGGCTATTCTAAACAGCAGCTTGCCTGCAGACCCCTGGATGCCAAAAGGAATATCCTTTGGTCAGGAAACTAAGTGCTTATCCTCAAAACACATTTTCAGTCAAGTCTCCAGCTGCACTCTACCAGCAATACAGTCTGACACAGCACAAAGATGATGATGTTTTCTTTGGAGACAGGAGGGGAAATAACCATGGAGGCTGTTGATGAGCCGCTGTTCAACTCCCTTTGGGGGCTGTGCAGCAGGAGCCTGCAATGAAGTAGCAAACTCACTCCTACGCCTGCAATGGCTACCGTCAAATCCACAGTATTAGATGGATTTTATGAATGATGGGTTTGGCAAGGTTTACTGAAGACTCATTTTCAAAATCCCCTTAGGAAGACAACTCAAATTAAATCAATATGAAGGTGATTCCCTTGGAAAAAAAATTAAGCAGTAACTCCCTAAAGAGTTACTTCTGAAGGCAATACACTGAGAAGGCCACTGCTTGCCATGGCAACAGAGAGGAAAGTAACTTGGCTCCCTGAAGCAGATGGGCAGGACTACCTTGACCATTTCAGATCACTCAACTCCTCTTGGAGGCTACTGCTCACTCCAGACAGATATTTTGAAGCCCCGCTTCTCGTAAGTGCTTTCCTAAATGCATCTCACCTCACGAAAGAGGCAAAACAAAGGAAAATTACTTCCAGAGAGAAACACCATGCCCTGGGAAAACTCTCTGCCTCTCCAGATGAGCACAAGAGACCAGACGCAGAAACAGATGTTTCAATTCTCCTCCTCCACAGCCTGCACTCTGTGAAAGAAACTTTCCATTTGGGATGCAACACTCCCCTTTTCATGATTTGGGACATAGCAGATGAAAAGGACAGCAACACACTTCTCATACCATTTCCATAAATGACAAAAGCTTGATCACCTACACTGTATGTAAGGGAATTTTCTTTTGAAAATGTACACACTGCTTAGTTATTCACCTCCTTAGATCACTCATAAAAGGTCAGCAGTCTTAACGTGTGAGGCCAGAAGCAAAAAAGGATTTCAAATACCAGATCTCTCTAGTCTACTGCTATTAAAATCCAGACCAGCATAAAAAGAGCATGTAAGCATGGACACTGCCTTTCAGGGAAAGAGCATTGAGAATAACATCTCATCTTTAAAACAAATCAAAATTATCTATGACTTCAGACAGTGTGTTGTAGTTAATATTTATTCATACCCATATTTGACAACTTCTAGCAATATAACGAACATGAGTTTCCAAAAGGTAACCAAATGTCAAAATCTATTTTTCATAATTGTTTCAACCATTTTCTTATTTTCTATTTTCTTGACAAAGCTGAAACAGAAACAGGAAAACATTAAGTCATAATCACTGCATCCAGACTGTCTCCGTTTTTCTGCTGCTTACACCCTTTTAAAATTCAGTTAGTCTCACTTGTTTAAGACCTCTCCTCATAGAAAAGTACTGTAATATCTCCAATAGACATCATTATGTCACCTCTCCTCTTATAGGCTTAGGTTAATCAGTCCATTATCCATTCACCTGGCTACATTATGTTCCCCTCCTTAAGTCCTAATCCTCTTACTACTCATTTTTTCAATTCATTACCCACTTCCCCTTACAGATGCAAAATACTGACACTATAATTCAAAACAAATACCATAACATTAGACTTTGTGGCATTCTCCATTCTCATGATCATTAGTTCACTATGGTCTCAAGAACACAAAGAAAAAAAAAAAGGAGCAGTGATCAAGTCGGGAAAAAACCCCACAAAACAAAAGACCCAAAAACCAACAACAACAACAACCAACCTCTCCTCTCTATTTGGTTTTGTAAAACTTGTTTCAACACGTCATAACAAAACAGGTCAAACCTGCACTATCACTCCCATTCTCATGTAACACAAAAAGCATTTAAGTACAGTTATATTTTATATATAACTGCTCCTTATTTGATTGACAAAAAGCACAGTCTCTCTTTAAAAAAAAATCCATCTAAATACAATCTCTGAAGACCCTTCTCATTCTTCTATTAGACTTTTCTCTTCAAATTTCCCCAGCTTCATCTGTTTTGAAACCTTTTGAATCAAATCCCTATTTTCTGATATTATTTACACTAGTCAGGTGCCTCCAAAGGAACAAAAAGAAATTTTGAGAAACTGCCAGGTTACACAAAGTTAGTTTGAATCACAACTGGTAGATTTCATCATCCATTATGAAATCCAGCATGCTGAAAACCTTTTCAGAAGTAAAACTTCTTTTGAAAATAATTTTGAAGTATAGGGTTGTTTTATTTTTTTTATTATCCCAAGCAATATTTTATATATTTGTATATTTAAAAAAACCCCATTCAAGTAGAATGGGGTTAATCTTTTTTCTTTTTGTATGTCCTTCTTATTTTCAAAAATCATTTACTGAAATGCTACTTTATAGAAGAATTATAAAACTATACAAGACAAAGCAAATGATCTTCTACTGAAGCCTGAATACTTACAAAGCAAATAAGCACAACTTACACTAACTAGGAAATTTGAGGTACACATGCCATATGAGTCCATTTGAATATCATTTACCAAGGCAATGCAAGTACATGCACCCACAAATCTTATCTTATTCTTAGGGGATGATATTTTTGAATGAACCTCCACAGGGAATGCCACTTACTCACACTTGAGTGCAATGCAAGCATCCAAAATGCACACAGGGTGCCAAGGAGTTGTACATTTATCTGTCAATATGGACCTGCTCAACCGCAGAAGCATGTCAAAATTCTATAGAGAGGAGCAAAGCAACATCCAGCCAAGTAAAACAGAACTACAGCTACTACATTTTTATGTAGGCAACTAAATAAGCACAACACTATTCAGCCTTTTGAAACAGAAAAAAAAAAATTAAAGTAATTAGTTGAGGCTGAAGTACTACAATAGGACCACCCAGCCTGGCCAACCCTTTGTCAGTTCTTGGGGAGGGAGAAGGGAAAAATCACAATAGGTCGCAACAATCTCTAATTCCTTCAATAAATAAAAAAGCCAAAATAGATAGGGAAACATTCTCAGACCATGCATCTTGAGTATCTGCTACATTATGCATTTTTACAGACTAGCTGAAGGTAAGACCTTTGCACTTGTCTAGAGCCTCTCAGAATTCCTGCCACCTTTGCAAGCCTGGCCTGATTTGTCCTGAGAGCTCCAAAACCACAGCATCTTAAGTGGTGTACAACTTTTGCACCAAAATGAACTCCCGAGTCACTTAATTTCTTATTCCCTCTCATGCACATTTTTGTATAATGTGGGCATGCATCAATCCATATAGTTTCCCAATTTAGTTTTCTACTGATGAACTTCATGTAGTTTTTAAACCCTCTGCTGCAGTTTGCAATTAAGTAATACAGAATACAGGTGATGAATCAGAATATTTTATGTGAGCACTGTACATGAAGCATTCTTGTCTACAAGCTACACTCAAAAAATAAATTCCTCTGGCATGAACTCCAATCACTAATTTCATCAAGCCTAGAATTGCACTGCAAAAGTTTTCATTTCCAGCATGAATAGCCATAAAATATTTAAAATTTTCTTCAAAGTACTCATTGTCCTAGTTTACTAGCTTTTCACTGAATTGGCAGACAGGCAATACACAATACATACTAGTGCCAATGATACAAAGCAGAACTGAAAAAGGTCTTCAATCAAGACAAGTTCAGCTTATAAGGAAAACAAAAGGACTAGATATTGATAATTTTTTAATGCCAGGCAGATTGGGTAACTATTTAAAGAAAGCTTTAACAAACCAACCAAACAAAACTATCAAAAACATACATCCATTTTCAGGCAAAAGTAGAATGCAACTATATACCAAAATCATTTTAAATGCCCTTTTGGTATCACCCTAAATATTTAAGCATCCTATCACTACCTAACTCCAGAAGTTCACTGAAGTCCATAGCTGCTGAAGGCACTCAGTCAGAATGAAGTTTCTATGAACTAGGGAAAATATTTACAAGTGCTGGAGAAAAACAGAGGCATTTACATAATCTTTGGCAACAGGATGTAGAAACATGGCTTTTCTAGTACACTGTCCAGCTGCTTACAGAAAAAAAATCCATCATGTTAGAAAGGCTGGAAAAACATCCTAAAAAAGCAAGTGAAAGATAATTTTTTTCTCTTTTCCTTTTAAACAGCCTCAGAGGTCTCAAAATAACAGTAAGTGTTGACTTCAGAGAGCAACACGAAACATACTTCCAGGAAAAAAACAACACTGTAAAAACATTTAAAGCAAGTATTCACATTCAAAATGGCAACCAAACACAATCTTCACATGGTCTACATTCTCAGATGATTTTACCTTTTACATGTCATTCTTATCAGTCACCTGGACAAGTAACTATTTAAGCCATTAACTTTAAGAAATGCTGAAACATTGATCCATTAACAGACAAAAAACCAAAACAAAAGACACCTACCTGTAATACCGAGATTGTAAATAAGTTGAACAAATAGTCTTTGATACATGGCTGGCAGACCCAAAGTCTATGACTTTGACCCGGTAAGGCTGCCGAATTGGATCCACCAACATAATGTTCTCTGGTTTGAGGTCAGCATGGATTAAACCCAGACTTTTTAGTTTTTTCAGTGCAGTGGCCACCTGTTGCAGAATAGGCCTTATTACTTTCAGTTGCAGAGGGCTGAATTTGTTTTGTTTCAGGAAGTCATATAAATTCTGTTCCAACATCTCAAAAACCAGACAAGTATGGTTACGATGCTGAAAGCATTCATAGGCTCTCACAAAGTTGAATTCATCAGCATTTTCAGTGCTTAGTCTCGCTAAGATGCTCACTTCTATTTGCCCTTGGCGTGCATACGAAGGATGATTCTTCAAGATTTTGATTGCCACAATCTCATTTGTCCCCCTTTTCCAGCACTTGACTACTTGCCCAAAGGTCCCTCGTCCCAGGAAATCAAGAACCTCGTAGGTGTTTTTCACAGAGCACAACACCTCGTGCTGCACCAACTGGTAATCTCCATCCCCGCTGGTACCGCTCTGCTTGGAAGCTGCGGCTGTCGTCACCACCGCCACAGGGTTCCCTACACTGGTTTGCAGCATTGCAGGCAGGATGGACAGTTCATCAACAATCTGCATTGTGCTGTTCTGGTTATCCAGCTCCTCACTCTTACGCTTCAATCCACATCGCTGGGCTCCTTCCAGGATATCCGACCGGCTGCCCTGTGTCCCAGCCCGAGGGGCCTCTAGCTGAGTTTGCTGCGCCCACGCTGCCAACACTTTTGTAGCACCTGCGGTATTTTTTAAAGCAACAGCATTTGACTGCAACCAAAAGTTCTGTCCTCGAGATCTATCAAATGGGTTTTTAGTCTGAAAGAAAGTACTAACCCTGTGGGGAGAAATTCCAAAGTTTTTACCATTCACATAGATTTGCGGGTAGGTTCTTTCGTGGTACACACAACTGCTTGGTTCTAGTTTGAGTTTCTTCACACTACAAAAGGCACTTGACTGGGTTTGATAAACATATGGTGGATAGACCAAGACTTGTGAGGCCATACCTACAGAGGGAGAGAAAAAGGAAAACCAGGTGAAAATTGTGCACATTTCCAAACTTTTCAGCAGCTGCTACTTCTGAAAGAAAAATCAGGATACAATTATGTTCTCCAAATGAGCTGGTCTAAAGTCGTTTCATGTTTAGTTTCTTGTGACCAGAACAAGGCCCTCATGGTTTACCACAAGGCACACACAAGGACTTTGGCAGCAGCAGGTTGCTGCAGTTCAGTGCTTTAGTTGGTTGCACTAGGATAATCTGCAGCAGGCTACTACATGTCATTTGTCAAGCAGGGGACCTATCTTGGTGCTATTAAACTCAGCTTTCATTTAAAACCTCCCACCATTTTTACATACAAAAGTAGCCCAGTGTTCAGTAACACAAAAAAACCCCAATTCAAATATTGAGCAATAAAATGACATAAAATAACTCAGAAGTTATTAATTGTGAATCAACACTACCTGTTTTACAAGGTATCCAACCTACTCATAGTAAGCACCACCGGCTTCTGAGAACAAATGTCACAACTGCCAAAGCTCAAAGAACTTCACTGGGATGAAAATGAAAGTGATCAAGCCACGTGATGGGGCCCAAAATAACTTAGGGGCATGGGTATGTACACATAAACAACGACAACTCTCCAGTAATTTATGATGTACAGTAACCTAATCCATTCACGAAAGGCAGGTGCTTTCCCCAAGTTCTATTCCACCCTGTTGCAGAAGTTTGTGTATCAGTGTCAGAGTCAGGGGGATAAAGGCATCGAGTTTACCTTACAGGTGTCCTCTGCAGTGACCCCATGTCCCCTTCCAGTCCTGTCAAATACCAGACTTAAAATTGTCTGCCACATAGTAATGCTAAATAAATATTAAGAAAAAGGCTCTGGACGGACCCCAGTGCAACTACAACGTTTTAAGGAAGTTATGGCTTATACCAGTCTGATCAGCTCCCAGAGACGAATTCAATACCAATAATACCTTAATTAAATCACTTAATCATACCAAGAACATGAAAATTCTGGTAATAGGTACTCAAATTGCAGATGAGTCATATAAAACTTGAGCTAGACATTGCAATGACTCTGATCAAATGAAAACTAACCAAAAGCACTGCATAATTATTCTGGAGCTGTGATTTGATTTATGCAAATTAACATTTAGATATCTTAAGAGCAATTAAAGTAATCATACCAACACCTCAGTTTAGAATCCTCTAATGGGTTTTGTCCCAGCTGTAGAAGAAAACTTCAAAGACTTCTCCTTCCCAAAGCTGTTTTCCCGGAGCCAGACAATGAAGAAAGCTGGAGACAGCCAGGAAACAGACAGCAGCTGAGCTCTCCTGCCACTAAACATAATTGGACTGCCACTGGTCTCCTGCTCCACACCAAGGATTTTAACAGTAACTATTAACCTTAAAACACAGCCAAACAATTCCCTGAGTTCTTGACTTCTCTCCTAAATAACGCACCCCATTGCAAGGTGCATAAGCATTGACTATGATACTTACCCTCTTTTCTGTAATTATATTTAAGTAAATCGCTTATCCTGATCACATTATTTAGATATCCAAAAATCAACCCTCACTTACACCATAAAGCCCCAGGGAGACCAGAAGCCCACTCAAATCCTCACCTAAGCATGTGGGGACCACTGGCATTCAAAAACGTGTAAGTTTTCTATAGCTCATGTTGTTCAAACCAGCCCAGAAGGTCTGGAAAAACACAGTCCCAGCTTTCTCTTTAATGTTAATTTCACTTGGATAAGAAAAACTAGACTATCATCTTTTGGGGTTAAGTGTGTTTCTTACAGGCCTAACTCCACGACCCTGAACTCCGACCACAGCAACAGCTCTGTTCTCTGATAAGAAGTGTTTACTGAGTTATTACCAGAACATTTTTAGCAACTCGGGAAAAAAAAAAAAAGGAAAAAAGAAAGAAAAAATTGAGCACTAAACAGAAAAGATAAAATACCCTGGAAGAACAACCTTTGATACAATCATGACACTCTGAACCAACAAAATAAAATTTTACTCCAGACAAATAAAAATGGACTTGTATAATCATCTAATTTCTTACCTTCCCCTAAACACGTCTCCATTACTTCCACCATTTTGCTTGTCTTTGCTAAACATACATTTCTAGATGCCAATCTCATTTGGAGAAGCTACAGTATGTTCACATAAGCAGTGAGCAAGGTGATCCTGTGAAATAGGCACCTAAAACCCTGCAGTATCCTACACCTGAGACAGCTTAAAGACCTCTGCCACACACTCATAGAGCTCAGAAGGCATCTCAGACACAAGCACAATCTACCCAACACATATGCAATGAAATCCATCGGAACAGCATGGAGCTATGCAGTACAACCAGCTGCTGGAGGTCTTTGCCTTTAGAAGCTAAGTTTATAAATAGAATTTATTTCCCCCCCCCCACCCAGGTGAAAACAAAGCCCAACAGACAGCAGAGTTGCACAACAAACCTTGAAGAGAAAGGGGAAATACCACAACACCCTCTACTGTAACAGCACTGCTGTGTTGTAAGGGGTTTTTTGTTAGTTTGGGGTTGTGGAGTTTTTTGTGGCTGGGGGTGGTTTGGATTTTTGGTTGTTTATCTGACTGGGTTGATTTGTTTGTGGGGTTCGGAAGCTGGTTTTTTAAGCTATTTTGAGGGATTTGGATTACAAAGCAATCCTATGGATAGCTACACCTGAAAGAATAAATAGCTATTGTATTGCAGGTTTTTTGTTGCCCTTTTTTTTTTAGCCAGGTCCCCCAGCAAAAGAAAATAATACACAGCACATTTTCACCTAGCAGGGAGTGGATCTTTCTTTTCTCCCATCACAAAACATTTCACTGAGTTTATACATCTTTCTGCATTCTTCTCAAGGAGATTCTTCCTTGTACAAATTGAAACTGGTCAGACTGTATATACATTAAGTCTAGCAGCACAGTAAGAGAGGGATGTGTAGAGCAAAGCAATCAGTCCTAAAGGAAAGAAAAATCTTCTAGGCTCATTTCAGGGAGGCTGCTTGAGCCTGAACACTCATAAGCAGCTGGTGCACATCTTCTAGTTTAATTTAAAATATAAACCTAATGTGTGCACTACAAAACCCCTCCAGGATGCAAACATTTTCACAAAGTAAAGTCAATGAACAGGAGACACTTCACACTTTGTCCCTCCCAGCCAAGCTTCTCCCTACAGAAACTGATCAACAAACCACACTGGAGTCTCAGCAAAGTGAGGCACCCCTGGTTAACATCTTGCTAATGTTCATCTAAATGTAGCAATTCTCTTTACGTCTCAAAATTATGTCTCCAGCCTTCTCGGGCAGTTCTACACAAACTCAGGAACATGACCGATTTGGCAGACTGTGACAACCTCGAGAAGCACAGGCTGTTCCAGGCCTTAGCACCATTAATAATTAACTCTACAGTGACATTTCCACATGACCGAGTGAGGGGCTGTGTGGCCAAATAACTGGTTAATAATAAGGCCACTGCAGGGGAGCTCAGGAGAAATTGCCACACTGCTCCCTTAATTTGTATGCAAAATACAGAGCTCCTTCTACCTGCCCCGAGCAGTGCAATCACCACCTTGTTGCAGGTGGAGGAAATCCCCGGCAGGCAAAGCCCAGCCAGCAGCAGCCACCGAATAAGAGTTAAATTGTAACCCAAGAAAACTTGTTTTCCAACTTCTTTCAGCCCTCCATCGGCAAGAACCAGTTCCAACACTCTCACACCCTGCTCGCAGTGCAGCTGGGCATCGAAGGAGGCTTTCTAAAAGCTCAGTAACTTCCAGCAAATGCATAATTTGAGCAGTGGCACTTATGAAATGTTTTGTTTATGTTATGCATCACTTTGGAAACACTGGAAGGATACTAACTGTCATTTTTCCCAGGTAAAACAATTGTTCTTTTTATATTGGGTGCCACCCAACTTCTCAAGTTATTTAGCAAATACAAGGCTGAATTAGTTGCCCTCTCTTTCCTCACAGATGAAAGTTTATTACCAAGTAGCAGCAGCACCTCTATGTTATTGTTTATTTTGGATATGTAGCTGAACAAGCTGTACTGATGCAAGTACTTTCATACCCCATGACCTGTTCACCCCGAGGAATTCCCTTACTCCAGCTGTACAATTAATAACAAAGCACTGGCAATTGAGGTTTCACGCAATTTATAAAGGAAAACATATCCACAGAGAGCGCAAAGTGTCCAGAAATACAAGCCCAGGGAGTTACACCCTCTAGCCACCTCAAAAACAGCTCTGTGAGCAGATCTGGGACACACAGAAGGGAGAGAGCAGAGCAAAGGAGAAAGCACCGAGGTGTTTCAGGTAACTTATGCCATATAAATCGTTTCCTTGCAAAAGCACAGGGGCAATTCTGGACACAAACTGCACAGGAACACACACTCCAACACAGAGAAACAGGAGATGCAGAGGCAGCTGATGGTACCTCACCAAACAAGCCAACACCCAGTCCTAGGGTAGCAACTAGAGATGCAGTTTAACGGCAAAAGAAATCATTACCATCCTTGATTAAAACACATATTTCAGGGCTCAGGGACTTTGGCCCCTCATACACCAGGAGAATTCAGCTGAGCGAACGTAGCCTTTGCCCACCATGAAACCTCAGTCCTGCACAGGTCAGTGGCACAGGTCAAGGCTGAGAGGCTGAAGGTTGGTTCCAAGCTTGAGAGAGTCTTAGTGGGAAACAAATGATACAATGATCCAATTCTGCAGTTCTAGAACTTAGTTACTAACCACCTGAACAAAATGTTACAGGGCTGACTTAAGACTGTGCAACACTGGAGGTATTTTTAATCATTGGTATCAGAAACTGAAAAGTTGAGTTCATGTATGTGCAATACAAACCAGTCTCAATTGCCCCATTGTCTCAATACTTGGAAGGAGAACTGACGGCATACACTGAGCACAAATATATTTTACATAAAATATCAGACTGAACTGCTATGACTCAATGCTGCCATAACACCAGTAGCAGCACTCAAGAATACAATTGCTTTATTCATATTTTCCACTAATATCAAAAGCTAAATCTTGTGATACCAATATGACAGCCATCATAACCAAAAAATAAATGAAACAATACTTCAAGCATATATTTTCCTTCTGGTCAAGCTGCTGTTGTGCAACTGGAAAGCAAGCACAAGCAGAGCAGTATTGGCCACCAGCCCCCAGTGAGAACATGCCCTCCAAATCAGAATGTGCCACCATCAACATAAACAGCACATTTCAACCAGCCAGGGCTTCGCCAGCCTAATCTCTTCTTTTAGAAGACTAATTCCTTCTGAACCTGAAAACAGTAGGCACACTCAAATAAAAGTGTCAAACAGTGGGGCTTAGGAGAGCCCACACCTTCTGCATGACAGGAATGCTGAAGGATCTGTTCAAGCTACTGCCACTCTTTGTCACTCTTCAATGCAGCAAGCGGGACCCAGGCAAGCAGAGAGGCAGGACATACAGCCACACTTTTTCCTTTGCTCTAAGTATTTCCACAAGATTTTGCCACCTTCCCTAATGCAGAAATAAAATTTCATAGAGGGGATTAGTTCAAACTGCCAGTTGGTACACCACGTGTTCAAATGCCACAGTATTTAAAACAAAAAATCCTTCTTAGTCCTTTCTTATTTCTAGTCATTTTATTTTTATGCAATTGCCTAATTTTGCGTATTTTAGAATGCTGGGCTGTTGCTAGAACTAGAAACGGATCAACCCAGCTATTTCCAATTTATTTAGAAGTTTCATTTTACAGTAGCTCTCGACAATATCAAATGCACCTCCTGTAAAAATATAAATCTAGATGGCTGTTATCTTTGTTGCCACCTCACCTTCACAGAATGTCTGGCCTGTCAGCACATCTGAATGCACACAAAAGGGTCCTACTTACACAAAGTCCTCTAAGCTACTCAAAGTGGAAGAAATTAATCCAAAATTACTTCTTTCTCCCTCTCACTATAAAATATTTTCACCTGGAAAAAAAAACAAAAACAAAGAAACCAAAACAAAACCCAAAAACCAGCCCTACCAATATAGCACCATAAAATTCCTGCTCTCCTCACAGGACCTGCACATTAAGTGTGCAACAGTGCACACAGAAATAACCTGTCAAGCTCATCGAATCTGACACATGATGCAAAAATCTGCAAATCAGGCTCTCCTGTACCAAGGAGATGAATAAAACTGTTTCCTACATGTTGAAAACTACCTCACAGTAAGTAATATTTGAATTAAAACTTTCCCCAAATACATGGAAAAATGAGTCTCTCTTCCAAGGGGACCAACAAGAATGTCATTATCAAGTGGTTACTGAGTTGTCAAAACAGCACACCTAGAACATACTCAGCTTCTTCTGCAACAAAAATGCCAGAGTAAATAAGAACTTCAAGTTTTGTTTTAAAACTGACTGAACTGTAAAATAATTAAGGCATCTTATCCAACACACTTATCTTGACTGATCTTTTTCTGCTGCAGTTTTCAGATCAGTTGCCCCAGCTACATCCAGTAACAACTTTCAAACATATACAGACTGAAGTAAACACGCATACACACGGTAAGTACATGTTTGAAAGGTATTTTTATACATACACAGACAGAAGAAAACCTCTGTGAAGTCCCAATATTTTCCCCATAATAAAAAGTCCTTGTTCATAAATGGTTTGGATATTCTGCTTTTATACAACAGGTGTTTTTCTTTCCTTGTAAGCAACACCATCATGAAAATAGCACTGGTTGCTTACCAAAAACAGCTGTAAAAATTGGACATGGCATATGTAGAACAGTAAAGAAAAATACAGAGGGAAAAGAGATGTTTACAATTTCTTTCAGCTTTCTAAGGATATGGAGGAAGCAGTGTTTCGTACAGGTAAATATCAGTGCATTAAAAATGCAGACTCTCTCACAGAAGGATTAGCCTTCTGCCTCCTGATGAATCAATAGCTGTAATAGCCCATATTATAAGGTTTCCCAAAGCCACCAGGGCAAGAAATTTCTCCCTCTTCCCTATGCAAAGAAATGTATTGATTTAACTACACAGAAAGCATGCAAAAAGAAAGGCAAGATTACATGCATCATATGACCCACTAGCTGGGGGCCACAATAGTACTGATAAATGTGCATACATTTTTTTACCTTCCATGTTTAATAATCTTTCCACTTGTAGCATAAACAAACTTTAAACAGCCACTCTTGTTTTAATCTTCAATAGAATGTTTAGACATCTCTGCAACACAGTTTTAAAAACACAGTTAGTCTCAAAGAGTTCCCAAAATATTTCTTGAGATATCCTCCTGCAGTGCTCAGAGCTGCCACATTCAAAGGAAGAAGCCATCCCATTGCATCACTACAAAAGCCATAAGGAAAAGTTACTAAAATCACTCTTTAGCATCTCATGAAAGCAATCCACTCCTATTAGGCTGAATACCAACTAATTTCATGAATCACAAAATAAATTGATACTAAAAGATAAGGAAAGAGGAGACAAACACCTTTTTTCCTCCCCTAAGGAATAAAGCTGGTTCCTTCTGAAGGGCTTCACAAGGTCTCAAACAACAAAATTCTCATATTTAACAGATTCAAATGCTGAAAAATAAAGATTATCTGAGGACCTCTTCTACCCCTACACAATCTCTATAAATCTTCAAAAAGCAGCTGTGGAACTGGAACACAGACTATAGACAAGCAACCAAGTCCAATCGTTATTTTTGTTAAAAAAAAAAAAAAGAATAATTGAAAGGACAGGGGTAAGAAGTAGCAGATGACCCAAGTTTCTAGGAAAACACAGGAAGGAAGATGTTTACAAGGCAATGAAGCACATTAACAGCCTCAGTCAAAATGGCAGAAAGGCATTTTATGAGAAACAACTAAAAAGCCTCCTGGAAATTCTCTAAGTTCCACCAATTGTGCCAACACAGACAAAACCTGCACCATAGGAAAGAGGGAAAAAATGAATATATTTTACTTAAACTAGTGGAATTTGGTAAAAATTAACATAGCATTTTTTTTTAATGCTCACAAAGGACCAAAACGAAGTAGTAAACATGTTGAGACTGTGAAACCACAAGAGAAGAAATGTTTATTCAATCTGCATATGAAAAGGTAAATTACTTCTGCAAAAGTAAATAAATAAAGCTTTAGATAAAATTGTGTATACAGATATTTTTTCTGGATATCTAATACTAGTAGTGATTCTTGTCTTCCAAAGGGAGCTAAGACCACCAGTAAGAAAAGTTTCTTCTCCTCCCTTATAAACTTTCTAATGATTACCAGTACCGAAGGAGTATTCTCTCTGCGTTTTCATACAGGTGAGCTTCCTCATGCAGCCCTTGAGCTGCACTAAGTCCTTTGTGCAGGCAGGCACTTGTTTCAGTCTATTCCAGCAGGAACAGGGAGAGGTTCAGATGTCAGTTGACATCCAGAGACCCTAGGGAGCAGGCCTGGAGGGATCTGGTCACGCTAATAAAAGCAGCAAACATCTTTGCAATGAGGACACTCCAGCCCCACACAAAGCACAGCTGCACCAGTTATTGCAATCCCAGCTGAAGTTGCTCTCCTGGAACTTTTTCCTGCCCAGGGACCAGTTTTGCCATCTCACTTCACCACTGCAAGATGAGGTCAGCACAAGGCGAGGAGATCCATTTCCATCTCACAGCTCATCTTCTAACCAAGAGTCAAGTAAAACTAAAAATCCTAAAATAACCCAAAGCAAGTTTTCTTAGGTTACTGGTGGCTGCTTGCCCCAAGGCAAGGGAACAACCAAGCCCAGCTCTGTGATAAAAATCTTGCCTCACCCAGCAACTGAAGTTCCTTGGAAGTTTAGTGTCCTGGTGACACAAAGAACTGCAGGACACAAAGCTGCAGGACAGCAGGGCACGGTAACCTAGAGCAGCACAGCCTCAAGAACAGAGGAAAGCCTGACACACTCAAACCAGTGGATTACAGAGGGTGGTTTCCAACAGGCCTGGAAAAGTGGCCATGGGCACCTCCAACCAGCAGCTACATCCTTTTCTTTTAACAAGGACGTTTATGGGACTCTGCACAGGTATCAGGACCTGAGCTTTCTTGTCCCTACGTTTTCCAGCATTTATTCTAAATGAGTGGTTACTATAGTGCCATATGTATTCAGCAAGTGATGTTTATACAAATAAAAGCAGATTTTCATTTGACAAGAACTGACTTTTTACATTAAAAACATTATTTGTACTTAATTTTTAACATGCTTTAAGAAGCACTAAAAAGTTTTCTAAAACTGTTAAGTTATTTTAGCAAGAATGGAAAGCATCATATGAGTTTAAGATTACTGATTTTAAAGATAGTTTTTTAGATGGGAGTGCCCCTCCCCATGTGAAATAAGAGTTCTCTGTCCATAAGAGCCCAATTACTTTTTTAATACTGGGAGTTGCTGTAGCTTTGATCATACTAAAAGATAGGAAAATATTTCTTATGTCTGTTTTGTCTTTGGATATTTGACTGCATCTTATTGCTCTATTTTGGAACTTGAACTTAACATTTTCCTATTATACACAAATACTTCAGAGCAGAAGAAAGCTGGAGAAAAGGGGGGGAAAGGATTATATTCCTCATTTACAAAAAGGAATAATTTTCCAATATTTTTCTGAAAATATAACATAAAAAAAGACTGTACAAAAGGTTTACATAATGCTGGGACTAATAAATATGTAAAGTTAATAACACAGGGAAAGGTATTTTGAAATTACACACTCACTCCAAGTCACAGCATAAGAAAAAAAACAGAACTAAACTACTTGAGTTGGCTTGCTTAAAAAACAGTTCAGTTACTTGGCTCTTCTTCCTTTTCCAAGCACAATTACTACACCAGAGGTTAACTCCCTTTTGTCAGAAAGTTACCCACTCTCAAAAATTAAGTGGAATATTAAGACTCTATACAAAAAAAAAAAAAAGTGATGTAACATGAAAAAATACTACAAAACTTGACAAAGATTATCCACAAACTGCATCTAAAACCAAGGCTCACACCAACTCTTGCCATCTTTTTCAACATTCACTACATTGAAATAAAACTGAAGAACTGATGGGGGGGATCTACCCTGTAGGAAATACTATACATTATCAAATAAAGTCACCAATTAAAATCCACTTTCACAATTACATGTTGTTCCCCTGCTCACCTGTTACTCAAAAGTCAGTGTCTCTGAAAAAAAATGAATCTACAATTTCTCTTAAATTCTATAAGAGGTAGAGGCTCTAAATTAAAGCAGTCTATAAACGGGGGCGGGGGAAGCCAAGACCAGGTAACAGGATTTTCCAGGCTTTATCCTTCATTATAGGTTATTTCAGGTTAAACAGAGGGTGTTCGCTGCCTGTAGAAGTCAGAAAAGGTAACCCATTACTAACCCGTATCATAGCACTAGTTATTTAAGGTTGCTTTAAATAGAGTTAACATGGTCGCTTTGGGTGCAGTGCGCACACAGCAGCCACCCAACATGCTCAGTGCTCATCCTTGGTCTTTTACTCAGGCTTGATGTTGTGCCTAGCCCAGCCAGGGCTCTGAAATACAGTTCCAGATACCTAAGGACCTATCATATACTTACCCAAAATAATGAGCTCTTCTTTCAAGATCTATTAAAAGTAACACCTTATTTTCCACTTCACCTCCGATTGTCAGTGAAGGGACCTGAAGAAATACAGTATTTCAGTGACTTAGGAACTCAGAAAACACAAAACGCTACAAACAACCTTTATTGAGGTCTGAAAGCTGGATACTATTTCCCAAAATTCAACAGCAAACTTGTGACAGAGGAATGTTGGTAGCACCACCACACTACTTCCACATTTCTTCTTCCCTCAACCAAGGATCACTGGGTGATTATCAGGCCTGCTCTACCCAACTCATACTTCTGTCAGTCAGAGCAGTTTAATTCAGGTGTATTGCTTCTGCAAATCAGATGAAATCATTATATATATTCAGAGAAGCCAAGGCTTATCTAATAAAATAAGAAAGCATAGCTGTACTCTGCTTTATTCCCCAAAGTTCTGTGCAGAAAGCAACGCTGCTTACAGTAACTATTCTTTACATGCACAGCACTTGTATGCCACAACACCTCACAGATCTCACACTGCAACAGCGAAATTTAGCTCCACTAAAAGCAGTTTCTCCTTCTGTATTTAACATTCTTCCAAAATATATGTTCAGCTTCAAATGACAGTGCTGTTCCAGTTACCAATGCTGCTCTTCTCCCTGCCACATACAAGAAAGCCAACTACAAAATTCCTGTTTTAAAATGCACCGCTTTGTCAAAAGGGCCTTTGTTGCCACGATCAGCAAATTAGCAAAATGGAAAATACAAGAAAGAGAACCTATAGTGGTAAAAAGAAAACTATTCCAAAAACAGGAAGTGAGCAATCCGTTAAAATAGCACAAAGAAGTGTATATATACACCTAAACACACAAGCTTGCAAAAAACACAGCGTGACATTCCTACATATTTAAATTGGGGTTTTCACAAGAACTAAGCACAGCGAATTCTGTTCCACCCAGGAGCTGGTGAAGTAACTAACCCCCTCTGCCTCTGGCACTGCTGCTCAGCCTCCCATCCCCTTTAACAGATGCAGTCGATCCAACAGATGCTTTTTGAAAAATTGCCTCCAAGACAACATTTGCTTTCAAGCAACTGCCACAAACTGGAGGAGACAACGAGAAAAGCAGCACATGCAAATTCTAGTATTTCTATCAGTTAATTCTGTAAGATGAGTTGCAAGCTCACTCTTCCTCCCCACACCCTGTCTTTGTCTCTGCTATCTCGTTATGCAGGAGCTGGTCTCATTTCCCAGTTTCTGTAGCTTGTTGTTTGAAAAGAGAGGAGGGAGGAAACATGCAAACACAAAAAAACCTGAAACAAAGAAAAATCACAAGTGCTGCAGAGACCCCAGGCCAGGGGCAGCTTCCTGAGCAATTTTTCAATGAAACTTTATTCCAGCTCATGGAATCTGTCCAATTCCAAACTGTCCCCAAGCCTGGAGAGCCACACACCACCACCGCAATCAGAATTAGAACATCCAGCCAAATATATCTACGAAAAAAATAATTTACAAGCACGAGTAGTGCCACACCCTGGGCAAGCAACTACAAGAGAAGCCCCCAGGAACAAGGGCATGGAGTGAAAACTCCAAGCCCTGTTTTCCAGGGCTGCAAACACCCCCTCACCGTGCGCTACCATAAATGGTCGGCGGCAGCGCAGATAAAGCCATCAGGATCAGTTCCCCCCCACCCCCCGTAAGTCCACGTTAACACTTTGCTCTATTTATTTGCCATCTCACCATGCCACTTCGTAATACAGTATTGACCTATTTTCCAGGTGCTTAATTAATCACTCTGCTGGCTGCCACACTTATTAGACAGTTACTGTGTGTATTTTAAACTTAAGTTTATAGAAACCTCTAGCAAATTAACTCTGTTATAGAATTATTATGTCAGAAAGTAAGTCTTCACAGTTCATCCGAGCTTTCCTACTTAGCGTGACACCAATCAGAGCTTAAAACTTCTTGCAAATGATGTAATGAGAGGTAATACCGGGCAGGAAAAAAAAAAAAAATCACAGAAAGATGCATTGTTATCAACAACTGCAGCTTTACCTAATGTAATTGTCTCTCATAGTATCATATTTTCCCACAATTTAAAGACACAAAAATAACTTAAATAAACAAAGTGATACACAAGACCAAAAGATACAAAATACCCAAGTCAGAAGATGCAAAAACATCAGAGCACCACACAATTTCTGGGAAGTCAAGCCTTGGAGTCGCAAAAACTAAGTTAACAAAAAAGGAAACAATCGCAGTTTCTGACATTTTAAGTCAGATGCAACAGTTAGTAACAAAAGTATAGCCTAAAAAAAAGCTCTTCATAGCACACATAGCACTGACGATTGAAGGCTTGATTTAAATCATTTTTACAAACTCAACACTATTTCCTACAGCGTTAAACACACGTAAAGGCACCTGCCAGCTTTACAATTGATACCACGATGCATCCAGAACAAACCCCGCACAATCCCTGCCGCAACCATTATGGTAAAGCCTCCAGCAAATAAACCCCTCTGGTTTTGCAGAGCTCGTGCTTGGGAACTGACCAAATTTTAAAGCGTCCACTTCCTTTCCAGTTGCTGTTAGCGATACCAGCCCCCGGCACCATCTGCCGCCCCGGCTTCCCCCCCAGCGCGGCGCCTGCGGGTCTCTCCTCGGGGGTCAGGGGGCGAGGGTCGCGTCCCGCCGGGACTGCCAGGAGCCACCGCGGCGGCGGCAGCCGAGCAGGACCCGGAGCGGGCGGAGCCGTGGCCG
>VZRM01007522.1:308967-415736 GCA_013397955.1 Grantiella picta | reverse complement strand
AGCCGCCGCCGCCCCGAGCCCGCCGGCAGCGCTCGGACCGCGCTCCCCGCCCGGCCCCGCACCACGGCTCGCCCGGAGCGGGCCGGAACAGCGGGAGCTTCTCCTGCCCTCCCGCGCCGACCGGCCGAGGCAGCTGTGTGGCCATCGCCGCCCCGGGCAGCGGCTCAGCGACGGAGCCTCCTCAGCGCCAGCTGACGGTCCCCCGGGAAGCCCTGGGAGGACAACTTGAGATGCTCATACCGCGAACTCTGCTCTCTGCCCGCCCTGGTCTGTCACAACCTGGAGGACGGCAACCTCGTGCTGTGTGGGGGCTCTCCTAGGAGCACCTGTAAAACCCCCAATAGTCCTCCAGTGTTGGCCATCCCAATTAGCGCACCCCAAATGCTGAGCTTTTCTTCCCACCTCGTTAGCTGCCAACTCCCGTAACACTCATTCACCGATGCATAACGTACATAACGATAAGGAAACTGATGCCAGGCTAAAGGCCTGACTCTCAAGACCTGGAGCTTAGAAGGTGACAAGGTGAGAATGAACATGTGTACTCCAAATTCATTTAAATGAGTGCTCTTGCCTTGTAAGATCAAGAGACTTCCACAGCCAACCCTGAAAATAACTGTGAAGCACCAACCTTCCAGATCTGGTCTGACATCCTTCCCTGACAAGCAGTCCTGGCCACATTAGCCCAATCCCATCAGACACACCACTACATATAGAAGTAACAGGATGGAGCAAATGTATTGACCATTTTGCATCCTGCATTACAGTTCAGCATTTTGCCTTGTTCAACTCTTCACAAAATAACAGGATACACCCTCAGTAACAACATATCCCTAATATTATACGTTGCTTAAATATTAGTGGTTGGTTGTAGGACTGGTCAACTTCTGCAAACGGCATTCTTGACTCTAAATAGTGTTCAACTGATGTGGGGCGAAAAAGGAATTACTGTTTGCCTGTAAAGTATTTAGCCCCAAGATAAATCCTTGGCTACAGCTACAACTGGACATCACATGCTTCTCCACCTCTTGCCAAAAATAACAAAGAATTTCTTTATTTACTTGCACAACTACACGTACTCTGCTATTTTTTCTCACTACTTGTTCCAGTAATATCAACACGTGTCTGCTTGATTTTAACCTTTATTTAGGACGAATCCTTGTAATAAAGATTGTTAGAATGTGATGTCAGAATTTGAATTAATTAATTGGAGAAGACAGACTTATTGTACAGAAGTATTAAAACCTAACATTGGAGTTACTACCACAACAACACCAATACTCAGTCTTATAAGTAATGAGACATATAATTTATAGCTGGGGGGAAAATAGGTGGGTGTCAGTGGTAGTAAATTATAGCTCTCAAGAGCTGCTCATCACATCTATTGCCAACTAATTTTAGATATATTAATCGAGCTCCTAAAAAATAACATCTTAGAGAATTATTCCTACAAGTTTTATTAACACATGAATAGAGACCATAAATGTTGATAAACAAACATTCTTTTTGATTACTTAGCCAGACAAACTCTAGAATGGCTTAACAAAAAAAAACCCCGCATTAAATATGTTCTGATTTAATCCATATTTCATCCACAAATTTAAATTGGTGTTCATCACCCCAAATTGTGATCCACCAACAAGTCTCAACGTAATTTTTCCAGCTGTTTCTCAGGATCTATTTCTAGAAATTTTCTCATGTTCCATCATGTACCTTCTTCTCTTATAGGTTGATAACCAAAACAATCCAAATACAGTTGTAAATTTGAATGGCAAAATTATGAATCCAGTGCTCCACTGATACAAATGCACAATTTTAACCAGCTTTCAGAAACAGATTTTAATTCAGATTTAGAAAAGAAGGGGTGACTTTGGGCTCATTAACCTCTCTTATTATACTGTTCTCTCACTGGAGTTTTGAGTTGGTCACGTTTGCTAAGTTACAGCACCTCCCAAAACATCCCAGCACTGTCAGTTCTGTCCTCATGTTCCAGTTTTTGCTAATTAGATCGAGCTAGACTTCCACTCACCTTGCAACAGGAGTATCATCAGCGTGTAATCAAACTCTCAAATCTCTTTGAAACTCCTTCAGTTGCTTTTATGGAGCATAGCATCTCTCTGCAGATCCATTATTTATCCTTATTCCCTTACAAGCACCCTCAATGAGCTCCCTTCTTTGGGGACTGTTTCAATAAAAGGCTTCCTTGTCCACTGCACATTTCCTCGTTAGAACTGAGGGTTGGCAAGAGCCAGTGTGAGCTAAAGTGCTGAACCTCCTCCGTCAGTGATTCCTATGGATTACTTCAGCCACAAATTTTTTAAGTGCCCACAAAGCACAGTGAAGCAACATTAGAGGTATCAGCGAGCTTCAAACACTCTGATGAACGTTTCTATCAGAGGTTAAATATGACTGTGTCTGGCAAGCCCTCACATGGTATTTTTTGTCACCTGAAAAACATTAGATACTTCCCTGTCCTAAATTTCTCTTGGCAGTATATTTGTGCGGGTAGGCAACTGAGGGGTTAATGTGGAAACTTGTTACACCTGAAAGTACTGTGGACTACTGATAGGGTTTGGAGGGGAGTGTTTTGTTTCAAAGTACTTAAGTAACTCAGTGGAAGGAGGCCCCGTGTCATTTAGATTAATTTATAAAGTTCAGCATTGAAACACACACCTCCATGGGCTCTTGCTCCTCCTTGTTCCTAAGCCTTTGCAGAGGATAAACACCAGTTAGGTGTGAGTGCTCTGAGTGGAAAAAAGAAACAGAAGTTAGAAGATATTTCCAACAGACGTAATCTATTATGCAGCAAAAAGAGATGATCTAAGGACAAACACAAGCTAGAAGCTTTTGGCAGAACACCTACCAATGACATTTTGTGCTATTTTTGTTATCAAAATCCCAAGTGTAGATGCAGACTGAAAATGCTTTGGCTAGAACAATTTGTTTTACTCGTCAAACTGCTATAAGCTATATCATCAAAACACTTTTTACAGCCAGTATGAGTTGTTTATATCAGCTTATGAGTTGTTTGTATCAGCTAGACTCTTAATTTTTGAACAAGCTTGAGTCCTGAATGAGGCTCTGTTATTAGAGCAAAGCCACAAAGATAAGGACAGGAGAAGGCAAGACCATAGGGCTGTAATTCTATCCGTCAGGCCCTGTGCTCAGTCCCTAATAACATAGGTGCAATTGCATGAAACAGCAAGCCACATTCCCAGTTCATCACCGTGAAAAAGGGGACAACTGGCCTCTTACAATCTTCCTGACCAGTTACATTTCCCCAGTGATAACTCTGCACTGCTGGCACTGAACATCCCATTTAGCAGATTCAACCCACCCAGCAGCAAAGGGTTTTCTTGGGTCAGCAAAAGACTCAGTAACTGTCAGAGCTCACACAAAGAGGAAGGCAGAGCTTTTCCCTTGTCACCTGGTCGGGAGAGCTGTGCACGTTTCAGTTGAGTTTCCTGGGTCGAAATTATGAAATGCAAACAACACAGAAGCTGGTAGGCAACGTGTTGTTGTGACCACTGCAGGTATCCAGGCCTTCACCTAATTTGACGAGTACAAGCAGCAAGTACAGATCAACTGTGGTGGAACTTGGAAGCAAAGATTCCAAGTAGGTTTTTCTTTTTTTAAAACTTGCAGGCCACAGTCTTTAGTCTTTCCCACGGTACCTAATAATTTGTTAAGCAGGGAATTAATTCATGGTAGGATTTCAAATTATAGTATTACTTTACTGTCTTTCACATTGGCTGAAATATTTTATGCTTACAATATTTATCCTTCCAAAGCAGACATAAGACTGGACAAAATTAAGTATTTTTTATATCCTCACAATTCCTTATCTAAAGCACTTTTTAACTGATGTAACTGTCACTGAAGTGTGACTTTTATTAAGAGAAACAAGCATTCAATATTCTGTATTTGCATTAAAATTTTTCAAGATCCAAATTCCTGCTGAAACATGTAAAGGGATAAGTGTTCAATTGATAAAATGTGCTCTCTTAAAATAAAAAAATTCAAATTTACACTTCCCACTGATTACCATCATATTCAGATAAGCTTAGTTCTAAGTTCCTCATCTCCCCTCCCCATAGACATGTTTGCTACACATATCCAAAATACAGCCTTCTGTTGCTGGGTGTAAATAGAAAATTACTTTCAAATTTAAAGCAAACATACACTTTGCTCCTTTTGCAACAACTGGAAGGTCAGTTGAGAAGAACTGCATTCCTCAATTAAAAATCCCACAGGTTTTTCTATGCATTTTACACTGACTCATTTGCAAAAATAAGCACATACATTCAAACACAAATTTCACCTTTTATTTCCACTTGTTTTTCTCAGCTTTAATACAGGTCTTAAAAAAAATAAGGACAGGCTGGGGTGGGGGTGGGCAAAGGTATTTGTTTGTTGATTGTTGTTCAAGTT
The DNA here is from genome assembly GCA_013397955.1 of Grantiella picta. Lineage (NCBI taxonomy): Eukaryota > Metazoa > Chordata > Aves > Passeriformes > Meliphagidae > Grantiella > Grantiella picta. The sequence continues at coordinate 411,308 of VZRM01007522.1, read as the reverse complement.
AGAAATTCAACAGCCTGGGTCCTCTGGAAAGATTTAAAAGCTGCTAAGGACAGAAAATACCTTCCATGGCCTCATGATGGTTTGCATCATGAGATGCATGAGGAGCGATCCACTGTGTGTCTTCCAAAGAAAATCAGATTAAAACATTCTTCAGATTGCCTGTCTTTCTGCTTTTCCCTTCCTCAGCCTTTAAAACCCAGTTCCAAGAAACCTCCAGCATTGTCCTGACATTGCTATTTCAAATTCTGCCAGGTAATGGTAGCTCTTAGGAAATAAACTTGTCTGGTATCTAAAGGTAATGACAGGGTGAGTAAAATGGTAATTCTTAGAAAATGTAGAGGGAATCTTCGAGTCTTTCTGGTTATCATGTAGATAAAAGCTGGCTGACTTGAGATGAGATGCACACCTCATCCAAACTAAAACACTAATCCCCTAATTTTTCACATCACAGAAAGGCAGAATAACTGCAAAATAGAATCATTAAGATTGGAAAAGGCCTCCAAGATCATTGAGTCCAATCTTTAGAAGAAGAGGATGTTTATATACAAGGCAGTAGGAAAAAAAACGTAAGTGGAAAAATGTCATGAATTTATCTTGAAATTACATAAATACCTACTACTTCAATTTAAGTTTTACAGAACTTTTCTCTCTCTTTTTTTCTTTTAATTGATTCTTCTCAACTTTATAGTCCTTTTCAGTGCCACAGTCATTGAAACAGCTAACTGGGACAACTATAATTTAAAAATATGGCACCCTGCTAATTGTCCCAAATGATTTTGCTCAGGGACACTGTGAGATGCTTATTTCTCTGCTTGTGTTCATATTACATCATTAGGTATAGATTTGACAGATGTTTCATTGCTGTGTTTTAAACTATGCTAAGGTCTTGTTCATATTTACATATTTTCTTTAACAAAGAGTTAAAGAAATGCAATATTCTGTGGGGTAGTTGAAATATCTTTACTGGATCATGTAAATGCTAAGGTATCATAGCATTATATTTTTCAGACTGTATTTTCATTTTCAATCTAATTTTCCTCTTTGTAAGAGCCATAGAAGTAGATCATTCCTCACGCATGTACGTTACGAGATCCAAAAGGAAAGGGTCTATCTTCAGGAAATGTGTCATGATAATGTGCATTTGTAGTTTAACACAATAAATTTTCTTGCAACAGTATTTCTAATTAGCTGTTTTCTGGTAGTCAATAGCCTTTGCAGTGTCTGCGTGTCTTTCACATAAGTATATTTAATAATTACATTTTTATGCTCTCTCTCTCCAACAGGAAAAGAATTGGAAGTGATTGCTAAGATTAGCTGATGTTAAATGCATATAAAAATCCAGTGTGTTTCTATTTTTGGGGTGTTTGGCAAGGACAAATATATTTTACAATATCAGATTACTTCACCATAAAATGGTGACAATCTGATATAAACTGAGAAGCATAATACCCAAGGCAATCAACAAAAAATAAGAAAACCCACTAACAATTTAATGATATCCAAACAATGGAAAAACATTTACTTTACATGAAAATTTAAAAACACATCAAAACACCTTTTTCTATGGAGGAGAACATTTACTTTTTCAAATAAAAAGCATATTTATAACTAAAATTCCAATGATACTGTGCTAATTTTAAAAATCTCTAATAGCAAATACTGTCATTTTTTCCAGTTTTTTTGAAATAAGCACCAATCAGCACCTTACATTTAAGAATTTTCATAGGGTACTCTCCACTAATACTACAACCATTTCATTTTTACAGTTGAGTAATGACTTCTCTCCTTAGTGACTGATACATTGCAAGATCAAGGGCTGCAGACAGATGAAGACCACAACAAATGTTCCAGCTGACCTCACTTTCCAAAATGCAACGTTCCTACAAATAAACATCATTAAACACGAGAAGACAGTCAAATTACAGAATTAAAACATAATCCTACATTACTCGACTGAGTCGGTGCTTTATTAGCAGGTCTACTGACTCCAGGGAAATTATTGACATGAATAAAGATTTCTGGGGCTGTGTTTTTGCAACATATTCCAAAGCCTTTTAAAGTAAATAGTCTGATTAACTGACTGCTAGTCTAGGCTGATGTTTTACCGTGGCAAAGAGAAGTTTTATCTTAATGGAGAATGTATCAGTCTCCCCCAAAATCCACAGCACACAGGAGTGGAGCCTGCTTTAATTCTGGCACGCACTGAGTCACATCCAAGCCTATTTTAGAATTAAATGGAAGATGACCTCGTTACCTGGGTCTCTCCTACCTCACTGTGAAAGCACTTGAGGACTGAGCCAGGGCTTTGCTATCAGCAGCTGAAGTCCGACCACATTAAAAACAAAACCCAAAGTGAATAAAAAACCCTTTTGTTGCAGAGTGTAAGGCCCTGTTCCTAATCTGTCTGTGCACAAATCCTTCCTGAGAAGCAGTTTTACCTAAGTCAATTTGCACGTGGCTTGCAAATGTTCACATACATCCTCCCTTAAGAGTTTAATACATCAGCAACTTATCCATATGTTTTCTTACCTTTTAAAAGCAGATATCCTTATTTCGTGCCTCCCCCATGAGACATCGTTAATGAAATAGCAGTTAAAAATATCTTCTAAAGATTTAAATTACCACATTAGAGGCTCTCCGCCTAGAATGATCAACAGAAAAGGCACATTAATTACATGAGTTATGAAAACAGATCAAACCATTATAAAGAAAAAACATTTCCTTCTTTAGCAAAGAACATATTTTCCTATAAATGTGTTAATTCAGAGATGCATATGTTGTAATACAATTCTTACAAAGGTTACAAAAGTAACTTGTGCTTATTTTTTATTTCTCTGTTCCAAACCAGTAAGGGCCCAAACCTGTTCCAAAGGAAAAGGTGATGTTCAGCAGTAGCTTAATGAAGTGCTTTGACCCAGTGAAACAAACCGAGTCCCCTCCTAGTAATGAGACACTTGGCAGAAAGTATCATATCACAGGAACAATAGCAGCAGACTGTCATTACAGCCCACAAAGCCCTGTCACCTCTGAGCAAACTCTCTTCAAACAATGCAGGGGGAGATCAGGTAACACTTCTACTTTAGCTAACTGCGTGTGCACTTGGTGGTGGTGGTTCTCTGACCTGTAGCATTTTCAGTTTATAAGCATGTTGATGATAGCAAAAGGCTTATAAATATTTTTATTTAGTTTTTTCTAACACATCTTTGCTAGTTAGACATAAAGCTCATGTTGTTTTCTGACTTACAGACACTTTTGTCTAAACAAATTTAATTTTAGAATGTTTTACTGTAAAATACATAAAAATATCAGGTCATCAGGAAATGACATGTCTAGCCATGTAACATTTTAATTAGATCTGGTGTGAAGGTAGACAGGAAATCAGTTGGGTTTTATGGCTTTATCATATTTTGATATAATTACCACTCTCTGCAATTGGAACAGGGAATACAGCCCTACACATTCATGATCTGATGTTTAAAAGAGCATGAAAGAGGAGAAGTGGAAAGGAAAATGGCAAACAAGTATCTATAAATAAAAACAGGATCACAGACATCATGTCATGCTCAACACCAAAATGAACAGCAATGAGATAATACAGGTGAGAAAATGAAAGGACAGAAACTGCAGAGCACAAAACACTACCACTACCCCAGGAAGACTGAGCCTGGTGAGATCCTGGTGAGATCTAACTCAGTGTGTACATGCAAAATTTCTCATGGCATCCTCAGAGTTTGCCAACAACACTGCAATGATTTTGCTGGATTTTCTCTTGGAGGGGATCACAAGGAATGGAAGAATCGCCGTGAGGCACAAGGAAAGGCTCACAGTTCCAGTGTCAGATGCTACTTCAGCTGAAGGTCTCATGAAAATTGGAGATCCCTCTACAAATTAGTTATTTATCAACGTTATATTTGTGACTAAGAAAACAGTTTATACAGTTCGAATATAATAATATATCACTCATGTTTCACAAAAATACCAAAAAGCAGCTGAAAGTAATGGTTAAAAGGGCAAGTGTTAGGGCACAGACTGAAACACCCCAAAATTAAGGCATGAAAAAGAGCAGAAAAAGGCATTACGTTATCAACAGATATGGGCTTTTCAAGCAGCCTGTGTACAGAGTAGAAGCTACATCATTTAATTCCCTGATTGTTTTTAAGGTGTTTATTTTTAAGCATGACCCTGGGTACACATCTGCAGCCAGTTTTATATCTCTTTTTATTCACTTGTTCATGACTTACACTTAAGCACAGATTACAGAAAGGACATGCCCAGGTCTTGGGAAGCAGCACCCCAGACCCTGGAAGGGGTGTCATTACCCGGAGAGAAATCCTGCAGCTTTCCCCACCTGACAGAGGTCCTGGTGGAGGGAAGGTCTGCATTCAGCACGGTCTCCCTGGCAACCGAGGTGGACATCACACACAAGGTACCACATCCTGCACCACAGCCAACACAAACACAAGCAGTCCTGCCAGCAGTTTTGCTCCCCTCCTATACCTCACAGAGCTTCCTTTTGTACCTAGTTTTCCTCTCTGTAGTTGGTAATCACACAATATGTCAGTCAAATTATTTCTAGGATGAATATGGCTCTGAATGCTTATTGATTACCGAAGAAAATTTGCACACTGAATATTTTATTTATTTTGTTTTCTTACATATACAGCTCTTAGATCAATGCTGGAATAGTGGAAGTTCCATTTTCATTCAAGTATCTCCTGATGCTTTGTGTGTTGTAACTAGTACATAAAACTCAAACAAAATCTCACAATGCTTATATTAAACTACTAATGAACACTTAGGGGAAATACCCAGACTATCAGTATTTACTTTAATATATATATAGAGACAGCAATATTACTAAAGTAGCCCAAATTATGGACCAGAATTTCATGGTCAGGAGTCACCTGAAATATAAACCACAAAGATGGCTTCCAAATGAGATCTTACAGAGCTTGCTATCTAAGCATCAGACAAGAGACAACAGATGGATTCAGAGAGAGGAGTGTACAAGAAAGAGGAGACAATCTTGGCCAGCACTGTAGGGAGCATCATATCAGTGCACCAGCTGCCCACCTGCCTCGGGAGTCCTTATTTCCTGATGGAAGAGATTTTGCCAGCACCAGTTTTATTCATTATTGTAGGACTGCCAACATTTCTTTTTCTCCTGAAAGACAAAAATGTGCATATCATGTAAAGCTGAATAAATATAACAGGAGTCCCACTGAAATCTTCAAAAAGTACATCAGTGACACGGGTGGTATCAAGATTTTACTCAGACATTTTTCCATTTCTTCAAGAACTGTTTACACACATATTCACTCCTCCCCCTCAAAAGTGAGCCCTTGGAGATGACAATTTAATGTGAAAAGTACTAAAAAAAATCCCAAACAAACCTGGATTGTTAGTGTGGTTCCACTCATCATTGCATACCATAAAGACATGGAAATCAGCTTTTTATAGCCTGGCATGGTGACAGCTATTTGACTGTTGAACTTAAAAGCAGTATAAATATTTTTGGTTTAACACATGAAATGTAACTATCAGACATCAACCATTCTTTACCATTTAAATGCATTTCTTCAGGAGAAGCAAATTCATGTACTATAGTAGAAACTAATAACTATTTCACAGCAGGGTAGGAGTAGCCTCTCATCCATTTTTTATTAAATAGTTGTATCCGTTATATGTGTGAAAGATTGCTTTAGCTGCTTATATGAGGCTTTTAAGGCAGAATAACATTGCACTCAGCAGATGAAACTGAAAAGTACTAGTTTAATTCAATAATTAACTTTCTTGTGTTTCATTTCCAAGCTCAAAATATTATCTTTAATTAAAAACACAACAGGAAATTTCCTGGTTATCTAGTTCTTTAACAATGTACTTCTTAGTGTAAGGCACTTAAAACTAATTTAATCACTGTCTGTAGCTTTTGCACTAAGTCATACTTAAAAGTGAGCTGGTTAACTCACGTCCCTTAAGTTAATCTTTATATACCTAAGAAAAAAATGCAGCTCTGAGCTTTATTTCTGATCAGTGGTGGAGAACCTTTATTGCTGCAACCTGGCCATTTATCCTTTTCCCCTTCCATTTCAGTGAGTGTATCTCATATCTGTCCACAGTAGCCTCAAAAATGCCTTCTGGTCCAGCAGACTCAGTTCTGTCATTTCTAACATAATTTGCATTTACATTATTTACAACAACTTTACATTGCCTTTTGTACCTTATTACACTCACTAAGTGACTGTAAAATCAAACTTACTCATTAAAACATCTTCGGCAAAGCTCCTTTCTGAATCATAATTTTCATTTAGTTCCTTTTCTGAGTATAATTTTTAAAGTTTGATGTTTATTACACAAACAATAATGAAGTTACGAGGCCTCCAAAGTGATTTATTTTTGAGACCTCTTTCTAACCTTTTAATTTAAATCTTAATTTGGAATTAGTTTAACATGAGAAAGTGAGATCTATTTCTCACTCTAATCCTAAATCAATATTAGCTCAGAAAATTATTCTATCTGAGCCAGAGAGCATGTATTTTACCATTAAAAGCAACCTTTTGCAGGAAATATATCTAATGCTGTCTAAAAATAATTAATTTCCAGAAATCACAATGAGAAACCCAGGGGTTTTTTTTGCCCAAACACCTTAATATAATTTTGTCTCTCCATAATCCTTCTCTGTATACTGTTCTTGCCTAATTGGTGCTAATGAGTATGTAGAAATAAGGTAGTTAACAATCCCCTAAAATGTTTGCCATGACTTATGTAGAAAGGCTCTTCTAAGACACACCAAGACAGGTCAGAGATGTATTTGAGCGGTAGTACATGGGAGCAAAATCATGATTTAAAGGCAGCAGTTTGAATGCATTGCAACATGTTGACATTATTTATTACAAATATCTACAAAAACATTAGACTTTCATGAATTCTTCCAATTGAGTTGAATCAGTCTTTCTTAGTAGAAAGTCAGGTTTAATCAGTGTTTCCCAGAAAAGAATGGTAAATACTGCAAAATTGCTGAACTTAATCTAGACATTAATCACAATAAAAACTCTTTGAATATTTTATTCTCCAAGAAAACCTCATAAATATAATACCATCCTGGGATTGGGAATATGCAATTATTGCAAATCGTGTGGTTTGGTTTAAAAAAATTCCAAAAAAAGTTGCTAAGCTGTTTCCTCTTCCAGTGATTGTCACTCCAGTATTATTAAAGCTCTTGAAATGAGTTTGTCTCCTGAGGCCAACTAGAGACATCCCTGCAGAATTTCCTCTCCCTGATGCCATTTCAGTGCAGAGCTAAACCACCCATGGATGTGTCCACAGTAGCTGTGGCATCTCTTCATGCCCGTGATGGTCCCAGCAACACAGCAGGGCTGAAAACCAGCCAAAGAATGAAAGAGAAATGGTGGAAAAATCAGGTTATTATTCTTCCCATCACAAAGCTTTCCAGCTCCACATTCACTTTCCAGTTAAGGGAAATCATAGTGCTCTGTAGTGGTCTGTGATGAAGTACAAAATCAGCTGTAGTATCAGCGAGGTTTTGACGGTTTTTTTTTAATGAGATGACATTAAACTTCATAAACACTATATCAATTTAACATTGTTTAACTTCATCACATCCAATAATTCTTTATCCTATATTAAAACACACTGCTCCTGGGCTGCATGATTATTTTTCCACTTCCAGAGCCCTTCCTCCCGCACAAACCAAGGTTCAGACCCTTCCCTTTCTCCTTGTGTGCCGTAACTCCGGCTGACTCTGGGAACTGAGGTTTCCAAAGCACAGTTTTGTGCCTGTGCCACCACATGCTCCAGCCCAGAGGTGTGCCAGGGCACACACTGTACTCTATGGCTGCTGGAATGGCCCCCGAGGGGGTTGTCAGGCAGGAGCACACTGGAATAGTTCTCATCTTTCACAGGCACTAAGCCGGCTCCTGTTTAAGGCATGGGAAGGCTCTAAAGGTACCATTTAATCATCTGCATTCCCCACTTTTCTCTTGCAACCAGCATTCTGGTTTGTCTTTTCCTGCAGGTTTTAGAAGCAGCTGTGATATTCAATTGATTTGCTATTAAAGGGCACTGTATTGTGACATTGTATTGTATACATTTCTGTTATAATTCAGGTTTATTTTGGTTTGGTCTGGTGACATGATAGAGGTTAACCCAATTCACAGATCACATTAGATGAATCATACGTGAAAAGTTTCCCAGGTCATTCAAGGCGAAACAGAATTTCAGGTGTAATACCTTCTTACAGAAGAAACAACATTCATTTAACTGCTGAACAAAGATTTGTAATAAATTCTGACTAAGAAATAGCACTGCAGAAGGAGTAGAGCAAACAGCCACTGTTCTCCCAGATTTTGTGCTACGTGTACACAGCAGCCACAAGCTGTGCCCTGACATGTACAAAGGATTGTCTAAGAGTACAAAATCCCAGCGCTGATGAAACTGATTACCACCCACTGAAATGCCCAATTCTTCCCATGCCTTTTGGCATATTTTCCCCCACCCAGCTGGCTGAGCCATCCTGCTGTAGTCCTGAGGTGTCTGCTTGTTAGTCTCTGTGTCCTGGGCAGGGGGTTAAGATTTTTTATTTCCAGTAAGAATTTTTATTTCTCCTCTGTTCTTTCTTATTTCTGAAGAACGGCACATTCTTTAGTTTAAAAAAGTTTGAGATAGAATGTAAGTTAAGAAACACTAATTAGTAAAATTACTTCAACACATGTATTTTATATTTTTCAAGTTTATGCTACACATTATCAAAAATATAAAAGCCCTAGATCAAGCAGTAAAGTTATTTCGTACGGATGGTGCTAGAAAAACCCCTTTTACAGAACTAAAATTACAGTTTTGCAATGTAATAAAGAAGAAAAAAAATTAAAGGCTCCCCAGATATATCAGAAACATATGCTTTTTATGAAGAGCATACTGCAGAAACCATCTCATCTCCATGAATTAGCATTTGCTCATCCTTATTAGCAGACACATATGCATACTTGTCCTGTAACTTAACATTGAAGGCGAAATTAAAAAGATGTCATACATCAGTTGCTGAACAGAAATTATCCATATAAAGAATTTATTATTTAAAAGACTCTTAAGAGGATGCCAAGGTTGATTTGAATTGACTCCAGGCATTTCTCTGCTTATTATTTGGAAGGTTGTAAGTTAATTCAGTGGCACTTCACTTTGACACAAAAAGGTAAGATGCAAAACTGAAAGCAGAGTAATAAACTCTGACAGAAAGAAGACATTAATAGGAGCAACCAATGACAAAATAAACCGTAGATCTAAGCAATGGCTTATCAAACCTAAGAGGATTTGCCTAATTAATCCTGTGTTGCACAGCTACCCAAATTGCTTTTCTGTCCAATCTATATTGTTACTATTCATTACTTACTCTTGGCTTTCTAGAAACAAGAGACATATCATGTAACAAGCTAAACCGTATCACCTATTTTTGAACTGCTTTACCGTACTACCCTGTAAGCAGTTGGCTAATGCGCTGCAAAAATAGTTCCAGAGTTCCAAACTGTTTCTTTTTTTAAATGACAAGCCAAAAGGTAACAGTAAGCATTAATTTTTTTGAGAGCAGCAGCATTTGCCTTTAGAAAGGAACCTCTTTTTTAGAATAAATTGTGGAAAGAGAATTTTATGTCTGCGTACTTCGTGTTTGGGTTTGAGTTCACCAAAGGAAATGTGCAGGCTAACAAGAGGTGTATTGTCAGTGAAACCCAAATGGTTACAGTTTAAAGGCTGGTCTAATTGATAAATGTAAAATATCTGACAAAGAAGCTTCAGAATGTGGCAGGTGTGTGTCATGTATAGTTTTACTGTCTAAGTAAAGCAAACATATGAAGAGATTAAAAAAATAGATTAAGTGTTTTATAAGCTACTGCTAGCCTACACTAGCCAGCTGAAGGCTTTAAATAATTTAATCCCTTCAGCAACTGCCAGTCCCAACTGCAATACTGAAACAAGGTCTGAATTCAGTTTGAAACCCAACAGGTGCAGTCTAATACTGCTTCCTTAATTCAGCTACTGATCTATGTTTATGCTTGTAGGGGACAGCATATTCTTAAGTCCACCGTGGCATTAATTAAATTAGTCTAAGTGCCTCTTGTTTTATCCCATCTTCTAATATCAAATTTACCTCAGACAGTGCTCTGTTTCTTTCCCCTCCCCTCCAGAAATGCTCTTCGTGCCAGATGGAAGACAAAGACTTCTCAAAAAGCTTGTAAAATAGATTTTTCTTTATATATAACTTACACAAAACCACAAAATGAGCCAGGGAAACCGAACAATAGAAAACATTTAATTCTGGTTTTCTTAGCTTGAATTTTAGTATTTGAAAGTGAGAGGAGACATATAAGGTTAATGGCAAGCAAAGTCTCCAATACCATATCACCACTTGTACTCACTCTTTTCTTTGGATAATCCAGGCAATTTAAGTTGTACCTGATGTGTATAAGTTATTTATCATTTTTATATGCTAATTATTTTTACCAAACTTTGCTAGTATCATGACCTAATGCACATCGGCAAAAGTAACAATTCACCAGAAAAAAAAAAAAAAACAAACCCAAAGAAAAAAAAGCAGCATTGCTACATTTCCAGCAACAGTAACAGGGAGGGTCCCCACCACCCTCCTTTTCTTTCAAATCATGGACCGTGTAACAAACCACAGGGAAATGCTGCTTAGTATCCTATTTCCTAGAGAAAATTAAAGGTTAATCTACATTATTCTCCAATCACAGGACAAAAGAGGAAAATTCCCACCACCTTACTTCATTCACTTTGCCAGCAGAACCGGAAGATGGGACAATCCAAGGCACAGCCTCCTCTCCCTCCCTTGTAGACTTGGCCATGCTCACTCTTGGGATGCACATGGAGAGTTTTGCCTCTCAAGCAATTAGGCAGCATGTCTGGCATATGCAAATGAGAGCACAGCATTACCTTTTAATGCAAACTTAACTCAAAATTCTGGATGCTAAAGTAGTAAGGCTTTGGAGTAGTAAGGCCAGCTCAGACAGCAGATCATAATTCAATGTCATTCAATCAATCAAGACTATAATACACCATGCAAGTGATATGAAGCTTTCCAAAAATGAAAACAGATTAAATATACATTTTAAAAAATATTTTCTTAAATCGCAAGCTGCTCAAGGCAGCAATACATACCTAAAAAATGCAAAAATTGTCATCCATGAAAAATGTCTAGTAACTTCAACAAAAAATGAACTCTGGTACACCAGCAGAGATTCAAATTCCCAATAATTCTACCAGCACATTGACAAACAATACTCCTAGGTATATCAAAAGTATCTTTGAAATAAGATACACCATTATTTCCACTGTTTTGTATATATGGAATGCAACTTTCAATTATTAACCAACAACTATTCTTTTGATTATATGAAGTAATACAGGCACCATCCCACCATCCCATCTATTTCAAAACTGGATGGATAATGTTGAGGTAACACAATTTTGTTAACATTTACAATATGTTCTCTGATCCCAGTTGTATTTCAAAGCACTAAATGAATGAATTTTAGGAGCACAGAACAACCCAAAGTGAATTCAAAGCTTCTGAAATGGCTCTACCACTTATTTTATACAAGCCTGAAATTTAAAGTTCAAAACCATCAGTTCCAGGACTATGGCTTTCAAAAAAAGGAAAAGCGAGGAGAGGGAAACATTTACAAAAGACCTTGTAGGAAGGCTCAGCAGTGATAATGCCTGTACTCTATTAACAAAGTTCAGCTTTAAATCAGAAATCCCTATATGTCAAATAACCTACAATATTTAGTGTATATGATTTTATTACTGTAAAAATATTTTACCATTAACAATTTTTAGTTATGTGAATAATCACTGCCTAATATTTCCCACAAAATCTTCTGGGATTCAGTTTGAACTATCAGACCTTTCTTAAGTATTTAATGAATATTATGCTCAAAAAAACCCCAACCCAAATTCCCTTGGCATTGCAGAGCTAAAACACTATACTACCCCATGGAGTATTGGGGCAAAAATAGTGCTTTTACAAAGACCCGCACCCCCAGAGATAGTTGGTATGAGAATGTGTGAGAAAGCTACCATGATATAGACCTGGAAACTAGAGTCAGACATCCAAAAAACCTCAAAATAATAATAATAAATACTGGGTTAGTTTAAATTCTGATCTTTGTGTTTTCAAAATTCACTATTTTGTGTTCTTTTCTAAAATAATTGCTCAAGGAAATCTTGATTAACTGAACTTATTTTTCAAGAACAGCAAGATTTCAAAGAAAAAAACAAAAACCAAAACCAAACCAGCTGCACTGAAATGAGAAGAGACTCCTAAGAACTGCCACTTGAATAGAAAGCATTGCAGCTTCTCCTTTCTGAGTCTTGCAGAGATTTAATGGGGAATGAAATCATCTTGGTCCTCTTGTCCACTCCCTTCCTGGCAACATTTGTCCCCAGGTGTACATACATAGCTGGAGAAATTAATACATTTTTTTCTTGCTTACTTGCTGTGTGAAGGGTACACGATGCTCTTGGTAGCTCTTATACTGCCTGATGCACAAAATCCAGGCAGAGTCTGGCCTTTCATTGAAAGTAGTGCTCCAAATCTTCTTCATTTTGCTGTTCATTTGTCTGCAGAAGAGTTCTGGTACAAGACAGAAAACAATACTGCTTGCTAGAGGCAAGCACAATTCCAAAAGACACAGCCTAATTTTTCCTCAAACTTCTGGCAACGCACAGCATTACTGACTTCCAAAGCTTCTGCTTTTCTTTCCTGGGAAGACTCACGGAGAGGCTGCCAAGCTATCCTGGTACAGTGATGTAGGCTTACGACCAAAACAGCTCCCATGCAGGCTGCTTTGCCATGCTGCACATTAATGTAAGTATTCTTCTATTGAATATTATTCCATTGAATATTATTCCATGAAATCCATTGTCTTATCTAATCTGGAACTGTTTAGTGCCAGGAGGATACTTAGGTCTTCACTGTTCCTTGAGCAATCAGCAATTTTCTGTGCTGAATCTTAACTTGGAAGGCATCACAGCCTGGGAAGAGTCAGAGCAATTTAAGCTTTCATTGGTGGGAATGCTCTGCCCACTGTTGTACGTGTTCTCTCTTCCACCCATGTGTCAGTATTTTGGACTGTAAAAACATCTGTGGGAGCAGGCAAGGCCTCTCTAGAGATTCCCATTTTCATGAGAGACAGTTGCCACAAACCAAAGGGAGTCTCCAAATTAGAGAATAATGTTTGCCTTCGAACACCATCTTTTTTTCAAAACTGGCAAATGATGTTTCAAACACATGCTCATGTATTTTAATAGACAGAATTTGGCAGAGAAGCACACTGTAGAGAAATCCAGCCCTGCCCTGCTTGTGGCAATACGAACTTGATCACTCATTCTTTGAAGCAAACAGTGAGGTCTCAAGTATCCTTTTACTAGAGCTCTGTAAAAACAGTACTTATTAAACAGGTTAATTAAGAGACTTCTTTTATGGACACTGGAAATAAGATTAGCGATTCTTTATTCCGTTTGAGTTCCGTCCTATGCCCAGTCACGTCAGCATGACTGTCTCCATCTAGTCAAGTAAATGGCAGATTTGTGACCTGCAGGGTTTTCTCCAGCTCTTCCAGAGGAGGAAAATTTACTGTTAAAATAATACCTCTTGCACTTGCAAGAGAAGAAGCAGTCTGTTTTGTGTTAATTCTTCATTTCTGTGAGAATTAATTCCAAGAGCAAGCAGCAGCCCCTCTGTTGTCAAGTGACTGTAAGTGATATGTGGTAAGTGATACATGGAATAAAAGCAGTGGTCTACATCCAGACCTGTGTTACTCCAAGAAAAGGTGTTACACCAGAGATTAACCTAAGATGTGCAACTCTGTGGCTCTGGGATCCTAGTTCCCGCTCACAGAGGCACAATGCAGTACAGCGAGGATGGGCATTTCCTCACTAGACTTCCTTTGGCAATGACATAACATTGATTATATGAGCTAACCTTCCCTACAAAACCCTTGTAGTGTCCTCTCACCATAGCCCAGCTCACCAGAGATTACTGCACATACAATTTCCAGCAGCTGACTTGTGTCACACCCACTCCTGTGAGCACGTGTGACCACTGACTCCCCGCTGGGCCCCACCAAACACAGCATTGGTGAGAGCAAAGCATGGCAGAAGAAAAACTCCAAGTACCAAATGTGTCATTTCATAAGTATCCTTACTATTCTTAGTACTTAGGACTGTTATCCCCAGCACCATCATCCTTTTCCCTCAAGCTCATTTTCTAATTTGTCTTCACCATTTGTACTCATTTCTATTTCAAGTTGTGTGTGTAGGGTTTTAATTATCTTCTATTTTGGGGCATTAAAAGATTCTGAATCATCCCACCTTCTGGGAGATTAGTAAATCCAGTGATTATCAACAAAAATGCTGTTGAATGCCTATTATCCATGCTAATTATTCAATTAAAATATATGCTGGAGCCATCAGCAGGACACTTCCATTTCATGGTTGAATAAAAGAAAAAACATCTTTCAAAATTGCTTTAAAGCAATTATTTTAAAACTTCCTTTTTAGAGCTAATCTTTCCCCAGTACTTCCATGCTGGTACCATAAAACCTGTGCACAGAGACCAATGGACGTGGCAACCCATGCAGAAATCATTCAGGAGATGCAGAGATTTGTCTTGGACAGCCCACTAAGATAAAGCCCTAATTTGTAACCTTTCTTCCCTGAGTACATTTTGTTTCTGCCTTACCTTTTCGAACACATGGATGCTGCCAACAGGTGTCAGTATCCTGACACTCTTCTGATCTCAATATTTTAAGCATACATTTGTGATCATTAAAGTAATTTTCAGCCTAATCAATCTTAAGACCGTCAGTAGTTTGGAGCCTTTAGAGTGATTTCTTCTCTTTCTAGCACGTTCTAGCATTTCACCTTTTTTTAAAAAATTTTTTAATCTTGATTTTGTAATCAGAGTTACTATTTGCCATTTTATTATATGGCTACAGTCTGAAATTAATTGCCTGACTAAACTGGCAAGGAAACCCAGCAGCAGGTGGAAAAGTAGCCTGGGGTGGGCCTTTCCCAACAGGTATTTACACCAGTCAAAGCACTCACCGAAATATGCTTCCTCCCATGACTGTCAAGCCACTCTTAAATTCAGAGATGCCCTTATACTTCATCACCATGGCAAACTAAGCTACTCCAAAACTCCTTTAAATCCTCCTAACAAAACCCTGGGTGCATTTCAAAGGAATCTTTCATTTCTGGGATCTGTTTGTGGCACCTGTGGAACAAGAGTTAGGCAACAAAGAGCAGCTTGCCAAAACAAGCAATTTTGAAATTAGCTAACCCAACAAGCACCACTACATGAAGATCTCACATTACCTGTCTGAGATTCCCATTATCAGAACATTTAGCTATTACAAATAAAGATGCCCTAGAATGCAGGATTTGGGCAGAAAACACATCTGGAGGTACACCTGGATTAGGCAACAACTTGCAAGGCTTGCCTGCCTTTTATACTTTCACAAAGATTTTCAAGAGGACTTTCAAAGGGTCATCATAGAATAGTATCTACACTTATTCTGCTTCAAGGGAGGATAGGAACAAAGAGGGTTTTTTCCCAAGAGATGACATATGCAGGAAGCCTGTTAGTGCCTTGTAGTTCCAGTTATGGTTTATTCTCATCCTACCAGCAAAAGCAACATGGATGTTACTATCCAGAACAGGCTCTGGAGAACAGAGCAGATACATGGGGGTCAGCTGTGCACAATGCAAATGAGTGGGTCAGGGATTACCATGAAAGGCTCGTGTCAGACATATTTGCATACATATTTTTACACATAAATATATAAATACACACACAAGCTTTAAAATACAAAACAAGGATGAATATATAAACTTCAGACTTTCTATTTTCAGGTGCATTAAAATCTGTTCTACAGACACAAAAAGCCAAAAAAGTTAGACAAATGGCTATATGCAACTTGTGACTTAATATGAGAGAACTGCATCTGCTGCCTGGCTCTAGGGTCTGTTCTCCCATTTGGGTCTAACTGAATAGGTTCCTCTTGCCCATCTCTTTCTCATTTCATCCCAAACGTAGAAGCTGTGACCCCGGCATGGCACTTCAACCACCACAAACACACTTGTTTAGAACAACATGGTCTGATCCTTAATTGGGTCACTCCACACCTTTGTGTGGCTATGACAGACAAAACACAGATAGCTCCATGGAGAAAGTTCTCCATATCAAATGGAGAAATTACTCGTCCCAGTCCAACCTGGAATGATTCTGCTCAACCTTAGGTATCAGACTTGACAGAGAAGACTGCCATTTGGTAAAGCCACCCACCCATCTGTCTCATGAGAATTCAGGTCAGCTAACAAGCAGAATTTCTGTTCACTCCTACTCAAAGCCAAACACAAAAAAGTGACACAAAATCAAAATATTGAAAAATCCTTCAAGTATTCTGTTTAAATTACTGTTTCCATCCCCATTTGCCTTTTCTCAGTTGCTTAACTTAGAAAAAAGAATGCAAATGTTAATGCAGAGCCCTATGTATGTACATGTAGATGCCTGACACACCTCAGTGATTTGTTTTTATGGGAGTTGCATATGAGTCCTTGTGTTGCCTCAGTAACAACTTCTATACTGGGATGCTTGCAGAAACCAGGGCACAACTTAATGAGTACCATGGCACGTACTCTGTTCTCCTAAAGCTACTTCAGCAGAGTCTGGGAGGAGCCAGTTTACTCCTTACCCTCCCATTTTCAAAGAGAATATGAAGTAGACTGTGTCACCCATGACACATGTGCAAACCCCAGTGCTATGCAGAGTGATGTGACACAGTTTCTGGCACAAATTATTCCAGAGAAATGACCAAAGTATTGGGTTTGGAGTCTTTTCCTTAATATCTGCTACCTTTTTTTTTTTTTTAAACCCTGTCTGAATGAAATTTATTGTCTCAAATATTCTGTGAGAAAGATGAGACGAAAAATTTAATGAAAGGGAAAAGTGTGTTAGCCTTGAGATAGAATAGGGAAGATCCTGGATCCTGTCAGGAAAATATTCCACCACTAGATTGGTGATGTTTTGCAGTTCCCAAACCCCACTCTGGATATCATATGCTGCCTTTGTAGAGGAGCTAGCCTATAGTAAAAGAGAACTGGTGAGCTGCAAGCACACCATTGGTAGCAAAAGCAGCAATGAAAAAAGCAGAACAGATCCTTCATGGATAGCAGAGCTGGATGTGACAGGATTCTCAAAAGCTGGTGGGGTAAGTTTAAGAGGCAAGCAAGTAAACAAGCTAATATGTCTTCTTCTGGGTTTACCTTCTCATTCTTTGCAATTAGAATCTTTCTTATAAAAGCTGTTCACTTTCCCCTACTCAAGCAGCCTGGAGCTGCCAGACCAGTCTGGACTGAACGCCCCTTTTTTAATGATTTTTTAAACACCTTTCTGCTTTTCTGATCAGGAAAGAGGCAGAAAATGGAGTCCAGAGAGCAAATTCAATAATGATTTTGTGATTTTTTTCAAAGATAGCCAGTTCCTAAAAGGATTTGAAGGGTCAATAGGTGTCAAAGAAACAATTTGCTCTGGAAATACAGCACCTCTTCACATTTTTATAGTAATTGTTGGGGACAAGACATTATTCTTGCAATTAGGGGACAAATGCAACAGTCAACAGGATCTGACACAGCTGATGTGCAGAAAACAGCATTGCACTTGGAAACGAGATGGCCACCTCAAATATACTGTAACCCCATTTTGCAGCTGAAGCTTTGCAAATTACAGCAAGTGATGGTTCTTTAGAGCAGTTCAATGGTAAGATCTTTGTGGGTTTTACAATTAACTTCTCTAGGATCAGAATTCAATCCAAAGCCAAATCTAAGGAGAAGAAATAAAGATCCGACAGTCGATGTGAGGACAAACTCCTCAGATGGTATGTTTAGATGTTTTCTTCCTTTAGTAATGGTGAACCCAGGGCTGTTTTTTGTTTATTTTTATTGTGTTTTTCAAATTACACTCCAATATTAAGCATTCCTTACTCCTTGGAGATGAACTTGAGAGTAAATTTCAGTGCTGGTTCAAGGGTGCCTAGGATTTGAAGGAGGCAATGCCTTCCTCACAGAGAAACAGGCTTTGACACATTGAAGATTTTAACTTTGTATCTTACATTATTTTATTTACAAAATGGGCTAAAGAGAAAGCAAAGAAGGTCTACTACACCTTCTTCGTCTTCACTTGAGTTCTTGGTATCTAGTCTACGGCAGGTTTAAATCTTATACATTTTGACACTGCATTCTAAATACTCTTTCAAACATTTTTTTTTCAGCATTTTTTTTTTTTTCAATAGAAGCATTAATCCCTGGAAAGAGCTACACAGAAGGCCAACTAATGAGATCTTCTCTTTAGTCCCAATAAAAAATCTGGACAATACCCGTAAAGGATAATCTATATTTATTTGTAAGTATTGATCACAAAATAGTAACACAAATGTTTCTCTGAATTTTATCATTTTACAAGTGCCTAAAGTATTCACTTACTCTTTTATTCTCAGCCTACAATGGGAAAATGCATTTATTCAAAATCTTTCTAAAATACAAAACAAGTTAACTGAATCCTATATATTCAGATAATCACCAGGAATAATTTTTTTTTTTAATTCACAAAAATAAAAGATAAAATAGTTTCTCTCAAATTAGTTGCTTGTTTTTCATTCCTCTTTCTTACATTACTGAAATTTCTTAGTCATTTGTTGTTCTGTGTCACTCAGATGTTTTAGTGAAACAGATGGCAATGCTACCAGAAAGCTCTGTCAGATGGCTCTCAGACAACACACTGCATCACCCCAAATGTAGCTTTTGTCCCACATTTGGTAACAATTCAGTTCATTTTCTAGAACCCTATGTGAAGCACACAAGATATGAGAAAAATGTAGAAGCAATGCCCTGAGTATACAGAAGCAAGAGCACCAAAAAAATAGCTCCTAAGCCCAGTCTTAGCTAAAATGTATTTTAATAGTATGAAATATTTTAAACTGATTGAGAAGGAAAAAAATCAGAACTTCCAGATGCAGGACTTAAATTGCCTTTTTACCCAGACACCTTATGTTTGGGGTTTATAAATACCTTTGTCTCTGTTGTTGCCATTGTGTCCTAAGTGTCCTCCTTTTTAATAAGAGTGAAATGTGAAAATCAGAACAAGTGAAATTCAGCTGGGAAAGGGAAACTGAAATTGTTTCCTCAGTTTTATATGTCCATGTCGATATAGGCATTTCAAAAAGCTGTACAGACACTTTGAATATATTTAATCTAATCTAATTCTTTCAGATAGAAGGTTCTGTATGAGTGCTGGTGACAGCTGCTCCAGCTTTTAACTACAAAAGGAGAGGGATAAAACAGTCATTAACAGTTTTTAATCCACAGTGCTTTTCTGAAGCCTTTGAAAATGTGAGCAAATATGGGTTTGAAATTTATCAGAGTTGTAAGGGTCATTTACCACTGTTTTTAAAATAGTGGCTTTTTTTTTTTTCATTACTGCTTGGTATTCACTTACATTTTTAAGTGCTCTCCCTTTGCTGGTGCATACAGCAGTGCTTTTCCTTACAGACTTGAATTAGTTTCGAAAATAAAAGATATGTAATGATTTAGCACATAGTTTAGGCATAGCCCTTAAAAGCTGGTAACTAGTACAGAGAGAGCTACCTTCTGTGAGAAAAATGGAAAGAAAAAGGTCATGAATTTATAAACACGAATTCTCAAAGCAAGCCTGAAAAGAAGCGCAGCAAAAAGAAGGAGTAGGATTCATTACGAAACCCAGCAGATAATTGTAGCAAATGCGTATTATAAAGATGAGTCACATAGCGAAGACTGAAACAAAAGGCAGTGTGAGGACAGAGATATCGCTGATAAAAAGCACATCAAGCCAGATAACACACACAATGCACTAAATCCTTTAAGTACCCCACACAACCAGCCAAACCTGCTGTCTTTCAGTTTCTAAACACAATTGCATCCTTTGATGAGCAAATAACTTCCAAGGCACTATCAAAGTGCCATCCTTCAGTCTATCACATATGCACAATCATCAGTTCACTTATCATACTCCCTTGACATTGTCTTCATTATCTGAACCAAGAAGTAAATTGCCACCACTTTTCACCACCACTTGGACATTCCTCCTCTTGGACCACACCACTGGTGCTGGTTTCCACGCTGCTGCCATGCCCCCACCCCCACAAGCACATACACAAATAGCAGCATGTCTCTGTATTCCAAGAATTCCCGCTCACACAGGACCACAGCACACTGTGATTTCTTGACTGCACCCTAAAGAAATTAAGGAATAATTTCTTTATTCATCTTGGGCATTGCGAAATAAAGGAGGCTCCTGAAAAAAATTTCTTAGTAGTAGCAAAGTTAGCACATAGAAGATGATACAGTTCTCCCTAATGAGAGGCATGTTCCTCTCTAGACACGCAGCATTTCTAGGAGGAGAGAGCAATGGGAGTCTCAGAAGCTGCTTTAGAGCTGAAATCCACAAAACAGCAACTTTGTCAGTCTGCACTGACACAGTCCATGGACCCCATGGACCGCCCTGGATCTCTCCTGTCAGAGCAATGATTCTTCCATGGCCTGTCTCTCGCCCAAGAAGGGGAGCACACTCTGCAGAAAGCACATTTTGGTGGTTGAGCCACAGTGGGTCCAGAGCTTTCCAAACTGCATACAGCTTTGTGAGAAAGTGCCCTGGTCCTTGCAGCATCGAAACAACAGCCCAGAGGCTCGTTCCTCCCATTCTGTGAAAACAATTACTGCTTGATTGTTTCAAATCTCCTGGCAATATGTTTGCAACCAGGAAAGCTACAGTTGTTGCAATGGGCGCCTGGATTTACCAGGTAATTAGTGTTGACAACGCTCCCAAACCTACTGCCATGTCTGAGTGGATGGCACTTCCAAACTGTCCTGGGATGCACCCATGACCACACTGCCCTCATGATTTCTAAAGAATTACAGAAAGAAAAAGAAAAGTTGTGGGATTTATAAATTTTCGACCAAATTTGCATTGAAAATCTATTTTTCATATAATAGATGCATACTTCTGAAACACAGCAGCTCTAGTTCTTTGCTCCAAGGAGCAAAACCAAGACAAATGACTGCAACAAGAGTGACAACAGAAAGCCTGAATGATGAGAAATAAAGACACATCATTTCTGGTCAAGGAGTAAACAAATATAATNTGTGTGTGTGTGTGTGTGTGTGCGTGTGTTAAATCACTGCAGGATCATTGCATTTTGAGTAATTTCCCCAGGAATTGTCCCCAGTCTTTGGAAAGATGCTACTTGAAACAAGTACTAATATGTAAGCATGACATTCCCTTTTCTGCCTCATTGCGCTCTGTATGCTAATAAAATGAAATGGCCATTCCAGGGTAAACACTTACCCATGTATTATTATTTAAAAACTGTCAAAACAACACAAGGAAAAAATATAACAAATGCACAAATGTAACATGAAATGAATTGTAATGCAAGATCTAAGTACAATCAATACATAATTAGAGCTGCCTGGAAGAGAGAATACTTTTCAGACTGTTGACCTGAAGGGTACTTTCTCTTATACTGAAGGTGAGACACTTCCCTTAAATGAGATTTCAAAATGCAGTGTTATACTATTTCGGAAATAAAACAACAAAGCGAATTCTACTATAGCATGGGGTGATTAGGCTGAGGTGTCATTAGACGTTCAAATGCTAAGCTAATAAGGAGAACATAAAAACACCTCCTTAGCTTTGTGTCCTTATTAATTTACTAAAAACGGGCACACAAGAACACTTGGAATCACTGGTTTTACTAGAGAACACAGCTCCATTAACATGAACCCCAGCTTCTTATGGAATAGGACCCCAGCACTGCAGTTACCATTAAGCTCAAGTGTATCTGTCTGCTTTGTCTGGTATGATCACCATGGTACCCAGATGCTTTAGAGATAAATATGAAAACACAGTTCTTAATTCAGAATGCATGCAATCTGTCAAGCTAAATTTACACAGGCATAAAGTCATAGGGGGTTGAGATTTCACGTGAAGCATGCAGGTCTGGACTAGGTAACATCAGCAGTACAGGAGATTCAGGAACATCAGTTATTTCTTCAGAATTAGCTTTGACAACAATAATCTCTGACAATGGCTTCATTAGAGACAGAAATGTAGCTTAAGGTGGGACACACAGGACAGTCACCATGGGTTTTGAAGGTGAACTGAAGCAAGGGGTATTTTGTGGCTCAAGCTGAACTCTGTGTATTTAGGAGGAGAGGGTGGTTACTATTCCAGCACCAGGAGGGTGCTGGCATTTCCAAGATTTGTCAATCAAGTTTGCCTAAAATAAGGAGATTGAAACAACCCCAAACTTTGGTTTCTTTCACATTGCTTCTAGGTTTCTGGGAGCTTGCAAGGTATTTGAATCATACAAACAAGCTTTGCTTCATAATATAAGGAAACAAACTTTAGAAGAAAGAAAGATTGATTGATTCTTATGTAAACCCTTGTTTCCTGGAGCTGAGCTTTCAAGCAAAACATCAAATACCAAAGTTGCATAGCAACCTCCCCATCCCCAACACAGGTGGACCGGGTGGCCAGTTCCACCTTTCCTGTTTCTCCAGGCTGCACAAACACAGCACTTGAATAGGTAGGATTTATGTCATCAGCGTGAGCTTCCTAATTGTGGACAACTCGTATTTAAGAAAACAAGAGTTCTGCCCAAAACACCCTGAGGTGGAAACCTGTGATGTTCTGCATTTACATTCTCTGGTATATTATGAAAATGAACAGCATCTAATGTCTTATAAACTCACTCTCACACACTCATCTTATGATGATTGGATTATTCAGCTAAGTAGAAGGCATTTGAGTGCAAGCAACATTATGCTAGATAGTCAATCTTTATTTGTTGTTAATCACTAGCATTTTTTGGAAGAACTACAGTATTATATCCAATTATCACAATGAACACTAAATTTTGTATCACTGGCTTTAAGTGAGAAATAACTGCAATCACCATTATGTTTTTTTTAAAAGGCTTTTTCTGTGTATTTGCAACCAGAGTAAGCATACACTAGAAAACACCTGAGGCAAAATACTGGTATGCAAAATCATAATACCAATTACAAGTATGTTCTGCCCCACCTCGTTTTGTTCTCCCTTTTATTTGTTGGATGACTTCTATGCTGCCTACTGGCAAGTTCTCTCTTTGATTTCCAATCATCCTTTGATGACTCCATTTTCCTTCCATATGCTCCTACTTTCTGCCCTTCTTATTAACTGACAAAACCCTTACACCCAAAACCTGAGTGACTTTTTCTAAAATAGGGTAAAGTTAAAATCCTTCTAAAATGATTCATCACTGCAAGCTATGACTCGACAGTAGGATTCACAGAAAGACACTTGTGATGTCCAACAGCTATGTGGCAGGAAAAAGTCCTGTAATCCAGACATAAAACCCTTAAGTTGGTGCCGTGCCATTTTCTCTGTTGGGCAGCTGCCAGGTACGTGCAGCTCGTCCCCTCGCTCTGCTTCCAGGAGAGCCGGAGCGGTGTTTGTCTGCCACCTCCCGGGTGAGTCACAGCGCTGGGGACATGCAGTGGGCACAAGTCAAGAGGGACAAGCCACAAGAACACATGTAGCCATGGTAGTGATCATTAGGCACATTTTAACTGCTTCAAAAATACTTAGGTTACAAACGCACAAAAATTTGAGAACATTGCAATCAGTGTACTGCCCTGCTATTTGTATACATTACCTCATCTTTCTCCTTCCAGCTGCAAGGCTTGATTTGGACTCCACTTAAATCCAGTACACAAACAAACAACATTTTTCAGTTGGTTTTTGCTGTTGTTGTTGCTGTTGGTTTGGTGGTTTTTTAATTCGGTTTTGGTTTTTTGTGTGCGTTTTTTTTAACTTCATTGTATACTTTGAGGTTTTCCAGATTTCTACTCTTTTTCTGCCTAGAAATATTGTCCAGGCACAGCTGGTGGATGTCAGTCTCTCTCTGATTTTCAGACCCTCGGACACTCTTGCAGCCTGGCAGTGGACGTGCAGGAAATGCCAGAGAAATGGCTGCTGGACACGAGGGACTGACTGACCATCCTGGGGAACTGATCTGCACCCAGAATATACACCCAAAGCATTCACTGTATGGACATTACTAATGGTACATTCATAAATATCTGACCAGAGATTTTAAGGAAAAAAAGCAGTGTAACCCTGCCTTTGAGGATACTCAGTTGTTAGCTTAAACAACTGACCTGAACCAGGAAAGAATTCTGCATTGAAAACAGAACAAGATTTAGAAAAAGCTTGTTTGGTCAACATGCAGATTATTTATACTTTTCTTAGAAAAATGAAAAGCTGCTAACAAAAAATAAATGAGGCAATACTGCAATAAATACAATTAAATGATAGGTAGTTCAAGCAAATGAATTTATGTTGAGGAGGCTAGAATTCAAACCAGAATATTAGCATCTTATTACACTATTAAAATACATTTAATAGTATTTAATTTAATTACTGCAATTACGTATTCCTCTGTAATTATTTTCTGCTAATCATCCTAGTTATTCACTATCCACTCACCTTTGTTTTCTGCCTATACACTAAATTTCTATACTAGTTTCAATCCCAATACTGCCTTCTCCTCCTCACCACTCAAATGCCCCCAGATGCTTCCTTCATTTGACTACAAACTCCAGAAGTACCAGTGCAGATCCCAAGAAAACAAACTCAGCAAACCCTGTTTAGGTTTTGCTCCCTCCCTCATGTTTGACATTGATGCATCCGATTAGTGAAATACAGCTCTGACTGGATGTCAAACGGGGAGCAAAACCAGTTTGGCAGAAGGATGAATTCTTAGTTATGGCCTGTGGGAATACAAATTTAGACTGCCTTCTTTTCTTTTTAGTTCACAGAATCCCCATGGTGTTGTCAATTTAGAAATACAAAAGGACTTATTATGGATTCTCTGGGGACTCAAGTACTGCTGAGGAAACACCAGGGCCCACCATCCCCGTGACCAAGAGCCAGACAAGGTCTTAGTTTTCAGGTCAACATACCTTTACCCCATCTCAGAGGAGAGGTGACAGCCCACAGCCTCCAACAGCATAGTGACATTGGTGACACAGTGGGGAGGACAATCTTCAGCATCCTCTGCATTCAGGCAGCTTGAGATTCAGCACTGACACAGAAATTACTAGGGCAGTTCAAATCTAAGACTCTTAAACTTTCTCTCTAGCATTGTGCAGACATAATTATATCTGTGATTGCATCCTTTTGAAAATAAGGTTGCTAACTATGTTTTTAGTGGTTATAGTAGCACAAAACCTGTGATTTCATAACTAGCATTAAAAAAGAATCAGTTGTGGGAGTGAAAATCACTTGGAAGACAGGTATGTCAGTGGTTTGATAACCACTGTCCCAACTCTGTGAAAGCAGCTTCCTTTCAAATTTGTCTCACTTACAGTTTGCCAAGATCTTGGCCTGGCAGCCTTTATACTTCAACAACTATTTAAGTTCTCATTTTCTTCCAGTTATTTTTTTCTAAGTGATGCATTATAAGTACCACTGACCCGTAGGTACAGCAGTCTTCAACTGATGAACAGCTTCAGATTTGTTTTTTATTTCTGCCACCTTCCCTCCCAAAACAGTATAACCCACAAGAGTTTCCTAGTTAACTCATGGCTTGCCATTAAGTTTCATGCCAATGACTGAAATACACATGAATCACTACAGCACAGTAGGTATTAACAATGTCTTCTTGCTTTGATATCACAAACCATCTGAAAATTAAAGTGCAGCCCTTCCAAGCAGCCAGGCCTGTAATCATGTCCTCACTGCCCCAGTTACCTCAGGCTGGGAGCCTCGGGCTACTCCCTTGGCGATGACGCAGCTTTTGAAGGATGGGGAGGAACAGCCAGCATGGAAAACATTTGGGCTGTGCAGGAGGAATTTCCAACTTAGTAGTTGTTATACACTCAGCTGTTGCAGCTCCATTATTTGCTCTCAGGCCGTCAAGGAGAAAGCCCCAAATGAGCTTTGTTCAGTGGGTCAACTGAAATGAATTTACTGCACTACCAAACTCAAGCCAGGGGACTTTTGCATGAGGCCCAAACTTAAGTTACAGCAAGACAGATCTTGAGTTAAGCTAAACATGGCTCTATTTAAACTCTAAACAAGGAACAATTTTAAAACCTACTTTGTAACACAACCTATCATTTACACTTTTTTTTTATTGTAATACTGTCCCTTTGGTGTGAGATTCACTCCAAAATGTAAACCTGAAGAACTAGAAAAAAATTTCAACAGAGCTGACACTCTGCTGTCCTGGAACAACAGAAGTATTATCTAATTAGAGGTTTCACCAGCATTGCTTGAAGCAATCACTTTGAAGGAATTAGTTCCTGGATAGGAAATGGAAAAACATTACAAGAATGAATTGGAAAATTGCAGGTTTTTTGAAAAGAAATTATATTTATTTCTTAAACATTTTCAAAAGAGTCTGTTGGGACGTAGAAGAAACAGCCTGTAAGAAACAAAAAGTTAGGCTCATATCACTGAGTCACTGTTTTTCAAGGACAGGACAACTTATCTAGCAGAACAGCTTGATAGGCATGTTCGTATTTCACTTTTGAAGAATCAAAATTCTGAGAAATGCTACTGCACAATTAGTCAAATGACTGTTCACTCTCTCCTCCCTTTATTTTTCCAAGGTGAAGCTTCAGAATGTTGCCTATTATGTTTTCCTTACATCGTCTTTCCACACATTTCTTCGGTTTAAGAAACTG
Organism: Grantiella picta; assembly: GCA_013397955.1. Taxonomy (NCBI): domain Eukaryota; kingdom Metazoa; phylum Chordata; class Aves; order Passeriformes; family Meliphagidae; genus Grantiella; species Grantiella picta. The sequence goes on along the minus strand of VZRM01007522.1, from coordinate 384,449 downwards.
ATTTTTGGAAGATGAGGCAGAAAGGAACCCACAGTACTAACACAAAGTTCCTTCATGTATTTCTGCGTAAGTATGACTGTATTACACAGCTTTAAGAACACTTACACTGCTGTTGTGAAGGCAGCTAAGTGATCTTGGTATCTGCCAAGAATCCTCCAGATTTTTTTCATATATGACGGTTTCTCTGCAGCGACTGATTCAAGGCCCTTTTCTCATGGCCAGGCTGGTAGGTATTTTACAAATAAGATCAAGTAGTAGTTTTGGAGGGGGGGATGACTTCTGTGTCCTTGAGGTCTTTCGTGACCGCGATCTCTTAGACTGTGTTTTGAACTTGCCTCGATTAGCAAGAGCTCTCGTGACGCGGAAGGGACGAGTCTGCGGCTGGCAGCCATCGCTGGCGCTGCCTCAGCGAGGGCAAAGCGCCGGCGAGGTGCTGCTGGAAGTCATCAAACTCCCCCAGCTTCCTCCGTCCCGCAGGACACGAGGGCCGGGCGAAGGGAGCGAACGGCAACGCCGCGACCCTCGCGAGTGCCATGAGCGCGGCTACAGCAGTCACCCTTCAGGGCAGGGCAGGGCCGGGCTGGGCCTGGTTCGTCCTGCCCGTGTGGGGCAGGAGCGGCTCCGGGGAGCCAGCTGTACCCGCACAATGTGGAAAGGGAAGGAAGAGCCAGCGGAGGGCAAAGGAAAGGCAGAGGAACGGGAAGAGCAAAGGGAAGAGCAAACACCTCCCCTCCGCAGCCTCCCTCCCGCCCCCAGCGCACCGCGCCCGCCACTTCCGGTCGCCCCCGCGCGCCGCGATGACGCACTTCCTCCCGCCAGCCCCGCACACCCGCCCCCGGGCCGGAGGTGCTGCCGCCATTTTGCCGCTCTCTCGCTGCCGGGCCGGGCTCGTCGGCTGCGGCCGGAGGAGCGTTTTAAAGGGGTTTTAACTCGCTCGGGGCCCAGCGCCCCAGTCTGGTTTTAACGCGCCATGTCCGGAGAGGGAACCGCCGGCGATCAGGTGAGCGGGGTCCGGGTGAGCGCAGGCCGCGCCCTGAGGGGAGCGGAGCGGTGTGGGCTCGGCCAGGGCGGACGCGCGGTGAGGGCAGCGCGGGCCTGCCCCGGGTCCTGAGCCCGGCCGGGGCTCCCTTGCCCTCCCGTCTCTCGGAGGGAGCTCCGTGTGCCCCGTCCCCGAGCGGGAAGCGCCGAACGAAGTCGTCCCGGCCCAGGCGGTGGGGTGCCGGGGGCTTCGGCTCGCTCAGCCCTCGTCTGCCTGCCTCCGTGTGAGGTGCACGATGGACGGCCCGGCGAGCTCCCCTGGCATTGTCTGGCTTGCTCGTGGTGGCTGAACACAACGCACTCGGGAAGAAAATTGCAACCCGGGGAAGCTGTTTGTAGTGACAGTTTGCGGTGTTATGTAAAGTGAGCGTTGGCTGAACTCAGGCGTTCAATGGATAAGGCCTCTTCAACGGCACCGTCTGCCTCCAGAATTCAGCGTTATTAAAATAGACTAAATCCTTTGAAACAGTAAAGATGCGTTCATTTGACAAAGGGTCTTTTCTGTGGTACAGCATGCATTCCGCCTAGTAAGGAACGAAGCTAAAACCCGAGAAGTGCCACCTCAACATGAGGAAGAACTTCTTTACGTTTAGAGCACCTGGAGCAGCTGCCCAGGGAGGGCGTCGAGTCTCCCTCTCTGGGCATATTCAAAACCCACCTGGACGCATTCCTGTGTAACCTGCTGTGACCTTGCCTGGGCGGGAGGGGTGGGCTAGGTAATCTCCAGAGGTCCCTTCCAACCCTAATAATTCCGGTATTCTGTGAAATAACTACAGTCTCAGTGGAGTTTGGCTTGGGTTTTTCAATAGACTAAACTATTTCATGTACCATAACCTGTTAATTTATATGGAGGTGCCACCAGAGTGTTGTATTTCACCTTTTAATATCTGGTATTACTGTAAACCATCTCTGATTTACTAGCATAGTTTCTCCAAAAGGGCTTTTTTTAAGTAGTTGGGATTATGTTTAAAATCGGTGTTAATTGGAGGGGTGGGGATGAAAGTACCTGATTGAGGGGGAAGAGTAATTAATCAGTCACATGTCTTGGTGGCCAGTGTAGCCTTTAGAAATACTTAAAATTAAGTTGATGTCTTAGTGCTTCTTTCAGAAGCTATTTCTTGGTAGAATATTAGTTTCTTAGGAAACAGGTTAATCTGTGTGTGGCTGAGTCTGTACCCCTAAAGAAAGGGCACTGTGTAAATTTTATGAGATCACGATTTTGGTGGGTGGGGTAGGTGTAGGAAAGATAATGCACAGAATGTAAAATACCCAGTTTCTGCCTCATTCGGAAAATTTCCCGAATTTCCCTGTGTGCTCCATGCTGATCAGGCTATTAAGTGTACTTGGAGTATGTTTGAGCAAGAGATTCTTCAGAATGGTTCTCACAAGATAGCTGTCTTCAGAGAAGTAAGAATATGCTACAGCAAAGTTTTATTAATCCTGGTGTGTAGTATGTTCTACATTTATTCTCCCAATTCTAATATATTAAAAAAAAATACACTGATGTTTCACAGCATAATTTAGCTGTTTATTGAAGTAGCATATGTGTTTCTGTAGCTTGTAAAGTGTTACTGTTTAACTTCAACCATGCTGACTTTAGGCTTTATTTTTTTTGCAAAGGATAATGGGATAAGCAAAGGTTGAGTTACTACTGAAGTAAAAATAGCAGTTGTAATATTGCCATGCCATATCTCAGGGGTTTAGCATTCAAAAACCTGTAAATGGTTAGCTGCAGCTTGTGTGAGGCGTGTAGCTTAACCTGTGATTTGGCTTTTGTCCATACTAAAGTTCATCTTTTTTGCCCATTATGGTTACTGTGTTCATGTTGGGTGCAGGTCAGATTTTTTTAGAAAGCTCTTATAGGTTGGGTTAATTTTTATTTTTTTTTTTTGTTTTTACTGCTCCATCCTCTTAATGAAGGCTTCTGGATTCTAATTTCCTAGAAGTCTCTAATTTTGTCATGGTCATTTACCTCCCTCCCATCAATATTCCTCAGTTTCAATAACAGCTTCTTTCTCACCTGGCAGACTTCTGTTTCTGACTCCTAATGTTGCCATAGGCCGTAATTAGATCCCAGTGTCTTTAGCAGCACTGCACAAGTTTCCAGCACAGAAGCTTCCACTCACCCCGTGCTGTAGCCAGACGGATCCCTTCAGTGAGTCTGATCGTTGTCTGACATGGCATGAGGGATCTAAATCCAGTGGCCCTGGAGGGAGGAACACCAGAGCCTGGTCACTGGGGCAGTTGGTCCTTGTTCCCTTCCCACACTGCAGCTGCTCCCCACTAACCTAGTGCTGGCTGAAGGGCCTCTAACCTAGCCGGCATAGTGTTCTGAAAGTCCTAGATGTGCCTTTCTGTAGGAAACTGAAGCAGGGCAGAGGTGGGATTGCAACTGCCTTTCCTGTTTCAGGTTTCATGTGCTGCTCTCATGACCGGCTCTGAGCTTTTGGGTGCTGTTTTCGTTGGTGGTCACAGGGATCAATCAGAATGAGGAGGGAACTTCACAGTTAATTTGTGTCTGTGCTGTGCATAAGATGTAAATGTGGTAGCGTATGATGCAGGTGAGAAATTTTGACAAGTCAGTGCTCTTACCTTTGACCCACTCTCTTTTGGGAGGTCTGCATCATGCTTCCCAGATCCTAGCTTTTGGAAGTGATGCCTTGACCTAATGCTGCTTACCTAATGATGCTTACCTAAAATAGAGGTTAGACAAAGTTCAGAGAATAAAAAGCAATTATATTTATTGAAGGACCTTCAGGTGTATTTAGGGCAGACACAGCCCACCCAGGGGCTACACCCAAAATGGACAATGCGTCATGAGTTTTTCATACTTTATAGGTTTTGTCCAGTTGCATATCTGGGGTTAATCCTCCAATTACAGCTTCAGGTAATGAAGTCAGTTACTCCAAGTTTGCTCCCCCACCCAATTCACTGTTGTTTACATACCTTGGGGCCTGAGACAGTAAGGTGTCCTTGAGTTTGGAGCTTAGAGAAATTGTGTTGTCTAAAAATGAGAGAACAGTAGCTTAGCACCCTGTGTGGAGTCTAGTTATACACTGGAAGAATGGCAGTATTACAGATACATGAAAAATAGAGGAACTAAAATCCTAAGGCATCATAAGGGACTGCCAAAAAGCAGCCAGGTGCATAACAAATTGCCATGCTGTCTCCAGCAAGTACAGAGCTGTGGTAGTGAAGAAGGGTAGACCAGGGTAGAATGTTGAATGTAGGAAGAGACGAGGATAAAGGTGATGTGAGGTTTGAGACATAGGTGGGCTTTAGGAGACTTTATTGTACCAGGTGCAGTGCAGTTGAAATGTGGCCTTACTGCCTTTAGGCCAAGCTTAGCTCCAGAAATTCTTGGCCTGCTTTACTGTGTGGATCAGGAGCCTGGTCTGTGTTATGTAGGTTGTCTCCTTATGTTATTGTAGAAGAGACTGGAACTGGAGGACAAAGAATACAATGTAGCCACAACTCTTGGAATATATTTTTAGTTCTTGCACTCTGTTAACTATGCTGAACCTAAGTTAATCCTACAGAACCAGTTGAATCTTGTGAGGACTTAAAATCTGTTAGGCCTTTGCCAGACTTCTAGCATGACCACAATGATGTTTAACAAACCAGAATTTCCAGGGTCAGTTTCTGAAATACCAAACACTTAGCCCTGTCTGTATCATAGAAATGCACTTTTGTAGACTGAAAGGCTGCATCTGACACTGTTTGCCAGAAAAGTCCCTGACAAGCTTTTCCTAGCTTAGCATGTCAGGCTTACAAAGAGCCCAAGCTTGCACCTATGCATGTCTTTACATTTTTCCTGTCCTTAATGTACATATCTAGTTTTGTGATGGTTGTCTTATGTGCTCTTTAACAAGACCTAAATTCCTTTTTCTCTCTGCCTCTTCCTGTCGTGGCAAAACCACTTTTTTTTGCTCACTTAATATATACTTGCCAGGCATCAACTTCATCTGAAGGTGATATAACATTTGCTGTACCCCCCTGCATTAGTTGCCTTCTAATATTTTCAGGTTAGAACATGCATTTCATGGTTCCTGTAACTGTTTCTAAGACACATACCCCCATCTGTGATGCATTTTTATGTTACATGAATATGGATCTGGTCTAAGACTGAGCTGTGAGAAAAAAGATGTCTGTATTGTCTCTGTCACTATAGAAAATACCTCAAAAACAGTTTGTTCTGGTTTCTTGATGGCACGTTTGTCCCTTTTGAATCCTTCCTCTCTTTATCTTGTGTCTGTTTGATGTGGTACATCATGAAAGTTTCTGCATGCTGAATACAGTAGTAAGTGCTGTAGTTAACTTTAGTTTAATATTTTAAAAATAGATGTCACTGAAAGCAGAAGATTTTTCTGGCAGGATTGTGTGGGTTTAACATCTCAGGAGGAGACATTTTAGGGAAACCTCTTTAAGAGTAAACATAATGAATACAAGTGTTGGTGAAGGAAGGCTTCCAAGTTGGTAATGCCGTGGTTTAATGCCAATTTTTACACTGTTGTAAATAAATTATAATTCAGGTGTATTTCCAGAGTCAGAGAGTTCCAGGTATGCCAGTAAGCAGTTAAAGTGAAAAATCTGTCAGCCCAACTATTTGGGAAATAGTAATAGGAGGAAAGAATAGTAATCATTACTAACCTAAAACTTTCAGTTTATCTAGAGTTTTGCTCCCAGATTATATTGAGATGGAACAGTACTTACAAAAGTACCCTTTTTAAAGTAAGATTAATATATTGGGCTCTGTCTGCTCATAGTGATCCAGTCTTAAAAGACAAAATCTTTTCAAGGCTGTTCACAGTTGAATTGATTTAGTGTAGAATAGAAAAAGTCAAGGCATTGAAAACACTAAACAAAGTGCAAGGATTGATAAACCTAAACTACAGTTCCCCCAGTGAAGTGATGTGTGTTACCGATGGAAGGATTTTAAAACTTGTTCTGTGCATGTGCTGCTGTAAATAAACTTTAAGGAAAAAAAGCCTTAGATGAAACCAACCTGTAAACTTAGCAAACTGGACAACTAATGGTGCTTGTTAAGTTGCTTGTTAATATATTTGAAAATTTATTTGTTGGGTTTATTTCAGTCCAGGCTGTTCTAAAGTGTGCAACACCTACCCAAAACCACCAAACAGTGGCTTGTGTCTGAATGGCGATAAAACTTCGTTTGGATATTGAACCAATTTGACTAAACTAGCCATTAAAATTCCTGCCTTTTGTGTACATCAGCCTACATGTCTTGTTTATAAGAAGTTCTTATTTCATAATTAGTGGTAGTTTGTAAAGTATCTTAAGCTGGCCACTTCATAAATATAACAGCTGTTTTAAATACATTTCCTTTTCACTGCAGAAGATGCTTTGGTGGAAACAGGAGAATGCCTTAAGCAATTAGATGTATTTAGTGCTGCAAATAATTGAAAGGTGTTTAGGTACTTTCTTGGACATTTTGGAGTCATGAAGGTCCATTCAAGAGGCCTGAGGAAGCTGTTGCTTTTAGGAGTATGGAATAAACCAAGCCCTTGGTGGTGATTGATAAATAAGCAGATACTAAAAGTCAACTTTATTTCTTCTCCTTTTGTTCCCTTGGACATTCTTTTTGAATTCAGAAGTGGATTTTGTGCAGTTGATGTATTTTACAGGAAGGAGGTCATACATTTCTTCGTAGAAAATTTGGTTTTAGTTCTCTTCAGATTCTGGAAAGATTTTTTTGTACTTTTCGTGTCTGTGAAACTCAGAATCTGTTGCTGTTTGTCAGTGTATAAATAATAAAAGGGAAGTTGTGAAGTGGACTAGGTGATAATAATGTAGATATTTGTAGAAACCTTAAATGCTAAAATAATGCTGTGACATTCAGAGACTTGTTTATGGGACAGGATCCTGATTATGTGGAGATCTGCGGAACAGAGTTAACAAAAGCAGAAGAAAAAAGTGTTTTTACAGTCTGTGTGCAATATTTCTTCGCAGCGTTTTTTTAGGTGGTAAAGAACAGTTAAAAGCCAGCATCTGATTAGGTTCGGTTTGGTGGTGGTTTAACCTGAGCTAAGTTGGGGCTGCTGAAGTCCTGAATGGTTTTGCATCCTTTATTCTGCATCAGATCTGATCTTTAAACCAAGGGCTTGAACCAGTAGAAAGTTAATTGCTTTATGCTGATTTAACTCCCTCAACTGGCTTATTACAGGATGGGCTTATCTGAAAATGCTTATCTAGGGGCAGAATAATGGCAGTGAACACCCAAGAATTAAGTGTTCACAGTTTTGGATAGTGGCTGTTGTGCAAGCAGCACAATGAAAAATGCACAATCAAAAGCTATATGGCCTTGAACTGTGATAACAGCAGCTCTAAGCACAAAGTGCAGTTAACATACAGTTCTCAAAACTAGGATCAAATGTCTTCCTGGCTATAGTTGTGTTAGGTTAAAAGCCAGTCTCTTTGTTCCCTTTTGCTGTGTGCTTGCAGTACATGTTAGCCCTCACAATGGGTGTTTGCTCACATACCTAGTTCTGGCAAACCAGTACAGACTGGGAATCCTAAGTGTTGATTCCTCCAGGATATTAGGAGTTATTATTTGTGAAGATGCAATGAGGCTTTATTTTCCTCAGGTAGAACCAGGACACTGATATGCCTGCAGTGCAGTGTATCCCTGAAATGTAGATGGCGTTTGTCTGTGCTGGAGAGGGACAGGAGAGGGAGTTCTCACTGGCTGTAGGAAGTTGAGTCTTTTCTTATATGTGGCAAAAGGGATAAGCAAGTCCAGGCAGCCCAGTTTAAAACTGTGATCATAGCATTATTTTTAGTTCCGTAGGATGCCAATAATTTGTTTTGTATAACTACATGGAGACCTATATCTGCTACTGCTAAGTGAATATTTACCAACTTAGGAAATAAGTAATTTTTTTATTTTTGAATAAAAATGGACATTTAATTGTGCTTGTTGCACAGATTGAATCACGTATCAAATACAGAAAATTAATTTAGGATTGCTATGGTGGCACATCTTATCCTCATCTATTTTTTCCTGAGCTGTTTCAGCCTTTCTGAGTTTATGACCCTATATCTGCATAGGTGAAATCGAATTCCTCAAAGTCTTAACTCTGCTGGCACTGCAGTGAAATGATTTTTTTTTTGTCACATGGAAAGGTTTGAGATAATACAACTAAACTACTCCTATAATAATTGAGAGGCGTTTCAGTGGCCCACTTCTTTATCTTGTTTAAAAGTCTGTACTTAGAGTGCAGGAACTTGTCTTTTTGTTGGGTGGGGTCCTTTTTGTTGTAATAGACATTAATGATACATCTGACAAGCATTTCTGTCTAATTGTATCCAGAACAATATATTTGAGACAAGTATGAGACTGGGATGATTATAGTGAGAAGCAGTGCTTACCACTGATGTTGATGTATTTGAATTACTACTTTATTGAAAAAGCAGTATTTCAGCTTTGGGTCGCCTGTAGGGGTAGCTTACAGAAATAATCTTTAAACTTCTGAAATTTCAGCGTCAGTGCTGTTTCTGTAATATGAAATCTGTTTATGCATGTCATTTGGGAAGAAATAAAACCTCTAGCTCATTTTATACTATTTTACATCTTAAGCCTGTATCAGTTGAACCTGGTATTACAGAATCAGAATTTCAGTGAACTTTGGGATGTAAAACTATGCATATGGCAGTTTATAAATTTGCTTCTTTTGAGCTGACACCTTGAGCTACAGTTTTTTAATTTGATTGTTTAATCAAATTAGTTATATGATAGCTTACTGTGGGACGTGATATTTGCCTTCTAAGCTGCTTTGCTTTGCACTATGCGGTTAATGTTAAGGATTGCTTGAAAAGTGAATCAAAAGGAATAATGGTCTTTAAACTCCAATAAAGCCCAGCCTACTGATTTTTTTTCTTTTCCATTTAAGGCATATATGCCACTACATGGCCATTTAACAGTTCCGCAACGTTTTTGATCATCTGTCCATTTTATAAGTAGTTTTACTTTGAAAACATCTTTAAAGGGATGTGCTTTGAATTACATCTTGGTAGTAGGACTGACACAAAAATTGGTAATGCTGAAAAATATTCAGAACTAGTCTAGTTACCTTCTGTTTCCCTTTAATGGGTGATGACACCTTTGAGAGAGAGGAGTGTTATTTTTCTCTGTGCTGTTTGTCTTTTTCAGCTTTAGAAGGATGCATTGACCTGTGCACTGTGCTCTGGGATGGCCCTGCTGGCAGGGAGGTTGGGCCAGGTGACCCACTGTGATCCCTTCCAGCCTGCCCCATCCTGGGATTCTGTGACTTAGACCCAACATTAAGAATTAAGATCAATTCCTTGAAATAATCTTTTAGCAAATGACAGGGATTTTTTTAAAAGTATTTTCTGCGCAGTAAATCAGTCACACTGCACTATACAGTAGAAGTGACTGTTCTAACAGTAATTATATAGTGATACTGTAAAATTTCATTAGCAGGGTGTTATAGTAATTATTTAAGGGTTACTGTTGTTACATCTTACAAGGACAAGAATTTAGTTGGTGTGATTTTTGTATTGCCACTGCCTGCCTAAAAATTAGACACGTTTGCAAAGTTAGTGAATAAATTGTTTGGAGTACTGGTCAGAACAATATTTCGTGCTTAATAATGAACTGGATCATTTAGGGTTGTAACATTCTAGAATGTATTTTAAGTGTGTCTGTGTGATATCTTCAGACTGTAATTTTTTATTCTACTTGGTGTTAACCATGTTAGATCTAGAAAAACCCCTTGAAAATAATAAAGCGAGTTATTTTCAGAATCGTTTGAAAGAACACTTAAACCCATACTATAATACATGTTAACAAGTTTGCATTCAATTTGGAAAAGCTTTTCGCCTCAAAAAAAGCTTTTAAACTGCCATAGGAATTTCTGAGTGTTTCAAAAATATAGGCAGTTTTAGTGCCAGAGCTACAGGAAGGCATCTGTAGGGTTGAGACATGAGAAAGTTAACAAAGAAATTGTGCTTGGAAACAGAGTATCTGTTTCTGCCAGAACTGTCATCTCCTGGTTTTCTGGTTAAATGTGTGATACCAAATACATCCTGTTTTCCATATGCAGAATGACTCCTGTGGTAACCTGGATTTGTTTGCCTGAGCTCTGTAGTAGAAATACTGGTCTGAATTTACTTTTTACATCTTAGAAGTTCCAGGCAGGTAAAAATGTCTAAAATTCAGAGTGCAGTAAATTTTCTGGCAAACTCAAATTTCTTCTTATGTTTTAGAAACATTGAATTGGTTTAGTCTAAAATCTTGGTTGATTGTCATAATGTGTAGAACTTGTGCTAAGAGTGCATTATCTTCCAGGGAAATGTTGTTTTCCGGGTGAATTCCAATTTAGTAACTCCATCTTAAAAACTGAGCTCTGGAGTGTTACACTGTTGGAATGTTATCTTTAGCTTGACTGTGTAGGTGGGATAGAACTTTTCAAACACTGCTTGTGATCTCTTATGTCTTCTTTTTAATTTTTCTAGACTGCTGAATATGTCCCAGAAAAAGTGAAGAAAGCTGAAAAGAAACTAGAAGAAAATCCATATGACCTTGACGCTTGGAGCATTCTCATTCGAGAGGCACAGGTTTAGTGATATAGGATTACATTTCCTTATCTATGGTCCACTCAAACTATTTGGTTCTGGAGTAAAATCAGCGTATTCATTTACATAAATCATAATATTGTAAATGCTGTTTTGATTTTCAATTTTTAGAATCAGCCTATAGACAAAGCACGGAAGACCTATGAACGCCTTGTTGCCCAGTTCCCCAGTTCTGGCAGATTCTGGAAACTGTACATTGAAGCAGAGGTTAATATTTTTACATTTTTTCTTATATAACATTTCATAGGATTTTAAGTTTATATTTTTATAAGCATGAAAAAGATAGGCACATAATATCTAGGGGAAAGGGGATTTTAAATATGCCTTGCCTTTATTTTGTAAAATAGGTACAAAGGAATGATTAAAATGAATTCTAAAGTATTGGGTCTTTTATGAGTTGATGATTGTTGCATTATGGAATTGCAACAACATTAAAACTGTTTCAATGGTATTGGAGTGCTTTAGCCTTTTATTTGCTTGTCGTGTCAATTTATTGCCTCCCGTGTCATTTACTTAGAGGACTTTTTTTTATTTACACATACAAACTTACTTGAGTGATTTTCTCTGAATATTTGGTTCTTTTATTTTTTTTTTTTGCTTTCTTAGAAATTGAGTGTTTCTGTAAGCGGTGTTTGCAGGGAGGGTGTGGGGATGGAAGCTAATTTCTGAATGAAAGTGCATTAGCACAACTCATTAGCTTTTAAAAATCCCAACCAAATTGTGATTGTTTACATAACTGGGTAAGACATCACTAAGTGCATTGGTCAGTTAAACTGTCTTTAGTGACATGCCATGAAATTCACTGTATAATCATGGGGGGTGGTGGTGGTGTTCGTTTGTTTTGATTATTTTCTGTAGCTGTTACTTAATACTTATACACATGGTTTCTCTGGGCATCTTCTAGCTGCACATTTTTCTTGAGACAGATTTTCTGTGTGCTGAACTTCAGGGGTGGGGACCTGTATTCTGCAGATGAGAAATGAGCTCTCTTTTTCTTCCATTTTATGTGAAATTTCATTGCATATTTATAATATTTTATTTTACATTAAATTACATAGTCAGACATGTCTGGCAGTAAATTTTGAAGATAAGGAAAATTGGAATCATGGGAATCTAACAGAAATTTTTATATTACGGTTCATATTAAGATGCTACAGTGCAAAACAGTGCCATCTAAATTGAATGTTACTAGATTAAATGTATAGAGTTTTCACTGTCTTGTTTCCAGCAGTTTGTGGCAGTAGTTAGAATGTTGGTGGTTATTCATGTTTGGGAGATTGCAAATGGACTAATGTACAAATACATATTTTTCCTTTTGGACCCTGCAGCCCAAGTCCATTAGCCTCTTGTACCCTGAAATGTTTTCTACAAGTTCTAGTCTTCAGAATCTAATCTAATTTCAGAGTTACATTAAATTACCCGATACTTGTGCTTTTTAAAACCTTTATCTTTCCCGTGCCTCAAATCTAAGAGTTGAGTAAGGCCATGTCAGAAAGCCAGTACTGTACTGTACATCCTTCAGCAGAAAGGCCTGTTACCAGTGTAAGGCTTCCTGTCTTGAACTACCCTCAGAGATGAGCTACAGACGTTACCTCCCCTAATCGATACCTTTTAACTAATTTGTAATCTATGAGTATTTTGAAACATTAACAGTGGCAAAGCTTGTAACATTCTAGGGTGTAATATTATACCTGCTCCTTCAAGGAAGGCAGAGCAGCATCTCAGCAGTTATATCCAGCTAACACGAGGTAAATCTGAGAGGGAAAGAATTGGCATAACCATCACTAGTTCTTGTGTGTCTGCTTATTAATACACTTCAAATATTAGAGAAATGGAATATAGGATTCTGTTGTTCAAAACAATGGAAAAATAGGAAATGTAGATTTCTGGTAGAGGTTACAGCTGAAGAGGGTTATATTTGAAAGAAATGTAAGAGGGTAATTTTCAGAAATTTATCTTTCCTTGTAACAACCAAATTTTTAAAATCTCAGTTATGGCTTAATTTTCAGCTTCTCTTTCCTTGTTCTAATAACATATTACAACTCATATAGTGGCAATTTACCAAGGAAGCAATATGCTTTTCTCTGTTTCTCTTAAGTTTGTGAGCATATATATAGCTGTAAGTTGAAATAGCTTTGTATTTCCAAATTGCTCTCTAAAAAAAACATATGTTCACACAATTGGGCACTGTTGACAGTGTTGGTTTCAGTTGCATATCATATGTACAGTCCATCTGGGTGAATTCAAATCAAAATGCTTTATCAAATGTTCTTTTAACACTGTGGTTAAATTAAGACTTCAGGTAATTTTTGAAGGCTACTTGAGATAGATGGATTGCATTAAGGCTTCTTTTATTGCAGCCTTAATATGTACAAGGTGTATAGGGAAAGTATTTTCCAAAAGCATTCTTCCTTGGCAATTTCTGTAGTCTTCTCCTGATAGAAAGCTTTTCTTGGACTGTTCAGAAGTATAGAACCTTCCAGCCATGTCTTAGTAAAATAAATCTGTGGTAGCTCTCTAGCATTGCTTTTGATTTGCTTTTGCTGCCTCATTATTGAAATCTGAAAATTGCAAAATCTTCAGTAATGTGTTACCTGCATTTCCTCTGATGTCAAAACAAGCATCTTACTTTTTAACATAAAAATGTTTTCTCTTTGCATCACAGAAAGACAGAATGGGGGAGGGAAGTGGGGGTTCTTTTCTGGCAGGTTGTCTTTCACTAGAGAATTTTGCCCTCTGAAAGACGGAAATCAGAGCTGAATAATATTAGCTAGTTGTGTGTTATTGGAAGATGAGCCGTGGGAGGGTTATGAAAATGGCCTTATGAAAAAACTAGCCCTTTAACAGCTGTACTCTTGATGAAATTTTTAGGAGTCTTTAAATTCCCTTTGCATAACTTGACAAATGTGTTCTCTTTAGTCACTTCCAGTCTTCAGTAGAAATTGTTTATAAACAATCTGAACAAATACTGCATATGCCAGTTCCTTTTTTAATGTATAGCTTCTAAGTGCAGGCCTTACTGCTGTGATTACCTCTTGGTTTTATGGCTGTGTTTGTTCAGCTCACTGACTGTTTTTCTTTTTGTGTGACTGTGTTCCCTAGTAGAATACAGTGTAAAAAGCAGTGCTCAGCACTTAGTGTATCATCCAGCTTGCTGCAATTGATACACAGACCATGCTGAAGTAACCAGATACTTCAAGTTAGCATTTTATGTGCCAAGCACTGATTTATATGCTCTGCTGTCTGTAATGTGACTGGTTAGGTAGTCAGTAGAACATGGAATTTAAGTAGGAAGGGCCTGCTTTGGCAGTTTGTTAATGGGAATTACACTATTAAAATTTAAATTGATGAAAAAGTTTTGATTCTTGCACTGGTTCTTATTTCTTCTGACCTTCAAAGAAGAATTGCAGGACTTAGAAATAGCATAATTGGATGAAACAACTCCCAGTTCACAACTTTTTCTGGATCATAGTTTTTGAACATCTAAGTAGAGTTTTGGGTTTGATATGTATTTAAGCAAGTAAAATAGTTAACTTGCTATTCTGCATCTCTTAAAATTTAGGAAGTGTAACAGTAGTGCTGCTCTTCCCAGACTCGTTTTCTCTAGTTGCTTAAAATATGTTTTTCTCTTGATACCTTTCTCATAAAAATCTCCTCTCAGAAAACTTGACTCAATTCACATGGTAGTGCCTCTTTCACAGTTGTGTAAAGGAGTATGTAAGTCTCAGTGCCACATGTGCCATAATGTTAAATTCATAGATCACACGATCTGGACTCTAGCCTCCTCTGCTGATGTGCTGTGTCTTCTTGGGTAAGTTATTTAACCTGTTTACCATTATTAAACAGATATCTACCTACCTCACAGGGTTGTTGTGAGGCTGTTTTAGTGATTAAAGTGCTTTTGGCACCTGAGTAAAAGGTGCTACAGAAATGTGAAAATAAATTCCAATGTAATACCCTCTGATCTCATAGGCCCAGCTGTCTGTTACTATTTCCTTTGTCACTTTGACTGTTTGAAGCATCTTTTAGCTACAGAAAGACCTGATAATGCTTTTCATGCACATGGAAGAACATTTACTTTACCAGTGTCTTAAATACTTTAGTAGTTCTGAAGCAAGCATTTGAAGTCACTTTTTTCCTCTGCTGTTTTCATTTGAGAAATCACCAGGTTGAAAATCCTCTTAGGCACATTTATTAAACTGTGTTCATGTATTTGCAACATTTTTTAAAATGATCCTAGGAATTTTTAGTTCCAGTTACTCTGAATGGAAACTTTCCTCTGTAAATGTCCTGAATGCTTCAGGCCAGTTCACACCACACCTTTTATCTTTTTTATCGCGTGTACAGCATTATATCCTGGTCACTTTGAACTGTTGTTAGTGGGGGTTAAAAGGCTGCCATAATTAAAGACATAAAAATCAATCAGAAGGCAGTTGTGACAAATAGCCCAAGTCTAGAAACAGTAAATACAAAGCTGGTAACATGCATGTAAAAGGTTTGGCTGTTAATATGTATTTTTTGTCTTTCGAATTTTGCAAGTAAAACACCTGTGTTATTGCTTGTCCTAAAGAAATGCAACTAGATAGATTTGTTTACATAACTTCTATTTGATACGGACACTTTGAATTTTAGATGGCTTGGTAACAAACCAGATGCTGGATGAGGAGTCAGAGGGTGGGACCACAGTTTAGGGTTGATTGTTTTGCATTTCATCATATGCAATACATCAGTATCTTTAATCCATGTAATTCACACTGGTGTGGATACTAGTCAGAATGTATCATTTAACGTACTTGTATATGAAAAATGTAAATAAAACAATTTAGAAAAATTATTGTTTTTGTTTAAAATGTCTGTGTTTCTTCAAAGCATTTTCTTCCCCTGTTTTACTTTAATCTGATTATGAATTCAGAAAAGAGAATGTTGTACATACCACCAAAATTATTCTCCTTGGGGAAAAATGGGAACTGACTTCTGTCAGGAGGAAGTTGGAGTGATCAGAAGTCAAAGTAGAATAGACTTCTTGGCTGAGATGCTGTTTAGTGGTCATTTCAACTGAAAATATTGTATATATCATCAGCTGATCTTAGTTAATTTCTTAATGAAAGTCATCCCCATGATAATCCATGCCCACCCCACTAGCCAGCCACATTTCTCATGGTAAACTTCTGCTTTGAGAAACTGCTGTACAGGTGCCCTGTACAAATAACCATATTGCACAGTCTTGACTACCTCAGTCTGAGATTTTCAATCTTTTTTTACAACTGTATTATTTATGATCTTTTCTTATTCATGTGTGGACTTGTTCCATTCCTGTTAATAAATGTTGTTCTGTCTGTGTGATTATTGTAGACTTGCACTAGAAAGTGAATGCAACTTCTTTGCTGTCTCTTCTGCTCAATATGTAAATACAGGTGTGTACATCTTGCATAGTTCCCCCGGTCCTACAAGTTTTGTAATATCAGAGTGTTGCCCACATATTGACATTTGTAGTTTCAGAAGATGAGTAGTACAACACTAGTGGGTTTCTTCATAATTCTGTTTTCTGTATTTGATCATTAAAAATACTATGGGGAAGTTTTAGGAAAGTTTTGAAGTGGAAGGGATGCCTAATGAAGAAATTACTCTGAACCCTCTTCTATAGTGTGTTGCTGTTTTCACATGAATAAACACAAACTACTTCCTGTTCTGTTGTATTCTTTCCATGTGGGGTGACAGAAATGTATCCGTTAGAAATGTTAGCCGTGTACTCTTGTTCACAACACTTTTGAAGTCTCACTTTCAAATGTTACAAGGACAGTGAAAACTTTTCTCATTGTGTGCTTTCTTTTGAAGTCATTTTTTGATTCTTCACTGATATTTTGAGGGGGTAATCTGTGTGTTAGGTCAGGCACAAACTTGGGCTTCTTCTGTCTGAACCTGAAAGAACCAGAAGTAAAAAAAGGTTTCTTGTGTACCCTGTATTTGCAATGGATTGGTTCTCTTCATCTGCACGGGAAACTATAATTGTAATTTCTAATTGTTTCCAACATCTCTTCCAGCTGCCAGCTGGTTGAGTTTCCTGATGCTCTTTATTCAGATTTTGAGAAGCGTGATGGCTGAAAGAACACGTTCTGTTAAACCTTCTCTGCTAGAGCTACTACATGAAATAATACATGACTATTTGCTGCAGAATGTCTGTACAGACTCAGAAGGCTTTGAGTCATGGCTGGGATGAAATCCAGGGGCTTCTCTTAGCTGGAAGCTCTGGCAGTAAGCCCTTTCCCATGGCATTCCTATGTCCTGTTAGTACCAGTGGTCTTCATTTACAAATGTGCTCTGAGGTTCCCCCTCATTTTTCCCTTGATTTTTCTCACCAGGGGCTTCAGTGTGATGGATGCTCCATATCCAGTAACAGTTTTGGACTTCTGCAATGGCATGTGGTGTACCTAATACCCTATGACTTTTTTTTGTTTCTCTGATTAAACAATTCAAAAGTGAGAAGAAGGAGTATGCATTGGGTCATAACTGTACCATTGCCCAGGCAGCATTCAAATTTTTGTGCACATTGTACACATGTAGTAAACTACACATAAGGAAATCTTGAAATAATTTGAATCTGATCCATATTGGGGTTTCACTGGTTTGGAAGTGACAAATATTTATAATACAAAAGCATGAGAGCATTTCCAGATTTCATTGGAACATTGTAAATGTTACATTTTAAGTATTGGCAGATGAGTAGAAAGATGTTCTTTTTAAATTTTGTTTCTGCAGTTTTCATTAATACTTCTCTAGGGTGGAGTTCTGTTGCATCTTGAGACAAGACTGTTTGCTAGACCTCACTGTTAACTAGGAGTGTGAACAGCTGCTTTGTCTCTGTTCCCTTAAAAGCAGAATGGACAAAGTCCTGTGAGAGGGGCTGTGTATTAATCTCAGTTTGCACAAGTTCCAGTGAGGACACACTGCTGATCTCTTAGTAGATGCCGTAACGAGTGGTCTTGTAGACGGCTGGGCCCAAGGCTTTCAGAGCTTTAACATCTTTAACTTACTCCAGAAGGAGAAGAGATAATTTTTGGTATGCTGAGGATGTGTGGTAATTTTACTCATGCTTTCACCCTGGCTCTGAGTTTCAGCAAAACTACTTATATATATATTTAAATTATATAGGTTTTATCATTACTTCAAACTATTCCTCTAAATCAACTAATATGAAAAGTTTAGTAATGTGATGGAGGATCAAGTGTCTTAACTCCCTTGATTCCTGTATTACATCTGGATAAAACTTAGAGTTTCTAATGAGGACAGGGTACTCTTTCCAGTTCCTCATGGTTTGCATTCATGCTTGAAACAGAGAATAAGATAGCCAGTGTGTGAAACTGGAACAAGAAATGGCTGTACATTCTTGCTATAAAGAATCTAATACTTCTGTATTGGTTTGTGTGAGAATGAATACATTGCTTAAAATATGTTTCAGGTCTTGCATTTGGACTAAAATAATGCAAGATTGTTCAATTTATAGTGTTTTGTATGTCCAGACTGCAACAGTCATCAGCTTCCTTCAGCTGTCGTTCAACCTGGAAGTAGAGGTTTTCAAACACAGTTTTTCCTGTTCAAATGAAATAAAAATGAACTCTCAGATTGAAATTTAGATTTGCAAATGGGATGGCAGGTGTGTAGTTGTATATGTGCTGTCCTGCAGATTAGCCAGACATGATGAAGTTAAAATGTGAGCTAACTTCATTGTGTTCAGTGGAGCTGCATTTATACACCAAACTATGTTTGAAACATTCTCTTAATTTAGGATTTTGGTTATTTTAATTTTTAGAGTTAAATGAAGACTGACTACAGGTTCTGTGCCTGTGGATTCCTCAGGAATCTCTCAGACTATGTATATGCACGTGTTAATTTGTGTATATGTATGTTTAGGTAATCAGGTCGCAGCATAATTCATGTTCTTTTTAAATCATAGACTAGAAATAGGAGTATATGAGCGTATCAGTGCAAATTGTCTACAGATAATTTACTCAGGCTACCTGAAAGTTTAGAGATACTTAGAAAAATAATTATGTAAAATATATTTAGAATAACAGTGAAAAGGATTTTATTATCTGCAACTTCAGTCTGAGTGCAAAAACATGACTTGGTGCTGTATGTAAAGGAGTGGGGAGACAGAGCTAGATTTCCTCTGTATAGTTGTCTTGAACCCAGCATTGGCCTGCCTTTTCTCCATTCCTCCCTACCCATCACAGTACTGTTTTTACATGTTTTTATGGGCAGATGTAGAAGTATATTCAGTGTAAGAGTTGTGAACTCTCAGGTATTGCTGGGGACCATATCTTTCAATGTGTGCTTGCAGTTCATCTGTCAAATGATGAGGAGGTTCCAGGAGGCCTTAGCCAGAAGCTGTCATTGCACAGCTCAGTTGTGTTCTTCCAGTGCTGTCATTCCACCGACTATTTTGGATGGGGCAGCAAGGGGAGTGGGGGGGAGATTCCCTAGTAATGAAACATTACTCCTGATTTTGTTTAAAAAATAAATCTAAAACTAATCCCATGACAAACTTTTTAACAGTGTAATTATCGCGGAAGAAATCTGGTACTCTTGCCATCTCTGAATTACACGCATGCAAATGAATAGCTGCTGGTGAGATTGTGATGGTATTGCATTTGTAAAGTGTGCTAATGCATCTAGCAGCTTGTGCTGGGCAGTATATTGTAGAAACTGTTCTGAATTAATTTCTTTTAGACTTTCCCTGAAACTCGGTTTAGTTGGTCTCTATAGGTTACTCTTTGATATTGTATCACAGGTAGTTGGAAGATTTCATTCTAGCATGCAGGAGCTTGAGGTAAAAGAAGCCTTGCAATTGATGTTAATATAGCAGAGACTAGAATGATGGTAATTTAATATATGTAGGCTTGCAGCTACTTAAAGGTGTTAAGCACTTCTAATATGCAATTAATACAAGTTGAAGATGAATGACAGTGAATAAGTTTAAAAAAATTGCTTTTGTAACATTAGTTTTTGGAAGCTTAGTTTACAGTTTTCCTTCCACCAGCTTCCTTTGGAAGCTTAGCTTAGTTTTCCTTCCACCAATGATAATTGACCCCTTCCCAGATCTTCATGACATTGCAGTAATTAATGGTTTTAGTTATAAGCACTATGCTTTGCAAGTCTGCCTGCACAACCTGACGATGCTGACAAGTTCATACATGAAGAAACATTTCCTTCCTACCGGATTAGAACAGCACTGGGAGCCTTAGTCCAACAGGTTTCATTTCACTGGGGGAATTTAGTCATTCTAATCCTGACTGACTGTGGCTTTGGGAATTTTAAATTCTGCCTAATTGCAAGATTATGCTAGTGTGCTTACTGCATGTGATAATGGCTGAGTGTCATATAAGAAGTGACTAGGATAAAGTACTTTTCATTTGTTATAAAGAATGTAAAGTTTCAAATGGACTGGTTGTAAACAGACTGGGATAAACGTTTAAAAGTACACATCGGTGCCCTGGAAAACTCTACTAGCTGTTTAGGCTTTTCTTTGTAAAAATGCACTCTTAAAACAGTTCTAAATGCTTGGCTTGTTGGCTCAGGTTACCTGAAGAGGTGCTGTGGGTGCAAGCTACATACAGAGCAGGGTTTCCATCCCTTCTCCACGCCCTGAAAAAGTAATTGCTGCCCTGGTACCTGTGTCTTACTTGCCCATTGTTGTTGTCCACTAGTTACCATTTCTCAGGGAAATGTTACCAGTAAATTTATCTTGACTGAAATTCTGCACAGGAGTACCTGAGGTACTTGATGGACAAGTACCTCAGAATATTCCACAGTATTTGCTCCTGATAAAATACCAGTGCTCATGAGCCTGAGTAAGAAACAGAGTGTATGATTTATTATTAAAGGATAAAATTTCAGGTTCTCCCATATAAGATGTGACTAAACATAATTCAGGGCTTGCTCTTTTTTGGAGAGGGGGGAATTCAATTTCAGATTGATACTCAAAAATTACATAGCACATGCTTTTTTTTATGTGTACAAGATGGGTATTAAAAGGAAAGTAGTGTGGAACTTTAAAATTAGCTGACAGGCTTGAATTTAGCAGGAATATTTTTCTGGCACTAAGCAAATGGAGGTAAGTTTTGTGCTAGTAGTCTTTGCTGATAAAATTTACAGTTGCGTAAGAAATCTCAGCTATTTACAAAAAGAAAAAAGGCACAAATATATGACATGTTTATTTGTCATTTTACTGATGTTCTCAAAATTTGGATTTATCCCTAGAAAAAGTTGTGAATAAGGTCAGTTTGTGGGTTTTTAATTTGCCAGTGAGAAAAATATGGGTGTTTCCAAATTTGAAAATTCTGGCTTATCTTTTGTCTGAGTCACATTTAGACTGTGCACTGAAGAGCTGTCAGTAGACTTCTGGCAGTCTGTCATTTCGGCTTCATAGTCAAACATTTTTCACTCCTCATTTGTGCCTCTAATGCATGGAAATTTTGAGCAACTGCTGAGTTGCACCAGCTGCTTGAACTCAGTGTTAGTTACTAAAACCATTTAGAAAATTATGTTTTTCACCTGTGAGCAGAGATGTCTGCTGCAATCAGTACTAGATGTCAGTACTCTTTTTAAGTTCTGGCTGATGCAGTCAATCACAGAGGTTTTGTAGAGATCCCTCACCATGTTGCTGAGCCTTCCGTGTGGATTTTTTAAACCTGCTGTGTCACCATGACGACATGTACCCAAAACGAGCCGAGCACCGTTGTCAAGCAGAGTTGTCTTCAAAAGCTGGGCTAAAGTGGGGCTAAAAGCTGGCTGGACGTGGGGAGATCCACATCTCTTCATGGGAACCTTGGCTGCCTTGCAGTGAGCTGTGCCTTCTCAATTTAGAGGCTTTACCTTATGTTTTGGTAGCAGATCTCTGTTTTATACTTAGCCAAATATTTTCTGCCAGTGGTGGAGATTATCAGTTAAGCTGCTTTGTTAGTTACATGTCACTTTTACGGAATGCTTTGGTATTGTCTTGTGCTTGGTGTCTTTGTATCAGACCTGCTCTTGGCATCCTAGCTTAAAGCAGCAAAATATAACATAAAATAGCAATCTTAGTATTTCTGAGATCCCTTGTGTGCTTCTATGCAAATTAAATTAGCTGGGAGCCTATATAGCATTTTTAACACTATGCTTTAATTTTCTTTTTTTGCAGGCGTTTGCATCATTCTGTAATGCAAGTGCATCTGAATGTATTCTCTATTTACATAACAATGCCTAGCCTAGGAGTCAAGTCCTCACTGTGTGAATCAAGTCATTGCCTGCTATCCATCTACTGAAGAAGCTCTTTTCTGCAGGAAGTGTTAGAACACTTTACCGTGGGTTTCTGAATGATCTGTTATAGCAGAAAAGCCACAAAATGCTTAGATAGAGGGGTAGGGGAAAGAAGTATCAAACTGACCAAATACCTGCTGTCTCAGAAACAACGGTTTCCTACAATATTTCTCATTTTGCATGGCCAGCACTTGGGGACGGGGTGTGTGCAGAAAAAAACACTTCTCACTGTGAAAAGCAACAAAGAAGTGAGATTAGTACCAAACAGAGGTTTACTGCAAAGAAGCTGTGATTGTTCACAGTGCTCTCTAGCAAGGGAGGCAGAACTACCAGTGGCATTTATTTGTGCTGTATAGGTGTATGGAAAAGTAGCACACTTCTGGTCAGTAAGCAGGTGTTCTTTCTAGCATGTCGGTCAAGGCTGACTTTTCTTGGGCAAGGTTAGGAGTTTACCTGTGCCAGTGTCTTTTCATTACTCCAAAAGCAGTATCTTTAGCCTAAGTATGTAACTAACTCCTGGTGTTTCTTCTCCATATACTGAGAGGGGTAGAGTTAGAGGAAGCTCGGAAGTCAGTTGTATTCCATCTCTCTCTTGTTTAGGCTACAAGGGCTGTGATCTTCTATACTGCTTTTGTGATGAGCTTCTGCATTTCATCTTCCTCCCAAGAAGTGAAATAAGCTGCAGATGTACCTACCTAGGCTGCATGGGAAATGAATATTAGCACATGACTGTTACATTAAAATGTGGCATCAGAGCTCTTCTCTCTGCTAACCCAACACCAGTGAACTTCAAATAGGAAGAGCATAATGAATTGTCTTTACAAGTCTTGTCTTAAAGCACAGCTGACTTAAATGGGATTTAATCCTGCAATTCTAATTGCACAGCGTGTATAGGAAAAAAACCCACAAAGAAACAGAAACTGACTTCACATGAAGTGTAAGTTATTCTGAGTTGACCTGTAAAATTAAAAACTTCAGTGTAGACTTAACCCTTCTCACCTTTTAGTCACAATGTCACCTACATTTCATTTCTAAAGCATGGTGATCTGTGGTTTTATTTTCCAGCTTCAGTGCACCTCTATGTAGCCAATTATTCAAGTGTAGTCACTTACTAAGTTACCTAAGCACTAATATCAACTCATGGATTTAAAAGTAGCTATACACTTATTTTTGTCTTGATCCTGTTTTGTGAATAGTGGGACTGTTCCCATGGATGGAAGCCCAGCAGGCTTAGCTTTAACCTTTGAGGGCATGAAGCTGAAATTTAGGGAAGGAAAAGGGGAACCCACTTGGGTTGGACTGTACTTGGACAGTGTTTAGGTGGGGAAAAGCAGTATAGCATTTAAATATTCTGGAAACTTGAGGGTTTTGTAATATAAGCAGTCTCATTAGCTAGGATAGCAATTACACTCAAATTCAACTATTCTGGAAACAGGATCCAGAGTGGTTATGCAGAGCCTATCTATGAAAAGTTTTTGGATCAAGTCTTTACCAAAAACATTTGTATTGTTCATGTGGTTTCAGATTGGGTTGTTGGTAAACAGTCCAGACTTGATAAATAGATATTGAGGAGACTCTACAGTAAAACTCATATCTTGAAGGAAACTTTTACCACTGAACGCTATTTTTATAGTGAATTCTGTTTTCTCTTAATAGCCAAAAGACAGAAAACTGGATGTTTAATTCTGTAATTGACTCTTCAAATACAGTCTTTCCTTTTCTAATATTACAGATGAGATTTCTCGGTAACTATGATTAGGAATATGCATTCTCAAAAAAGACATGGCAGAGAATTTCCTTGATTTCTGACAGACATGTGAAGGATTTTTGATTAGGGCAGCTGCCTGTATGAGAAAAATAGGCTTATTTCCTGAACTTCAGCAGGAATACCTTGCTACTGTAAACTAAAAGCAACTCTGTCATCATCTGAGGCAGATTATTATCCTAGTTTAGTAAATGATCGACATCATAATGTTTCTTCATGATTCCACAGGAAATCAATGGCAAAGCCAGGAACTACATCCCTTCCTTTTAACCACATCCCTTCCCTTCTTTACATAGCACTGCAGTTGAAGTGTGCTTCGTTTCGGTTTAGTGGGTTACTTTTAGTAGGGTTTATTTTGTAATGCAATATACAATTCACAACATCTTGTCAGCTGCAAATCGATACTGAGGTGCAGTTGCAGAGAATTACCTATGCCTGAGCATTATTCTGCACTATTAACTTTGAGATTTCTGATTTATGGTTTCCTGTGATGAGACAGCTGGCTTCTGTGGTTAGACATGAGAGCCTTTAGGCACTTTTGGAAGCTCAGGATCAGTCTAATGGTTTTGAGAACCATTCTCTGGGCCATTTCTGCTACAAATTATTGGAAAATTGCTCTTTATGTTCTAAGAACAGAGGCAAAACATTAAGAACAATTTGTTCTCTGCTAACGGGCCAAGCTAGTCTTGTACTAATATTACAAGACTAAGAAAATTATGCTGTATGATTTAATTACATCTTTTAGTACCATTTTTTACTCCTTTAGTAACCTTAAGTGTTCTTTAGGACAATTGCTTGTTTGGCTGGCTTTGTTTTGGGGAGAGCCTTTATGAGACCAGTTCCATGCTAGAAAATGTGAGCCATTAATGCCTGGTCCCTGAATGAATTTGACCACTCAAAAGGGCAGCAGTTCTTTCTGGTCTTAAGATGTCTTCATTTGGGCTATTAGCCCTTTTTGCAAAGTCAGTGTGGAGGCTGCCTTACAGATGTGTTGCTTTTTAAAATTTGATATTCAAGGATGTCTTTAAGAAATAAGATCTCTTTGAAATTGTAAATTGCTCAGGTGTGCTGTTAATATATGCTTGGTAAATGAACAGACTCCTTCCTTAAGAATTAGTATTATTTGATAACCGTATTTTTCTAAAAACAAATTCTCTGAAGTACCATAATTGACAGTGCGGAAAAATATGCTTATCAAACTTACTTTTCTGCCTTTGTTATGTAGGCCTTTTTCTTCTGAGAAGAATGTGTCAAAACTGTGGGCATGTGATGAGTATAGTGAGAAATGATGAAACGATAAACTTCATGGGCAACTTAATACCCCCTAAAATACTCCATTTTCCCCAACTATAACATCAAATTACATATTAAACTGCCACTTTCTTACAAATTTTGAGGATATCAAAATGAAAGCAGGAATGATTTTTTAAATAGGTGTATGTTATGGTAGTGAACACTGATTTCTGATAGAATTGAAAAAATGGGATGATTTCAAATTGAGAGTATTAATAAATTAAATCTTAGGTCATAGCCTTGGTTTAGGTGTGAGGTCTGTGTAGCAGAACAATTGGCTTTTTTTTCACCGCCAAGGTGGTGATGCCTCACATATCCTTTATGCCATTATACCCTTTATGCTGGAGTGGTTTGATCCGTGCCTTGTTTTTGAGGTCTGAGCATTGCAAGGAGTTTCTGTCTTGAGTTATGGGGTAATGCCTTGCTGGTGGCACGGGCAGACTGCAGTGTATCTGTGCTTCTAGGATAATAGACACTGGTGCCTGTTAAATTAGCTGAAAAAAGCCTTAGAGGAGTGCCTGTGTCCAATGCCATTGGCCCTGCTGAGGGACTGTTCTCTTATGAAAAGCAGTTGAAGTAGACAAATGGTTCATTTGTCTGATTTTACAAATTAGGGATCTCTAACCCAATGAGATGTGTCAAATACCTTGGCTTTAGGTTTCCCTCTTAATGTAACTTTTAAATTTTAATAATCTGGCCAACAGATAGGACTGCAAATGTTTAATTTCCCTCATTGCATTTTTCATGTTAGAGATATTTTTCAATCCATGTGTGCTTTTGAGTCCTATAATCAGAGAATTAAATGATACAAAATTAACTCTAGGAGGAATATCACTGCTGCTTTGCATACTTCCTAAGAACTGCAAAGGATCCCAGTAGATCTGTTAATGTGGGCTATCTGAAAACATCTTAGAACTTCCACTGCTTCTGTGAAGTGCAAAAGACATTGAGAAACGGGAATAAGAAGTACAAGTGCGCTAAAGTACATGGGGAAAACCAAAATGCATAAGGTGGGAAGGAAGCAAGTTTGCCGGGGTGTGAATGTGGGGTGGTGTTTTCTGCTGTGGCTTAAAGGGAGTGTGAAATTGAAGAGGAAATTACAACCCACGGGGCATGTTGAAAATTGACTTTTCATTAAAACGAGATTGGCAATCTGGGTATGAAGTAGAACCTGGCTTGAAAGTAGTGGGTACTTAGCATTTGTAAATTACTTCATACAGCTAATATTACATTACATTTCATAATGGGCAAATTGCCTGAATAAAAAAGATAATGGTTTTGCTGAGTTGGAGAACATATTAAAGAATGGGTAGAAATAGAGCAAGGAAGAAAAGCTGGCGGTGCTTATGTGAGCTATATATCTGCAAGCTTCATCAAAGAACAGACAGTTCAGTAGGCTGAGGCCAGTACTCACAGGAAAAGAAAACTTAAACATGGAGCATTTCTCTTCTTCACCCCTAATCTCTGGGCATTTTGAAACGTCAGATCTGTAGGGTGGTAACGTAACAGATAAGTGAAGCTGTCTGTCTTTTTGTTTTGAAGAGCACAGAGTGTGCTTTTCATCATGACTTGAAAGAGGCTGTTTTTGCAGCTTCACTTCACTACTAATCCACGAGAGATTTTTGCAATAATGGGCTCAGTTTGTCAGGAAGAATAGCAATGCAAGTAATAAGAGGTGGGTTTGGTGTTTAAACATAACTGCAAATCGGGGTGGGGGGTGTGTTTGGTTGGTTTGTTTTTTCAGTGAAAGTGTGTTCTGGAAAGAAAGTAAATTGCTCAAGCAAAATGAGAAGGGATAGCAGTAGGATGCTGTAGATAGGAAGGAAGAGAAAAGACATGAGAAAGTGCTTCCTTTTTTATAATCAGATTAAAAAGAAAAGAGATGTATTTGATGTCAGAAATAAATGAAGTAGGGGAGTAAATCAGTGATTGAAATTCAGTATCGTTCTCCAACTAGAAAAATCACTGAAGATTTTTGTCACCACAGGTTTTTTTTTTAAGGCTGCCTATCAATAAATATTTTTCTGTACACCCTCTATCTAGTCTCTTGATAGTGATGCCTGAAAATTATGCATGCTTTTCAAAGTATTAACATGAAGGCCTTCCCTGTAGGACCAAGAGGCCAGCATTTCTTGTCAGGGGTAGAGGCAGATGCTACTCCTGAAGATTTGTCTATTTGTGAAAATTAATCAAATTGCACTGAGGTGTAAACCAAAGCACAATAGCTATTTTTAGTAGCTCTGTCTCTGAGCTCTTACTTGTTAGTGAAGTCCTTGTTTTTTACACTAGAGTAGGTATTCAGGAATTTGACAGGGTAGGTAATTCTTTTATATTCCAAACTATGTTATTAGTAGCAAAGGTAAGTTTATTTACTGCAATGCATTAATCTTTCATCACTTCTAGATCAGTGTTTACTGTAAGTAACAGGGAGGTTGTCCATATTCTCAGTCCTTGTATTACTGCACTTCCGGAATGCAGACATTTTGCTCATTCCTAAGCATTTTCTATTCATGTATTCATATGGATTGATTTCTTTCCCAATGCATCTGAAAATTAAAGGTACTGGGTCTTTTCGTCTAATAGATTAAACAAAAATACATCTTCCTCTTGCAGATTTTTTAAATTGGTAATTACTTTTTTATGCAGTTTTTCTAATTAAGAATGACTCTAATACTGTTTTTACTGGGAGTGTTACTCTGTCTGCCGAGTTGAATTTCACAAGTTCTTCTTTTGTAATTTTCTGCTCTGAGCTGCTCCCTCACCACCCTCAGGCCGGTGCAGCTGGATTCCTTTCTTTCCCAAACTTCCAGATAAATCTAGTTTTATGCTTGCAGTTTTCAGAATAGCCTTTTCGAGTCTTCAGTCTAATTTTTGCAATCAGTCAGCGAGGGAGATACTCAGGCAGAGGGTTCTCTAGGCTGCTGCCTCTGATAGATGTTGGTAAAGTGTGTTAACTGGATATGCTTTGGTTAATTGTTTCTGAAGGCTGTTGCAGGTTTTATTAAAGGCTTGGGGTGATGAGGCTGTAATGACAATTTTCAAGAAGTTAAGAGAGTGAGGAGCAGTCTTGCATATTACTTGCCATTCATGCAGTGGCTCTCTCTAGCTCTGCCACTGCCCTGTCTCCATTTCCTGCTGCCACTTAGCCCCTTACGAAAATTGCTGCCCTTCATTTCCTAATTATATATTTTTTTCTGTAGACATGACCACCTTTTTCTGTTTAAAATGGTTATGTGGCTCAGAATTTTGCTATAAAAAGGTCAGCGTTCTGACTAACTGCTCAGTAAGTGCCTGCTCAACTATTTTTGAGTGCAGGGTATTAACTGGTAATTGGATTTACAGAATTTCAGCTTTGGTTCATTAGCGGAGCCAATAGTTACTGAAAAGTTTATTTATTCTAAAATAACAGTGAGCAAATTGAAAGCATGCCTAACTATAAATATATGATAGTTTGTGGGGTATACCACTCTTTTGGTAATCAGGAAACAAGTGTGACACCTAAAAGATGATGATCAGGAAGCATGGCTAGTGGAACACAGGGACAGCTTCCCAGAGAGATGGTCAATGCCCAGAGCCTGTTGGTGTTCCAGTATCATTTGGACAATGCCCTTAAGAGCATCCTTGAGTTGGTCAGCCCTGAAGTGGGACTGGATGATCAATGTAGGTTCCTTCCAACTGCAATATTCTCTTCTTAGGTTTCCTCAGAAGCAGATTGCAAAATAGTGAGGTTTTCCCCCTTCTATGTTACAGGTGTATGGCAGCTGTAACTGAATTCTGGTTTTCATATGATACATCTAGTGGAAACAACATGACTTTTAAATTTTGATGCCATGATTCTGGAAGCTCTAGAAATAATACTTGTAATAGTAGTTGGAGGCATTTAATTTAGAATAATTTTAAGGAACTTTTAAAATCCCATTTTATGGCAGACTTTGAAATTGAAACACGTAACCAGGTGAATGTGAAAAATTACAGTTTTGAATGAAAAGAGGTATAATCTCATCTTGCTGCCTTTTGAGAAAATGAGTTTTCCCATGGTCAGTGTACTCTATCTCTTCCTTGCAGGCTTTACTAATAGCAAGATAAAAGCTGTATTTTCACAGGGAATATTAAAACTCCGAATTAAGACAGCTGAAATACCAAATCATTCAATCCTTATCTGGTACGACTTGTAGTAATACAATATATCACAGAAATTGCATCTGCAATCACATGCAAATGTTTTTAACGGATTTGGAATACCTGGCGCAAATGAAAGATATACTTTGTTCAGCATACATAAGATAAGTTTTACATCAGTTGTTTAGACAGTAATAATCCAGCCTCCTTGGGTTAATGACCAAGGGGGAAGTGCAGTGTTAGTCCTGCCTTTTACCTGCATTTCATGTACTCTTTGCAAAGGTAATTGCTGTTACCTGACCTGTAGGAAATGGACGTTGTCA
This sequence comes from Grantiella picta, assembly GCA_013397955.1. NCBI lineage: Eukaryota > Metazoa > Chordata > Aves > Passeriformes > Meliphagidae > Grantiella > Grantiella picta. Next base: position 355,001 of record VZRM01007522.1, on the reverse strand, counting down.
CGTTTAGTGCTCACACAATTAGTCACTGACTGGGAGCCTTAGCAAACAGCAAAAAGCTGGATGTGCTAAAGATAGAACAGAGAATTAGCATCTCCTTCCTCTCAAAGGTGATGTTCCTTTGAGGTGGTCTGAACAGCTGTGGTCCCTAGCCTATATTCTGGAAACACATAGAGAAATGTGTATGTGTTTTGTTACATCCACAGTTCTTTGCTGCTAGAGACCCAAATTACATCCCACTGTGTTTTATAGTGGGGAGTAGATTATTTCACCCTATTTCACCCTAACAATCAAGATGTAAAAAGACAAATGGTGAACACAAATGGATTCAGTGATTGTAAATTTTGTGTAGTCTGATTTTATTTTTTTAATTAACTTGTATTTATCTAATACCTAGTCATTTAACTGTCAATGAATATAGGTCTTTCACACTGTTCAGGTAATAAGCAAAAGCAGTACTTCAAATACATGTATGTAGACTCTGGTTGTAATTTTATACTCTTCAATATATGTTGTGTAACTGTTTAAAAAAACACAAACCCCAAACATTAAGGATGGTGCATGCATTTTAGTATTTGTAACAAAATCAGATTTTAGGAAAATCTTCAAAAAGTTAACACCTGTGCAGTTGTGGTGTTTCCTTCTCTCCCAGCTTGTCCCTCAGCAGCTGGTGCAGTCATAGTGTTTCTCTTCTTCCAAAAACTCTAAAAAGCCTTGGAGAATAGTGCAGGTGCCTTGTGTACAGTAAAGACAGCAAGGGGATCTACCTCACCAAGGGCAGAGCTGGAGGCAGTGGATATGGGAACATTAGATTTTATGCTGGAGAAAGTATTTTTTCCCCCTGGAAAATAACAATTGAAAGAAATAAAATGGAGTTGGGATGTAGAAATAAATGCCAGAACAAACTATGCTAGTCCTTAATTATCACATACTAAGTGTGCTTCCTTAGGAGCTTGATGGAACGCAAGAAACACTGAAAAGGTTAAAATAAAACAGGGATGCGTTTTAGGCTTGTATTGCATGGTGCCAGACAACTAGAACTAGTATTACGTCTCTAGATTAGTAAAATCACTTGCCTTGCATAATCATAAATGATTCATGTATCTTATTAAAGTCTGTTTAACAGGGTGAAGTGCTATGTAATTTATGGATTAAGTTTTGCCCTTGAATGTTTGTGAAGCTCGTTACAGGGAATTACATTGTGTATTCTGGGAAGAAATTTAACTCCTACTATGAATTCATCTTGTACAAAGCTGATACAGCAGTGACTTAAATTTCTTACTGAAGCATCAAATCTGAAGTTACTCTTTCAGCAAAACAGGTGAAATTTCTCATTGTCACAGGCAGAGGAAGGCAGGTTCAGGTGTGTTTTACTACAGGAATGTCCAAGAATAGCTGGTCAGGCTGTAGGTGGTCTTTGTGTAATCTCCAGGGAGGGAGAGGAGATAACTCATTACATGGATTTGACCTTGGAATGACAGTATCCCTCAGCTCATGGAATAGAGGTGGATTTGTGCTGGAGCCACTGCTGTGTGTCAGCCTGTGGGAGAAACACCCGCCCCTTGAATTAAAGCAATCAGAATAGGAGTCCTAGCACTCTTAGAAACTGGAGGATAATCTGCTGTAAATATCCCTACAGTTGACTTTATGTTTGTCTTTTAAGGAGAGAATTACAGTACTAATATCAGTTCTTTAATGCTTTCCCTCATCTAGTCACTGTTGCAGTGTCTGTAATAGGAAAAACAGGAGATGTGTGATGGTGGGTCCTGGAGGCATCCCGTGCCCTTGCTGGGAGTGGACTTTCTGCGAGCCAGGGCTGCCAGGGTGTTTGCTTGGGAGTGGTGAGCCAAGAAATGCAAACAGATTCCTGCGGGAGAGATAGTTGCTTTTGCATTGAGAGACCCAGTAAGCATTGGACAATATTGCTTTTCTTTTCTTTTTTAAGAAATCCTGCTTGCCAACCTCCTAACTTCATTGCTACCAAGACCAAATGACTTGTGGGGATGTAACAAACACATAACGTTGACTTTAAGTCCAGATGTGGTCAGCAGATTTTCATATATATGATAATCACACAGAAAATATTTTGCTTTGAGTCATAACACATGCAAATAAAAAATATACTTTCTTTTCTTAGCAAAGTATTTTTCTTTTCAAGGTCTTTGGTTCTGGGAAGTGTGGGCAGTGTAATTGATACCTATTCCTTGTGTTCATTCCTTTGATGTTGCCTGGTGACAATGCTGCCAGTAGCTACTAAAGTTGCTGACACTGTTTACATGGCTACACCCCATCTGCTCACATGTTTTCATTCTGAGCTCTTAAAAATTATTTTTCATCTCGTTACTGAATGACTGGAAGGTGATGCTTTTCGTCAGTGGCAAAGCCAAGAATTAATTATTTAATTTTCAGAAAAGAATTCGTATTATCTCCCATCTCATTCCGTTTAAAAATAAATTATTCTTGTCTTATGGAAGGTTTTACCTGAGTTAGGTACAAGGGGAAAAGGCAGCTGTCCTGTGTGCTAAGACATAGAAACCAAGATTCATTTGTTAACACTCAGCCAAGGATAGCAGGAGATTTCAGGGTGTGGGAGGCACAGACTGAGTTCTGTCTCTTTAGCGAATCCTTTTCATATTTTAAGAGGTGCTGAGGGACACGAAAAGTTACTGTCAAAAAAGGATGAAGTAAAAATGCTTTTTTTTTTCCTTTGGACTCTGCAAGACACAATTAGGTTTACCTTACTGTCATCCTGGATTGTGTGGAATTCTTTCAACCTCGGTGGGATACTGCTTCAGTTCAAGTACGGTGCAGGCACAAGGGTCCGGTCTGCCTGGTGTGCCAATAAAGTTTTTCTTCAAGATTATTGGAATTCTCTCCTTTTTAATTGATCTTGTTCAGGAGTGAGAGAAATGGAGATGGCTCTTTTGAGCTTCCCAGGACCAGGGTGTTGCAGGTGTAGAGACACTCAGGAAACAGGAGGCAGGGCGTACTTATTTTAGGTCTCCTGCAGTTTATGTCTCCTAATGCTTCCATGAGAAGTTTTGCTGTGCTTTAGAGTGGAAATTATATAAAATTAAATAATGAATCTCTGGTGCAAAGGGTGCTTCGTGCTGCCTACACCGTGCTCCTCAGTGAAATGGAGAGGTGTCTGTGTTTCACAGGAGAATAAAGGCTGGGAATCCTCTAAGTAAACAAAGAGCAATGAGAGTTAACAGGGAAGTTTGATGCTTTTCAGAAATGCAACACAATGTTACAAATCCTTTTTTCATTAAAGGCACTTCATTCCAAGGCAGATAAGCGTCTTTGAAGGGTGTTGGTTTTCCTCGTGTCATTAGGGTGTGTCTGTAGATAGCCTTGTGTGTTGCCTAGCTGGAGCTAATAAATACATGCAGGATGCCAGTCTGCCCTCCTCATCAGTCTCGTGCTTTTCTTTGTCCTGTCTGAAAGGCAGCCTTTTAGTTGGGCTCTGGGTTTCGCCCCCTGCCCTTGTGGTGTGTATCTGTCTGAATGAAACTGCTGCTGAGATGGGAGTGTGGTTTGGTCCCTCCTGAAAGGGAGCACTAGGGCTTGGGCAGCTGTCCAAACACAGGGTCTCCATGGTTATTATTACCTTATTCTGCATCAGCATATTAGAGCAAAGTGCACCTTGAGAAATAAACATTCAAGTATAATACATTTATTAGTCTGGTAGTTTTGTAAGTACAGTGTTTTACCCTTAATTTACTAAATCTTGATCTATAAGCTCTGACACCTAAGTCAGTATATGCAGTGAAGGCAACAGTGTGCCTTGAAATTAAAGGCTAAGTCAGGGTGTTCAAACCAGAATACAGGAAAGCGAATTTGCCTAATGGTACCTACATTTTGGAATTGAAGAATTAAAAATTAAAAAAAAACTGGTAATTTTGCAAAAGCTAAACAAAGTACATGATTTTTGTATGTTTAATTATATTTTTGCAATGTTATGTTTGAGTGTAAAGAGTTGAGGCAGCGAAATTACAAACTGGAATGCTATAGTAGTGTATGAAGAGTATATTCCTACTATTCTAAAATAGTTTCTTAAGTGATCTGTTTTTTTTCTGCTTCCCTATAGATTAAAGCAAAAAATTATGACAAAGTGGAAAAGGTGAGTCCTATTAATATATGTAATATATCTCTATAGCAAGAACACGTACCTTGTGATTGGAATAAATCATATTGAAAAAAAGCTGTAGCTGTAATTGAATGTGAAACACAGATAAAAAGCATCACTAAAGTTGATTTGCTGTTGCTTCCAAGCTGTAATGAGTGAAGTGTGCAGGGGGATTTCTCTGCTTAATTCTCTCCAGTTCTCTTGCATAGAGTCAAAAAATGAGTGGCTCAACTTGCTCTTTCATGTAAATCTCAATCATAATTACAAGGATTATTTAAATTCATTTTGTGTAGCTTTAAAAGTAGAAACCTAATTTCTATATCTGGAATCCTGATCACGTCTTCTTGATGTATTAAACAGTTATTTCAGCGCTGCCTTATGAAGGTTTTGCACATTGATTTATGGAAATGTTACCTTTCCTATGTACGAGAAACCAAGGGGAAGCTACCTAGTTACAAGTAAGTTCACAGAGTTAGTCTGAACTATTCTAGTTTTATGGTGAATCTCTTAATGATTTTTGACCGGGGCTGGGGAGGAACCTGGGTGACAAATCTGTCTGGGGATCTTTTCTTGGAGTGTTGGGGGGGTTAATATACAGTCTGCATTTAGAAAACATTAAAGTCTCTTTAATTGAGCTTGCTGGGTGAAATTGATTCCTTAGTGTGGATTCCTATTACAAGGTGGGATAAGAGCATTGAAGGATCTGGTGTATCCATGCCAGTTCCCTGCACATCGGATTGGTGCTTGAGCCAACCTGAAACACACTTCTTTTTTGTCCTTGCCCTCAGTGTCCTGTTCAGAGTCTCCACAAAATTCAGCACTGGTTCCAGCTGAGACCAGTGAGTAGAAGTAAAGAGTTCAGGAATTAGAGGAGGTTTTGGAATGCATAAAAAAAGGCATAAAATTCAGTGTCAAAATTTTGGGGTATGCTGGTCTTCATCCTTTTTCAGTTACTACATTTTGCTTGTTTATATTTCTGCGGACTGAGTTTCAAAAAATACTAGTAACTTCCAGCGTCTATAAATGTTCCATCCCCCAGCCCACCATACTTTGCACTATGACTGGCAAGATACAGAATGCATTAACAGGAAAAAAAAGCAGAGGGTTTGTTTATTTTTACAAGACTGTTTTGAAACAATTGTAGAAGTGTCACTTTATTCAATTTGCCTTTCCTCTGTTATTCCTGTTAATGTGGTCAAGGAGGTGATAAGGTACTGAAGTATGTTGGAGTAAAGGAGACTAGGAGAAAAGTGGGAGAAAGTTAAGTTTCACTGAAACTTAACCAAGGAAGTTATGTAAACATTTTAAATTTGAGGGAAAATACTCTGGATTTGGAGGAATAAGAAATCAAGTGAACTATTCTGGGCAGTTTCCACAGAAGGGAACTACTCCTAATTGCCCCAGCCTTGTGGGGTTCCTGGAGAATTACAAAAAGGTTTGGGGAACTCTGAGGGGAACAAAAAAAGAAAGCGTGGGTGCATCTGTCAGCTAAGACGATGTAGAGAGCAGTTGTTTTCTTCTCAACTTCATGTAGTATTCATGGACATCCACTGACTTGGGGTGGGGCAGGAGCTGTTAAAATGCTGGATTGCCACCAATGGATTTAAATAATTGTTAAATAAAACAAACAACCAAAACCCCAGCAGAACCTACAGAATTTAAAGCTATCTGAATACCAAGCTTTGCTCTCAACTGTTGAATGATATTTCTCATTCTTTGATGTTTGGTTAGAATTTGCTGCACAAGAGAATACTCCTAAATAAAGAATTTTTAAAATACTAAACACTTGCTTTATGGTCTTTGTGGTTCTTTTCCTCAGAGAAAAAATGGCTCAGGCATATGATTTTGCTCTGGATAAGATTGGCATGGAAATCATGTCATACCAGGTATGTTTTTTTAATCAAAACACATTTTATTTTTGACTTTATGACAAGTACAGCTAAACATTGGTTTTATTATATGTATTATTTTTTCTCACCTAGATCTGGGTGGATTACATCAATTTTTTGAAAGGCGTGTAAGTACCTTGAAATAATTTTTTTTAAGCTCAGTTAATGTAATGCTGATGTTCCTGCCAGTTGTGATCTATAATAGCTGATGTTGATCTCTCTCCCCACTGTTTAGAGAAGCTGTAGGATCTTATGCAGAAAACCAGAGGATCACAGCTGTCCGTAGGGTTTACCAGCGTGGTTGTGTGAATCCAATGATAAACATAGAGCAGCTCTGGAGAGATTATAACAAATATGAAGAGGTAATCAACAACATGATTGTTTGTGACATTAAGAAAGAAATAATTATTATGTAATCAAATATGGTGTCCAAGCTATATCCACTAAATAAGTATGTGTAAAAGAGATGACCAGCGGTATAAACACATTTTGTGTGTGCAGTGTATACCAAGTTCTGTGGCAAAACTGTACAGGTACCTGAGTCAATTTTTAAATTTATTTCAAAGCCTCTCCATAAGATACATTCGACTGTCCCATTTCCCAGCTGGCCCAGTGGAATTGCTAGCGAGTCAGAGATCACTATGCTCTGTGATGGAGAATATATCCGATGGAAGGTGAAGCAGATCAGCTGGCAGTGAGGGCTTGTAACCCTAAGGAGGCCCTCCCTTCCTTTCACTTGGAGTCAAACAGGGTCAAATGGCATTCAGCTGGGATGGTTTGGACTTCCTCCACGGCATGAGGTTACATGTTCTCAGTGCTTAAAAACTGCTCCTCACCATCCTTCACCTGAAGCCATTCCAGCATCCCTTCAGGTGAGTCTGCTCCTACCCTGTCTCCAGCCAACATAACCTCAGCTCACTGGCCTTGCAGGCCCATTTGTAGCTACACCTTTAGAGTGTATTTTGAAACACATGTGGTGGCAGCTGGTTTGCCAGCCCCAGTCAGCAGTGGTGTGAATGCAAAGCTGATGTAGGGAATACAGCACTCATCCTGCTGGTTGTGCCTGGGCGTGCTGTGGGTCACTGTGCCTTGAACAGGAAAGAAGGGCAAGTTTCTCTTTCCTTTGCTAATTGTGCAAGTTGTGAGCTTAGTGCCCTCTCATGTTAATGAGGCCACAGTGCTCAGCTGGTGGGAGAACTTAAGAGAATATTCCAGGCTGGAGAACCTCTGGGTGGGAGAGCTCCAGGCATCCCCAGCAATGAATGTATACTGTAATAGCTCATTGCCCTTAGGTGTTTGGGGACACCACAAATAGCCTGTTGTCACCAGGGAGGATACCCAGGACACGCCTTTTCCAGTGTAGGAAAATCCCCAACACAACTTCCCCGTAAACCACCTCTTCCCAAACAGCAAGTGAAGGCTGTCACTGCTGGTTCCTGTTGCTTTCATTTTACAGAGGGAGGCTGCCAAAGCAATAGGTCAGACCTGCCCAGTTTCTAGTTGAGGCAGCTCTGGCTGACACCTGTAACTCCAAGCAGTCCCTCAGTCCTGAGCTGCTGGCTCTCTCTGTGCTCAGACAAGGTTCTGCCTGTTCTGTCCTGGCTACACTGGCCTCGAGGGAAGGGGCTGCTGCTCACGGGTGTGGCACAGGATATGCTCCTCACCAGAAGGGCTCTTTGAGGTGATTCCCCATGTCAGTGGCCCAACAACACAGAGATCTCATGCAGGTCTCAGTATGGAAATTTAACGGCTATTTGCTGTAATTCAGGTACTCTCAAGCTTCCCTTTAGCTTAGCTGTAGCTGCCACGTAACAATACCAGCCTGTCAATCACCAGTGTCTTTAATTAGCTAAATGGTCAAAAGTGGTAGAGCTCTTAGTGAGACCTCTCTCACTGACAAAGTGACAGTCTGGCTCACAAAGCTGCGTGGCTGCCGAGCTGGGAGTGCATCCCAGGAGAATCCTGCTGCATCCTCAGGCTGGTCCTGGGTTAACTGGGGCATTGCTGGGTCTGTGTGCTACCTGGCCCCGATTGCTATCCCAGACAGTGCCTTTGCTTCCATAGTGCGAGCCTTTGCTTCCCATCTCAGGTGCCTCTTTGGACTTGGACTGAAAGCTGTGCACATCTTCTGCAAAGGCTTGGCAACCACGCCATGAAAATCCACCCAGACACAGGCATCAGCCGAAAGGTGGCTGCTTATCCTGCCTAAGAGCAGTTCTTTGAAGTTTTGTTCTTGCCCAGGGCCCTGTGACCAGGGCCCTGCTGTCCCCAGCCACTGCTGCTTTTGCTCAGCAGCACGGCAGAGCCCTCTGCATGTGTGTGCAGTGCTGGAGGGGTGTCATGCAGTGCTGACATCTCTCAGATCTCAGCTGACAAAGGTGGCAGGGTGTGTGTTGAGTAGAACCTTCTAAGGGCTGTCAGTTACTTCAGGAACAGAGAAGGCAGAGCTTTGAGCCTGGAGGTCAATCTCTATTACTCCTTGTCCAAGAAGATCAAATTGCTCATATGCTGTCTATCTTCACCCAGTGAGCAGCAAGGCAGGGAGCTGTCACTGACCATCATTTAAGAGCAAAATTGTAAATCACAAGTATATTCTTTCCACTTTCACCCAAAACTGTTCATGTGAAGTTCATTGTATTTTTGGAAGTGATTAAAATGCTGAGGTGCTTCAGGTCAGTTGAATTTTAGTAATGAGTTTAGCCTCTGATACAAGTTCTTGCCCATCCATTTATTAAGGGAAATAAGTACTTTGGTATTTTAAAATAACTTTGTCCTTGCTCACTTTTGCATCCTCTTTCAAGCTCTTTCCTGTATAAAATAAGATTCAGTATTTCGAAAGTGAAATTGCACATTCCCAATTCCTTTTCTCACCCTTCTCCAGGGCATCAATATTCACTTAGCTAAGAAGATGATCGAGGACAGGAGCAGAGATTACATGAATGCACGACGTGTGGCAAAGGTACAACCTTCTGTTGACTTTGTTCTATTTAATACTACAAACCAGCATTAAACTTGGTTCTTACTTCAAATAAAAGTGTGTCAGACTAATAAGATTGGTATGCTAGAATATTAGTGTTTGTTTCAGAAAGCATAACATAAAGCAAGTGTGTAATGTGTTTAAATCTGCTCTTCAAAACATTGCGTCTGTTTCAGGAATATGAGACAGTGATGAAAGGCCTGGACCGCAATGCTCCCTCTGTCCCCCCACAAAACACCCCCCAGGAGGCTCAGCAGGTGGACATGTGGAAGAAGTACATCCAGTGGGAAAAAAGCAATCCTCTACGAACAGAAGATCAGACTCTCATCACAAAAAGAGGTAATTAGATGTTGTCCTAGGATGTATAAAATTACATTTCTTGGCTCAAGCACGAGTAATGATATGATTTGATGTTCAGGGACCATGCTGGTACAGAAGTTGATCAAATTTCTTGAAATGGGTAGATGTTCTTTTGGAAAAAAACAATCTAGATTTTGCTGAAGCCAAGCTGAAAGTAATAAATGGATTTTGGGGTACAGTGCTATAGTTGTGTGCCACTGAACTTCCTATGCAGGTCAGGAAACACTAGATTGGAGCCTTATTTTATGGCTGATACTGAGTTGTGCTTCTTCCTGCATGGACAAGGCAGATTTTAGCTGCTGGTTATGGTTCATAAAGTTCCTGGCAATATAAAAGAACTGCAGTAATGATTGTTGTATTCACAGCCAATTAGTGTTGATGTTGTCTGATTTATTTGCTGATTTTTGTATTTCCTGCTGGGGTTGTGCAAGGTGGTACCATTCACAAGGAGTGTTTCTTGCATGTTTTGCCCACAGTGATGTTTGCCTATGAGCAGTGTCTTCTGGTGCTGGGCCACCACCCAGACATCTGGTATGAAGCAGCTCAGTACCTCGAGCAGTCCAGTAAGCTGCTGGCTGAGAAGGGGGTAAGCAGCTTGCCACTGCTTTTCTCTTATTTCCTTGTTTTGACATGGTGTACTGTCAGCTTTTCCTCAGAATCAAGGAGGGGGGTGTGAAAAATATTTAGCACTGTAAGTTGTGTCATGTTCAGAATTTTAAATGGGGTATTTTAAGAAATAAAATTGTCTGCATTTTAGATAAGAATTGTGAAAAACTGTTTTGATCTTAGCCATTTTTAGGTTTGGGGGATTTTTTGGGCCTGATTTTGTGATGCCTTAAGTACTGGGGAGATGATTATATCTTTGTTGGATCACTGAATGGAAATTCACTGGGATTTGTCACACACAGAAGATATTCACAGATACTCAACAATTATGTTATTATACTTATTTTATAACAGGACATGAACAATGCTAAACTTTTCAGTGATGAGGCTGCTAATATTTATGAAAGAGCAATCAGCACTTTATTAAAGAAGAATATGCTTCTTTATTTTGCATATGCAGATTATGAAGAGGTGAGCAAAACTAGTGATGTACTGACATTAAAATCCAAATACATCTCCCATTAATAATGTCATTTATTTGAAATATACTGGGTACACAAATTTTTGTAGAATTAATTTACCGATTCTTCTAGCCTTATTCAGTGTTTCTGAGATGGAGCTGGCAAAATGAAGAGGAAAAGTCCATAGTATGAGTTGCAAAAGTTGTGAAAATCTACTGTCTTTCCATTTAAATATTGACTGTATTTCTCAAATTATCGCAAGAGTGAAATGCTTACAAATTTCCATTTACCAGAGCATCAGCTTCTTCACTTTTAAAATGGGCATAAAGGGCACCTTTCCTGTCTGATTCTTGGGGAGTTATGTTTGTGTTGGCACCGCTGTGACAGATGATGGGAGTCACCTCTGCTGCAGCTTTCTGGAGAAATCTCTTTAGCCAGGCCACCACCTCATAGAGCAGTGTCCCAGTGGTGGGTGGTTCTGCACAGGAACCACCAGGAATAAAGGCTGTTTCCTACTAATCAGATGAGAATTGTGGAGTCCTCTGCAGGATATAGTTTGCCCACTTTTTGTGACATAGAAGAGTCTGTGCGGGAAGAACTTCAGGGCAACAGGGAAAAAAGCCTGTGCCTTTAAAAGAAAACGCCTTCCTTGGCTTTCAGTGCAGCCTCCTGTATACTAAGTGTCCTGGTTTTTCAAGGCTGCACAATACAGCCTGGAGGGCTGCAGCTGGCAGGGAACAGAATGGATTATTTCAAACATTTAGGCTGGGGAGTTAAGAAGGTGGTTTTCCTACCTGTCTGCACATTGCATTTAGGCAGAGGTAAAGGAAAGTCTTGTTATGCCAAACACGTCCAGTGGCTATTCTGCTGCAGTATTACCACATTAGCAAAACACTTCATAGACTCCTGAAAAGCATGTAGGTAACTATTAGTGGGAAATTAATTTGGGAAGTAAAAAAATGTCTGCACAAGATAGAAAATGTATCTGAGTAAAGGGACTGACATACACAGTGTTCAGCCAGGGAAAGATGGAAACAGGAAATGTCTAGTTTTGTCTTCAGCTTGAGTTTTGCATTCTCAGAGATGATCTGGAATGGTGTTACCAAGCAGTCTGTGTTTCCTTTCACTTAGAGTCGGATGAAGTATGAGAAAGTGCACAGCATCTATAACCGGCTCCTGGCTATTGAAGACATTGATCCCACACTGGTAAGATCATCCTTAGTCTCTCCATTTCCATGGATAGTCCCCAAATACAGGCAGAGAATGGGGAAGTACCTACAGGAGTTCCTTGGGTCACAGGGATGATGGAGCACATGGAGTTCTGAGGTGGCAGAATTAGATTAAAATTGTGGCAAGATTGATAATTACAGTTTTTAATCCATTTAAATACATTAAGTCATGTGCACTTTCCTCCTCTGTCTCTATTGGAGAGTCTTTTAAAAGAAGATATAAGATATAAAAGATTTCATAGCCATCCTGTGTCCATGTAGTTTGCAAATAAATCTATAATGCACCATGTAAGTATCAGAGTGTTGCTGTACCTCTGCTAAGTGACACAGTAAACACTGTCCATGTTCCAGCTGTGGTAGTGCTGAACAAGTGATGTCAGATGTAACCTGCCCTCAAAAATTATTTGGTTGATTATAAGCAGACACAACAAAGCATGAGAAGGCAAAAGAAGGTGTGAGGTTTAACACTAAACAACAGGTCAGTGTCAGAGGAGAGGTATCCATTTACTGACACTTTCCATTCTTTAGGGACAGATCATAATGCTTCCCAAATGCACATTGTGTGGGAAACCATGTACCAGTTCCTCCTGCTTGAGGAATGCGGTTATTTGTGATCTAATTCAGAGTGAAGGAAAGTTGAATCCCAAAGAAATGCAAATCACAAATTGGCCACTGAATTAAGTAGCACATTCATTATTCCCTTGATCAGGTATAAATATTTGCAGGCAGGATGATTTGTGTCTTGGATTGTATAATGTACAGTAAAATGCTTCATCAGGCCTTTTGGCTGTTCCTTGGCCTTACGGATGCCTTAACTTTATAGGAAAGTTACCGTTTTTACAAGCCTTGAGTTCTCTGAAGGCACCAGCTTATGTAAATTACATTTGTCTCCTTACCCCCCTTCCTCGAAAACTCTGTGTATTAACTACTGTCTTTTCATGGGATCAAGTCTTAGGTGTAATCAATTTTTTTATTTAAATATCTATAAAAAGTTTTGCCTCAGTATTAAAAGCAAAACAACAGAGAGGCACAAGACAGTCTTGATTCTATTACAATTTATTTGCTGTAATTTGTGAGTAAAGATTATTTCAGATGTAGTGAAAAATGTAATGATATCCTGATACTCCTTGTAAGCACTGATACTATTTAAATATTAATGTGCACCTTAGGTTTATATCCAATACATGAAATTTGCAAGGCGAGCAGAAGGCATCAAATCTGGAAGGACGATATTTAAGAAAGCGAGAGAGGATGCCCGGACACGCCACCATGTCTATGTTACAGCAGCTTTAATGGAGTATTATTGTAGTAAGGTAATCACAGATGCTCGCTCTGACTCTAAACAAGTGTCAGCAGGGTGCACAGCTCACTGAAGCTAATAACTTTCTTTTTTCCCCCCAATGTTTGCAGGATAAGTCTGTGGCCTTTAAGATTTTTGAGCTAGGGCTGAAAAAATATGGGGACATTCCAGAATATGTACTGGCATATATCGACTACCTTTCCCACCTTAATGGTAAGCTTTAAGCTTTGAGAGGTCTAATGAAGCATTACTCTGCCTTCACTGTCAGTTTAGGTCCAGGCCAAGTTCTTGGTATTTAAGTTCTTCTTGAAGAGCAGTGAAACCTCTTTGTGAAGTTCAGCAGTTAATCTGAAGATAAAACCTGCTGGTTTTTCTGTACTGAAGCTCCGGAAGTGTGGTGACATTAAATCTTGATTCTGCTGAATAGAGGAGAGTGAACTTTCCAAATTGTAACTCACTGGCATTGCAGGAGTTTTACAGCATCTGCTGTGAACAATGGGAAGTGCACCGAGAAATCTAAATGCTGAGGAAAAAGATCTAAAGGAGTTTAAAGTCAGCATGAGAGGAGTAAGGGATTACCTGGTCCTGACTGGAATTAATTTAAACTTGTACTCCCCAAGTAGATGAGATGAACGAGATATAAAATCAATTCTGTGCATATCAGTCCTGCTTGGAAGCTGCTGGGGAGCTGCAATGGAAAGAGCAGGGCTCAGGCATTGGGGCACAGGGGCTGGGGAGACCTGGGCAGGAGGTGGAGGGGGTGGTGGAAGGTCTCTGTGGGGGATCCCCCGAGGCAGGGGCTGAATAGCCTTCTTAGAAAGAAGGCCAAGCTGATGAGTGGATTCTGTATCACGAGGCACCATTCATCTCCTGTCAGACTGCAGTACTGTGGTTTTTCAGGCACTGGGAGTTTAAAGATTTTGAGGGTTTTTTCTTGTGTGAGCTGTAAACTGAGAGATTTTTTCCCAGTTAAAGGATATTTCATTTTGGATTAAATTATTGTTGGTCTACATGAATATCTGCAGCGCCTTTCTGTAGGTTGCCATGAGAAAAAATGATCTTAAAACTCACTGGTATATTGCTGTATTTTAATAACCCATCAGAACTGCTGAAACGCAGGAGAATTGATCTCTGAACTCCTGTAAATGTACGGGATGGTGCAATGCACAGGGCAGAAGTTGGCAGTTTTAAGAAGAAGCACACCAACCACTCCATCCCCCCAGCTGGCAATGTACTCAGACTGACTGCTTGTTGGGAACCAGGTCTAATAATCTGGGGAGGACTTCTGAGGAATATACAAGTATATTAATATTGCCCTGATTTGAAGGTGAAGTCATGAAAGGCCAAATTTAAATTTATCAAGATACTCTGTTGAGATAATTAAAGAAAATGGATTAAAAAACCAGAAATCCTGAAAAAATGCCAAGCAATAGCTGCGCTGTTATAAAAGAACCTATTAGGATGAGTTTGTTACTATCAACAGAAAAAGACTTTCAAAGAACAAATTCACAGTGGAATTTAACATTAGTAAAGTTTTATATGAGTATTTAGATTTCTTTTTATGTTTACGGAAATTTAAATCCATGAAAGTCAGCCTTTTATTTAATTCAATGTGCACATTTCTTAGAATGGACATATTTTAACTTGTCTTTGACATATTTTACTCAGTGTGATTCTCTTCTTTCTATTTTATAAAGAGGACAACAATACAAGAGTTTTGTTTGAACGTGTTTTAACTTCAGGGAGCCTTCCACCTGAGAAATCTGGGTATGTCTGCACTGGAAAAGAAACATAAGCCCTTTCAACCATAAATATCCCAAAGAAATTAGAAACATGAACAGCAGAACAAAATTAGATACAGATGTTCCTTCCCCTCTTCATCCTGTCCAAAATAGCAACAACTGTGACATATTTGGGAAAGTCCCTATCCCACTCCTAGTGAAATTCGTTAATTTATTGGCTTTAACACCTGATTAATGCAGGATTGTTGAGGATAGAGTGCAAAATCCTCCTGTGCAGTAAGGGTGCAGTGGTCTGAGCAGAGAAGGCGAGTCAGGAATTTATGGATGAGGGTGCTGAGCATCTCCCAGCCATGAAAATAAAAAAGGGAAAGGACCAGAAAAGACTTGAATTAACCACTCACTGCCACATTCTCATTGCTACTTTTTAAATTTCTTTCTCAAAAAAATAAAATGCTCACCAAATCCTTGCAGTCTGAGGGTTCACTTCATATTATTTTGCTGGTAGACAAAAGTATCAAAACTAAGGAATCAAATACAGCACTGCTGTGCACATTCATTCTGCACTTTAGTTCCGATCTTTTGTGAGAAACACTTTTATGTCCATTTTAAAAGTGAGAAAACACAGTAATTTAAAAGCTGAACCTTCTTCAAAGGTGAACTCCAAAGCTAAAATAAAGTTGAATCAAGTTTAGAAATATGGTCAGATGTTGTTTAAGTTATATATGACTTTTTCCATGGAGAAATCAGCAGTAACTATATATATTTTAGGCTATATAAAATTCTGAAGTGCTGCTTGTTGTGTTCTTGCCAGCTAGAATATCTAGTCTGTGCAGATGACCTAGATCATAATGCATGTTAAAAAGTCCTTCACATATCAGGATCAGAGTGAAATTCTGTGTACAGGATGAGTGTAAGCTCACCTCAAATGCTGAAGTCCTTGACACCAGTAATCCATTCCTTTGTGTAACAAAGTCCTATGCAGTCCACTAGACTCAAAGGTCTTACAGAAACACAAAAGGCACTGGGAGGGTAATGCCTGTGTTAGATGCATCTAAAGTAAATAATAAAATGGCCAGGCACTCCCAGATGGCCTCCTTTGGGTCTCTCCTCTTGTGTGTTTTTAATTGGGCTGTGCTCCGTAATCCTTCCTCCTTCAGTAACTCTCAGTGTCCCTGTTCTGTTCCAGGGAAATCTGGGCTCGGTTTTTAGCTTTTGAAAGTAACATTGGGGATCTGGCCAGCATACTGAAAGTGGAAAAACGGAGGTTTACAGCATTCAAGGAAGAATATGAGGGCAAGGAAACAGCTCTGCTGGTGGACAGGTACAAGTTCATGGATCTGTACCCTTGCTCTGCCAGCGAACTGAAGGCCCTTGGTTATAAGGTAAGTGGGTAAGAACAGTTCACTGTTGTTGCTTTCAGTACCAGCAAACCTGAGCAATTCCTTGTTTAGGACTCGCCTTACAGTCCTTCCCCTTGATAGAAAAGCAGGTAAAACGGGTCTCCTCCTCCTCTTCCTCCTTGTCTCGTTGGGCAGGAAAGTGCCGGGGCCAAGGGCAGAAAGGAGCAAAGAACATCACTAACAGCTGTGACTTCGGGTATTCCTGTTTACCTTTCATCTTCCCACAGAAAGGCCAGTGTGTTAATGCCATCACCACGCATCTACAGGCCTCCACTTCACCTGAGCTAAACCTGAGCTCCTTCCAAAACCAAAATCTTTGGGAAGTCTGTAGTATCAGGTCATCTGTATGAAATATGTCTGTCTGTCCTTCTGCTCTGAGGTGGCAAAGCTCCCCTCACTTCACTGGGAACCACATCAAAGCCCACATGCTGCAGCCCCAGTGCTTGCTGTGAATGGCTGAGCAAAGCTCTTGACAGGGATCTGTGGCTGCCTCTCTTTTCAGTTGTTTCTTAGGGCTAAAGTGCTTTGGTGCTGCCATTTGGAGTTCAAAGTCGAGGCCAGCCACCCATATCTGGTGGGCTCCTGTCTTGTTTCTAACCACATGTATTTTTTAACTAGTATTTCAGTCATGTAACACTTTGGGGAATCATTAGAACCGAACAAAATGTTGATTTACATATTTTTAAAGCTGCCAGAGAAGCAGAAACAGCTGATTGCCATTCACATGGACAGGAAGAGAGCCTTGGATTCATGTCTCTAAAACAGTGCCTCAGCTTCCATTTACTTCTTACACAGAAAAGTAATTTATGAAAAATACAGATGACATCGAAGTTAGCAAAGCAGCTGACTTGTTGGCCATCACAGAGCTGTAAAATAATCTGATAGGTGGAAATCAGATTCACATTGAGCCACTGAATAGTTTTCTTTGAGTGCAGTGGGGGTAAAGTTATTCTGAAGTTAGATGTGAGTTTACAAACAAGTACATTTTGCTAAGGACATGCAGGGCAGTGTGTACCTAAGATGGTGAAGCCCTGGGGCTGACTCCTGTTGCTTGGAACATGCCAAAATCTAATCCTGTTTGAAGTGATGCTTTGCATGCCTGCTGACTGCCTTATGCTGTATTTCTTTTCCAGCTAAAGCAATCTAGGGAATGAAAGGAGGGAGAAATGATAGTTGTGAAGGCCTAGTGGTCTGCACCTGTTCACCTAAATCCTTTTAACCTAAAAAAGGAGCCACTCGAAAAGGAGAAGCACAGTCCCATTCACTAATAGCAACAAATGTTTCCACTCCCAGCTGGGACACTGTGGGATTGAAATGTTTGATGAAACCACGCAAGTTTTGCTCAGATGGTCTTGTAAAAGGACATCTGAAATGATAATGATGACAAAGTGAGAATAAGTGGCTGGTCTAGAGTGAGCTTTTGTTCTGTAATTGAAGCAAGCAATGTGATCCTGCCAAGTTCAGCACTCTCTAATTGGCTTTCACAGGATGTCTCCCGTGCCAAGCTAGCAGCAATAATTCCAGACCCTGTGGTTGCACCTTCCATCGTGCCTGTTCTCAAGGATGAAGTAGACAGAAAACCTGAATATCCCAAACCAGACACTCAGCAGATGATTCCATTTCAGCCAAGGCACTTAGCACGTAAGTCAGGCGTTGGGAAGTGGTTATGTTTCACCTGTGGCGAGTTAGGAACCTGTGTGCTCAGCCAGCCTAATCAGAAGCTTTCCTACTCCTCAGTCATCTAAACCTGTACTTTACTTTTAGGCTGTCATTTCACCGGGTTGCTAAAGACATAGATGTGCTAATTAATGCCAAGGTCACATGGAAATAAATAAGTACAAGGAGTTTGGGGTCTGGTAAATGGTAATAAGTTGTTACACACACTGCTTACAGACCAGATCACTGAGTGAACAATGTATAATTAGTAGAGGCAAAAGGGACAGGGTAGTAATTAGTTGTATCAAATAATGCAATGCAAAAACAGCTCTGGTCTAGCTGTCTTGCACTGGCTTCATACAGCTTTTCTCCCCACAGCTCCAGGTTTACATCCTGTCCCGGGCGGGGTATTTCCTGTTCCACCAGCAGCTGTAGTTCTCATGAAGCTCCTGCCACCTCCTATATGTTTTCAGGTTTGTTTTCAAGAATTCTCTACATTTCAAAAAGCTGTGGAAGACATTCTGTCATGACAGAACCACAGTGTGTATCACTCTATTGAAAATAACCTTCTAAACTTGGATTTGGGGTTTTTTTTGTAACAAATCAGGGTCCCTTTGTTCAAGTGGATGAGCTCATGGAGATATTCCGAAGATGCAAACTGCCAGACAGTAAGTTACTTGTCCTCTCTGGAGGCTGTGATAGTGCTGCATAAGACTTGGGTTTACATATGGATATGGATATAGCTGTCTAAAACCCAGACCTCATTACAGATTGTAATTAGTGTTTAAGAGCAGAAGAGATTGGGCTGGAATCTGCATAGATATGTTTGTATGTTCACCTGTAGGGAGATAACAAAAAGTCAAAAAACTGGAAATCATCAGCTGCTCCTCTAATAAGACGTTGGTGGTAACCATTGAAAGAAATAAATTGACTTTGAGAATACCCTTTAAAGGCAGCATTTCCAGCAGCACTGCAGCTGTAACATGAAATTACAGCTTTGCAGCATGGTGAGGTCATCGGTGGGCATAACTCTGAGTCCAGGTTGTGGCAGTGCTTGGGCACAACCTGAAGGCAGTGCTTTCTGAGCTCCTGCAAAGAAGGAAAGGAGAGTTCTGAAACAGAGAAACAGCACAGATCCACACCCCAGGCTTTGAACTACAGCAGATGATAATATGCTACTCTTCACCCTCCTTGTAAGGAAAAAATGATCATAGAGAAAGAAATGTAGGATTTAATTTCTTTGAGTGAAAACTAAAATATCTATTTAAATTATACATGGTATTTTTGAAGCTTCCTCTGTGAGAAGCAGAAACTGACTTGCTCTGCAGACTTTCTGGTGAATCATGAACTAGTTACCCTGATTCCCAAAAGGCCTTCCTGTTTTATTGAAGCTCACCGATGACCTCAATTCCTGTGTAAAGCGAGGGCTTGAGCTGAAGCAACAACATTTCCTCTATAATTGCTGTTCACCATAGCTCAGAGTTTCAGACAGTTGAGACTTCATATTTGTAGAACAGGGTAGGAAAAGTGTCTTGTGTTCCAGAACCCTCCCTGAGGACTGGCTGGCTGGGTGTCCCTGCTGGTGGTGCTGATTTAATTAGGATTTGAGTTTCACAAACTGAATATCTCTGTCTCTTTCTGAAGCTGTTGATGAAGCTGTACGGATAATCACGGGTGGCCTGCCTGAAATAGCTGTGGAAGGCAATGGACCTGTGGAAAACAACACCATTCTCAACAAGACTGTGAAGAGATCACATGAGGATTCTGATGATGATGAGGAGAAAGGATCTGTAGTTCCCCCTGTACATGACATTTACAGAGCACGACAGCAAAAGAGAATCCGGTGAAACAAGTTTGGAGTTCTGCTGTGCCAGACACAAAGACTTGCATTGTACCAGTCTCTTAAAAGTCAGGCATTTAACAGGGACAGCTGCAAACACAAAAAATCCTTGAAAATGGTTTCGTTACTGTGGTGCCTCTTCTTGCATATGGTTCTTGATCTGAAAACAGCCCGAAGAACCTTAGAATGTGCTCTGAACAAAACTAGGTTTTCAAAACCAAAAGTGCAAAATGTCAAAACTGTATTTTGTTCTTCGAGGGTGTCCACATCTACCACTTGAAATCTTGTGGGTTTTCAACAGTTTTATTTTAAAAACTGGATGGCTTATACTTGTGAAGCATTTTTAATTCACATTTTCTGGAAAACAGTTGTTCTCAGTTTGTTCATGTAGTGTCCTGCCTTACTGTTCGTTTTTATTTATGGCAGAATGTAAGGAATCTGTTTTGTAGTTGAAAACTAAAAAAAAAAACAGCAAAAAAACCATTCCTTTAAAATAAAAGGATATCCATAACATCATGCCTCATTCTGGTTTTATTCAAACACAACAAGGAACTTTTTAAATATTACTCAGCCACTTCAAAAGCAATGCTAATTATACCTTCACAGGAAATTGATCAGAGCATACATATTAGAATGAGCTTGCTTTCCATTTTCTAGAGGATACAGCACACTTCAGCTTATAATTCCAGGACTGTTTGAAGAAGACAGCATCCTAAGACTATCTCATTTCATGTTTCAAATGTGGGTTGTCCAGGAGCACTGGCTCACACAGTCTGCTCCTGGATACTTGCACTGGTCTTCCAGTAATGTACAAAGCTAAATGTTAATGATCAGCTACATCGTTGCACTTGTTATCTTCAAACAAGCTAAAAAAACTCTACGTGAGCTTTCCAAACAGTTTCCATGCATACTTCAGCTTTTAACTTAGAATTGGCAGTTCAGAATTGCACTCTGATAAGATCCTAAGAACCCCTTGGGCTACAGGGCAAATGAAGGACATTCCCACCCCAGCGCAGCTGCCTTTCAGCTAGGGCTCCTCCCTGCCTGGGCAAGAGGTGAAGCAGCACCTGCACATGGAGGGAGGGGCTGGCCTTAGCCATCCTGGAATTTCCTTCTTGTTTTGCCACCCACTTGCACCTCCCTATTTCTTTTAGAGAGCATGTAGAGAAACTGTCAAACACTCTCATTAAAAAAAACTTGGGAGAATCATTACTATGCTTTGTGGGCATTTATTGCAGCTCCTTTAGATCTTTCCTGTTGAAAGGCCCACAGCACCCAGCCAGAGGAATTTGTTCCTGCTGTGTGTGCCCCAGAGGTGAGACTAGAGCCAAAGGTGAGTACTGCACTCTGTTCTCTATGATTTTTCTTCTACATGAAGGCTTAGGATCAAACCCCTCTGTAAGGAGAGATGGGGTTTCCTATCTGGACCCTGTGAGCAATACAGGCACTGGTGGCAGCACAATCCCTGCTGTGATGTCAGGAGCTGATCCTCGTGGACACCCTGAATCCCAGCCCCGGGAGCAGCCATCTCCTTGATTACAATTTTATCTACTGATAAAGCAGTCCCCTTCACTCTGCCATCAGTCACCCACCTTTCAAGGGCTTTTCTAAGTACCTGTCTCACCACGATGTTCCTCACCCCTCCCTGGGGATCATCCTTTACCACATCTAAATTCGTGCAGTCAGTGCAATTGCTATAAAGGCAGCTCCTAGGCAGTACTAAAAGATAAAATAGCAGCAATTTATAACCTGTGCAGCTCTCATTTAACAAAACTGAAAACAGCTGTGTCTTGGTTATTTATCTTGCTCCTGTCTCCAGCAGTAATGGGTCTGGTAGCTCCTTCAGCCCAGGCTGCTTAAGGGAGTTTCTGCTCTAACAGCAAAGCCCAGTAAGCAGAGGCAACAGCCCTGAAGACCGCTGTAGTATCCTTTGCTGATCCAAACAAGGAAACAAACTCTACTCAGAACCCTTTTTTTTCTGGCTAACCAACCTACTTATTTTTGAGTTATCAATGAAGGATTCAAAGACAGACATTTATTTTCCTGGCTGAATACATTTGGCCAAGAGAAAAATCTGCTGTCTGAGCTGATAAACTCTCACAGAGTTTTGGTGGGTTTTTCCCTTGGGGAATGGGGTTTGTAATGAATGAGAAAAGATTTGGTTTAGAATTGCATAGGCTAATACAGAAAAAAGGTCTTATTTATTCCATCCCACTCCAAACACAAAGTTGGTGCAGCTTTATCCACACTGACATTCAATGGAAAAGTGGAAAGGGAAGCACCAACAGTGGTTCATTATCAAGTGCTGCTAGAAGTTCTGTAACTTTGGCTGATTCCTAAATTAACCCAGCTGTTGGCAGTAAATTAACCCAGCTGTTGGTAATAAAAGGGCCCCTTTATTTATTTATTTTACATACCTTGTTGGTTTTTTTAAAGACAGCATGTTATGGTTTGGACAACCTCATACTTGGGCCACTTACTGTGTTTAACTACAAACTTTGCTTTCATAAAACCATCAAATATTGATTACTGTAATACACTGTTGTGCTCAACTAGAGGAAAAATTTCAGATGCACTTACCTCCCAGCTGAGCCTGAAATTGCAATGTAAGATCACTGGGCTCTTCTCATCTATACAACATGTAGCTAATTAAATTCAAGACCTACAAATATTCTTAAGTTTTCAAGAACTTACACCTCTACGAAGTGAAAAAATCTACTAAAATATTCCCTGTATATTCAAACAAACATCACACCTCTCACAGTACATGAGAATCACTTAAACTCCCCACAGTGCTCTGCACTTCCTGGATATTTTTGAAGACATGATTGAATATGCAACCATCTCCTATTGTCGTTTTTAAAAAACCCATAATTTTCAACCTAAAGTTTCACACACTTTAAATCCACTTTCTGGAAGTGACAATTTACTTTAAAATTAGTATTTCACCTAAAAAGGAGTCAACTACTAGCAAAAAAAAAGGTAAGAAATGACACTTTTATCAAAACATTTTAGCTCTGCCCTTCTGAAAATCTTTACAAGATATAAATACAGCTGCAATCTATAAGATTGCCACCTTTGTGAGTACTGTACATAGCAGAGGACAGTTACCCAATAACCAGAAAATTTGCTACAAAAATATATTGTTTTGTAACATCTGCAGGTAAACAGCAAAAAAATGCTATTAAAAATGCAGTAAAATGCAGAAAAAACTAGTAAGCCTACCATACTAACCATAATGTTACAGTAAAGTGCTGTTTCCCTTGGTGTTTTGTCTATGTTCTTCTTCTCTAGAATTTTAGCTTCATTAATTCTTTAAAGTAAGATATTTTTAAAAACCAAATCACTCCTTCCAGGAAGAACCATTGCTAATTAGACAAAGTAAACTAAATTCACTGTAAATTAAGATTTAAATGCCCTAAAATGAGCCACTTAAATACAAAGTTTGGTTCTTAAACTTGCCTTACCTACCATCAGCTCAAAAATCTAAAAATTGCAGCCAGAAAACTACAATGATATCCCCCCCAGGTTGCATAATTATATTAGAAATGCATCTCTCATCTCTTACCTCAGAACCCTTTTTGCATCCCATGCATTTCCCTCATCAGTCACCACTCATGGGTTATAAGGAACCAGTATTTACACGGAAAGCTGTTTGCCTAGACAAATATTGGTACAATTTTTATTTAGTAGCTGACAATACTGTATTGATAGCACACAGACTGGTTTTATGATTCTTCTGACTTCCCTACAATTTGGGATTCTTCCTTAGTCAGTATTTTGCCAAGGACTGCATCATAGTAAGGACTGAAGACCATTTTGTTGTAGTTGACGAGACGAACGTACTTGGCAGCAATCTCCTCCAGCTCTCTCTGAATAGGACCTAATCCTCCAGGAATAGCAGGCAATGATTTCTGGTGACTGGATGCAAGGTAGTTCTCCAGAAACTTTTGAATTCGGGAATCTGGAAAAAATGGGTTTGGTTTGTTTTCAAAAGAGACAGTCAATTAGAAACACTGTATCCTCATGTAAAATCAACAGGCCTGAAAATGGTCAGCAAGCTGGAATGACAACATGGAAACAACATGGAAAGAGAAGCTCTGAACACCCCCACCCCCAGTTACACACACAGGGGAGAGCAGAGCACTGTGCCAGCCCTACCTATGAGCTTGCATATGGAGTTATCCGGGCTGGACACTGCCTGGATCTGTCCCTTCAGCACAGCCTCTCTCTCAGCTGAGAATGGGGTAAAGCCATGCTGGGAAAGGCAGCTGCTCACTTCAGCACACACCTTCTCACCCACGGTGGCCAGTGATTCCTTCAGGTTAAAGGAGCTAGAAAACACAAGGTACAGCACAACTGTATCACTTACTCACCTTTTCTCCCACCTTTTAAAAATAAACCATCCAAGTAGAGTTGAGTTATTTATCAAATGTAATGGGAAAAGCATAATGCAGATAAAGCCAGAATTATAAATAATACATTTTAGAGATATATGAGAAATAAAGCTGAGATCTAAAGCAAAGAAGCAGAAGACATTAAAGACTTCCAGCCTGAACATTCCATACACCTAAGAGCTGACTTTCTGCGTGAGGACAGCTCTGACTAAAGCAAAACCAGTTGCCAACCCATATGTGTAGAGCAATCACCGAATATGCAGGCATCTCACTGTGCCACAATCAGGTTCTTGGGAAGCCTGGCCCAAACCCTGAGTAGGGTTAGCTGGGCTAGCTCAGCAGGGTTAGCTGCTGACACTCTCCTGTGCCAGCCTGGCACCATGAAAAACACTGAATAAAGCAGTGTATACAAATCATGAAAGAACAGAGCAAGAATAGTCAGCTCTGTATGAGCAAGCTGAAGAAAAACTGTCAGCCTGGCCTCACAGAAAGTCTCATCCCCTCCTCTGCATAGCCTGCAGCCAGAAAGAGGCTTGAACTGATCCTTTCCCAGGGTGAAAACAGAGCCACACCTGCCCCTGTGAGCAGGACTGTCCCATACTCACGGAAGATGCATTCCTGTCAGCAGCACCTTGACGATGGTTTTGATTTTCTCAGCAAATCCAGGCACATCAATGAGCGCTGGGCCTGCTGCACTGAAGGTGACAAGCAGCACTGTCCCCACCAAAAGGAGCTGCTCCAGCTCCAGCTGGATTTCCAGGAAGCGTGTCTGGTCCATGAGCACCGTCTGCAAGGAGGGAGGAAGGCAGCACAGAATGGAGTCAGTTTGCAGGGCCGGGAAGGGACACAGGGATGCAGCAGCAAAGGCAAGACAAAGGCACAGGGAAGAGCAGGCCAGGAGCACAATGTAAAGCACTGACTCCTTTCCAACTAAGCAGGCTTCAGTACTGAAAGACAAGTACCATCAGAAGAGCTGCCAGAGCTCCCAAGCAGAGATCTGTGGTTTAGCATTGTATGTGTTGCAAGGCTACAAATCCAGCTTCTCCTATGTCCTGGAAACAGAAGAGTGGAACAAGCACAGAACCAATTTTTCTGTTAAATACCTACTTCTGGAAAAGGCCTGTTCACATGATCCCATTTTAGGAGCTTCAGATAGGCCTGATTTTGTACAGCAGTGAAACACAAGGTGGAAGCTCCACCAGTGGCACCATCACCGCCGTGGGGAGGCAACATTTCATGTCCCAGCTTTGCAAGATCATCTGCTGCTTCTTTCAACCACTTTGTGACAAGGTCTAAAGAATCTGGAAGAGCAGGGGAAAAAAATCTTGTTAAGGAAATTCCTTTTCAAAGTTAGCTTTTTCCACCAATAATTTCCAAATAATCCCATTATTTACTATTACTAATGCCCATGATATCAGGTATGACATGCATTTCATTTATTGCATATCAAGCAGAACATCTAAAATAAAACCACACAGCTACAGGAAATCAGAGGTGAGATGATGCTGGATAATCATGCCCTACACTGTATTAAAATTAAACTGAACATACCAAGGGCAAAACTATTATTCAGGCAGATTTTTTCTAACCACAGTTTTGGGGCACAAGCTGTCATTTACCATATGAATTATAGAACTTTTAAAAATGTCTGATTTCTTTTCATGATCTACAAGCAACAACACGCAGTTTACTGGGGAGTCAGAGGGGAAGAAAGAAAGGAACAAAGTCATACTTGGCTGTTTCTCAAGAAACTCCTGAAACTTCTTTCTTTCATATTCACCAGACCGCTGCATTAATTTTGGCCTAATACTACTGACAGCGAAGTTTGCCATATCCATTTTCATTAGGTCTAATACAGAGAAAATTGCTCTAAACAAACAAACAGAAAAAGTTATTCAAGGCTGCAGATGTTTCAGAGGTGCTATTTACAAGATTTATTAGAGATTGTCTAAGGAAAGAGCAAAAACATGCATGGGAAACAGTAACAGGGTGCTTAACAAATTCAGAGCATGAGACAGAGAAAGCTGAAGCAAGCATGTACATGCATGCATGTGCCTCTTCCAAGTAGGAAATAAATCTTGCTCTCCTGTAAAAAAGCCTCCATGGAATTAACTTCACCAACTCCATAGATTTAATCTCCCAAGATGTGCAATATTGTATATGAAAAGATATCTGGGTTTCCAAGCTTGCATGCCATGTCTGTTGGCAGCCTGGAAAGCCAACCTCAGTGGGAAGCAAATCATCAGGCCCAAGGGGCAAAAAACAAAAAACAAACACCAAAAAAAACCACCTTAATTTCAAAGCAACCTAATTCCTGCTGGCAATATTTCTGCCAAGTCAATTCTGAACTCCTGGAAGCTTTTCAAATTAGAAAACAGCAAGGTTAATGAAGCTTCACCCAGCTGTTGAGACCTTGAGCTGTTCCACTGAGAACATGGTGACAAAGCAGAAGCCTGGATGCTCCCAGGTGTGGAACACACACTCCCTTTAGAACTGACAGGGCACTACAGAGGGAGTGGGGTAAAGACAGCTCAAACTGGGAGGAAACCAATAATACTTTTTCTCTATGCTCCTGCATGCTTTTACCACCTTCTGCTGTTGATATTCAATTCTGATACAAACTGACTATTCATCTGCTACCTCAAGGCTTATTTGCATTTGACATTTAAGCAAATGTCCTTCAGTGACATGCAGGCACCAGACAAATACTCCAACTCACCAGATCAGAGATGGTCCTTGTTAATGACTCCTGGTGCATCTCTCCCCTTCACACTCTCACCTATATTCTTCTCCCTATCACTGTTTTTTCCTAGGAGTTGCAGGTTGCCCCCCCGCCCCACCTCTAAAATGATTTAAGAGATTCTGACCATGACTAATAAACACATTTCAGTACCTGAAAAGAGGAACTATTTCATTAATATCTTTCAGTTTCTTAATGTCTTCATCTCGAGCTGGAGCACAAAGAGTCCCCATCATCCCAATAACAAATTTGACCAACTTAGAAATGTCAAGGGCCCCATTCTCTGCTTCCTGTTTTATCAAATCCAGGTCAAGAACTTCTGTAATCTGGCTTCTCAGCCTAGTATGGCCAGGCAACAAGAAAGACAGAAGACTCTGAAATGGAAAGTTTTTAACAGTGCATTAGTTCCATATATCAAAGACTACAAGGATCAAACAGTTACTGAACCACTTACTGGATTATAGAATCATAGAATGGTTTGGGTCAGAAGAGACATTAAAGATCACAAGATCACTTAGTTCCAAATCCTGCCACCGGCAAGGTTACCTCCCACTAAACCAGTCTGCTTAATGCCCCATCAACATGGCCTCCAACACTTCCAGGGATGGGGCAGATTCTTATCTAAACTAATTGCCCTTTACCAATTGAATTTATCTGATTGGTTTTTTTTTTGAACCAACCACTCACCAACTCCAAAAGTGTTACCTTGTGCTGTGTGATACTGAAGTTACTAAGTGGTAAATTCTCTGTGGCACAGATCAGACTGTTGTGATTGGTTTTATCAGCCCAGTGTTGGAGCATCTCACTGATTCCATAACTAATACCAGTGCCATAACTGGTAGCTTGGAATGAAGGAAGCTTGGAATTATGGAACTAGTATTGTTTAACTTTATTCACCTTACATGGTTTTGCATTGGGTTTCACATTCAAATTTCTCCTCTAGGATTATATAGCTTATACACGTTCACAGACAGTGATACAGTAATGAAAAAGAACATGAGAATCTTTTATGAAAGATTCTCCTACCACTTTTGCTCATTCATATCAGTGTAGCTACTCAAATTCAAGAATCTCCTGTGATATCACATATCTTACCTCTTTAATTTCTCCCAATAGCTTAATTGCATGATCATATGTTGGGGGGTCTTCCTTCAGCTGAGCTTCCAGACAATCCCAAAAAGCTTTATGAACAATATCTCTGACTTTCTTTTCTAAGCTGTGAATAAACATGTTAAAAAAAATGATACTTGTCTCTGCACCACCTTACAAAGATAACCTGCAGCTCCTGAACCACAGCATGTAATCATAGGAATATAATGTAATAATAACTATACGACAATTAACAGAGAGCCATCATTTTAAGTTACTCAGAAAAGCCAGAAAAACTGGACAGGATTTGGAATGGCTTATGTTCTAATAAAGGGTTACACACATGCAAAAGTAGCTACAAATTAAAATTCTTCCAAAGTATTTATCATATGCCATATCTAGACTACTGGAAGAAAAAGAATAAATCACAAAAATTACAGTTTGTCTTCAACAAAAGACCAATATTCATGTTCCTTTTAAATCCCCACTAAGTAAAATCAATTCTACTACTTAAAATTCATTAGCAAAACTAACAGAAATTAAGTAACTTCCCTGACACAAAATCTTCTGTTTCACTGCGTAAGTATTGCACCTACTCTGAGATAAGGGCTCAGACTACTTTGTATTAAAAAACAACCAAAACAAAAAACAAAAAAAACAAAACAAAACCCCCAAAAAAACCAACAACAACAAAAACAAAACAAAAGCAAAAAAACCAAAAAACCAATGCTTCACTACCAATTCCCAATTCAAAACACTGCCAGGCTCCTGTTCACACTAGGTGTTAACTTCAACACTGGAAAAGTAAAACAGTCACACATACCTGGGCGCACACAGAGAACCCCCAGCAAACACCAGCTTCCCAGGGCTCTGACTCCAAGTGCAGCTGAGGCAGTGCCTGGAGGCACTTCTGCCCTGTGGCTCTCCAGGAGCAGCCAATACAGGCTCTACTGAGTGCCTACAACTGCAGCTACAGCCTTCACAGCTGCTTTCTCCTCCAACCACTTCAGGTATATTCGAGCTGCATGGGACTCTTAAGCTTGAGACATAAAGAAAAATCCCAGCCTATAATCCAAGCCCCCTGCCTTTGCAGTCAGAGACATTTCTAGTTCCAAGCAAGATCTCTCACTGCTAATGCTACGGGGAACCACTGCTGCTTCTTTTTCTTCCAGCATGACCAATTTCCACAGAGGACAACAATGCCAGTCTTCCGAATGTCACCTGCAGCATTCTCTCCTGCAGCACTCATGAAGGCAACGTGCTCTGGGGTCTCTCTCACAAATAGATACACAAAGACAACACTGGTCCCAATGGGGACCAAGTTCCTTCCATGAAATATGCACTCCCTTTCCCAAATCAACCTAGGAGACTGTCAGCCACACCTCACTGTGTGAGAGAGAGGAACAGCAGATGAAGCTTCCTCTGTTCTCCCTCTTCCCTCTCAGCAGGACAAAGAATTACTGTAGAATCACACAGAGAAGGAAAGCCTTCAAACTTGAAAAGAGCAAGGACTAACCTAATAAAACACAGGAATCTCTTCCCAAAATATCCCTGAAGAAACAGATAGGAAAAGCTAAAATAATCAGTTTCATTTTACTCCCACAGGCAGTGAAAGCTTAAACATTGTGAGAAAAAGCATTACCCACATCTGCCAGACTGGGATACTGGGGACAAGGAGACACAACAGAAACCACAGCACTCTGGGATTTGCACCACACATGTCCAAATAATTACTGCAAGAGGTTCACCTTTCACACATATCTGGGCAAGCAGAACTGCACAGTTACCACCTTCTTCTTACATTCTTTCCTACTTCCTCCCAGGCACTGCCAGACAAGGCACCAGCCAGAGCCTTCACCTGATCCCCCAGACTGCTCTGCAGCTCTACAGACACAACTTTATCTAGGTATCTATTTGGTAACAACCTTACCTGTGTTCTGGTAACTCAGCTGGTTTTATCTGGAAGTCTCCATTCACCACGATTTCATGTGCCAGTGCCATGTTGGTGACTCCTTTTGCTGTCTCCATGAGCTCTTCTATTGACACAGGCCGAGAAGGACTGGCTGCAACATCAATTACACTGTCAGTTCTCTATAAAAGCCTGCAGAAAAAGTCTTTTGGGCCCTTTCCATCCTGTTGACAGGACAGAGGGTCAAATGACAGCATCAGCTGAAGGTTTTTCTCCTTTCCTTGACCCTTCCTTTCCCATCTGGTGGATAACACAGGTTGGGAGTATTACAAAAAACGAAAGAGTGAATCCCAGCTGATATTCTGGGCTCTGTATGTTAATTGCTTCTATCAAGCTCTTTTAAAAACCATATCCAAACAAAACTCCACACCCAAACCAGTACTTCTTTAGCATCGCTTAAGAGCATCTTGGCATCTTTCTCCACACTGTAGGAAGAAATAATTACCAACAGCAGCATTTTCAACACACTGCTTCCCCAAGTATTGCGCAAATATTGCAATTTCAGTTTTACATTTTTCAAGGAAGTGATTTCATCATTAAAGCAGTCAACAATCACCATCTCTGTTAAGCAGCAGCACACCAGCAGCTAATTATTCTCACTACTTCCAATGCAACTGGCACTCCTCCAAACTTCCCCCCCCACCCCAGAGGCCATCACCCAAGCAACAGAAGACATCAAGATCTAGTGCCAGCACCAATGCCTAAGACCTCCTCCTGTGGCAGGCATTTGGGACTGACCAGGATGGGCCAACAGCCTCAGACTGGGACCTGGGTTAGTGCCTCGATGGATCCATGCCATTCACTTCAGCTACAGCTCAGGCATAGGAGCAACATACTAATCCCAAAGTGAAAGAAACCAACCAGGGATCTTCATAGGCTGGGCTAACTGAGATATGTTTCAGGTGAACTATTAGTACCACCTAATTTGATAATCCATGTTGATTGGACTTAAGTAATTACATAGAAAAGGTCTTCCAAAGTAAGTGACCATCACTTGTCTGCCACTCTGAGCTCTTCTGAGTTTATTGTATGGTTTTAATGTGCTAATTTTTCATTAATATCTTGCTCTTTTCATGCAGCCCTGCTAAATTTTTATTTCCTTTTGCTTGGAGCTTAATCTTGCGTAGTGACTCTGGGAACACTGCAAGGATTGATATTCTGAGAAGAACCAGCAGACAGCAAAGTTCACAGTGCTCTTGTCTGAGTGCCAAATGACTTCACTCCAGCAGTGGGTGCACTAAGAGCTAAGACTCTTTCATTGACCAAAGACTGCTCTTAAAACACATTGCTTCATTCTCATGCCTGCTCCCTTACACGAGGGAAGGGCTTGAAACCAAACCATTTCTTTGTTGTACAATGCAGCACAAGACTGGGCCATGCTTTTCACTTCCACATGTTCAGAGCCTCTCTCCATACATCCACCCTGTGTCCAACCAGGCAACCAGCAAGGCATAGGAACACAAATTCCCTCAGAACATCTCCCTGATGTAACAGAACACTAAACACAACCCTAAACCTCAATTCATAGTGAACACTATAAAAAAAAATAAAAGAATGCAGCAAACAAAATGTTACTGCTGAGCCACTCTTCACAGCAATTTAGAACTAGCTATGTGAGTGCTTCTGCCTCTTTTGAATTGAATCCCTGAAGCCAGAAAACTTCCCCTTGGTTTTACCTATATATTTGCCAGAAATACTTGGTAGCCATATTGCACCCAGATCCTCATGTTAAAAGCAGATGACAAAGAAAAATATTTTAGGAACAATATGCTGTCCTGCTTGACGCTGGAAGTAATATTAGGATTAAATATACAACTTTCCATCTATATTGTGAGGGGGCTGCCAGGACATCCCTTTGTTGATAACAGCTTTCCTTGCCCTGCAGTAGGAACAGGGGCTGCAGCAACCCAGAAGGTGCAGCTGATAAGGCAAACAGCAGAGACAGTTTAGCTGGAACACACTGGGGTAGTGCTCATCCCTTCCAAGAGCACAAATACACCACAGTATTTAGGATATATATGGCTCAGAGCAATGTGGTCATTGTGTACAGCTAAGGAAATGTACACATCATGCGTCCAATTAAGAAAAGAAAAAAGAAAATGAGGAGAAAAGTGTTACAAACAGTTTCAAGGTGTATCATCAAGAGTCACACTACATTTAACTGCAATACAGTCAAACTTGCACAGACGCTATGAAACACTAGGATTGCCTCTAACTACAATTGTAGGATTTACTATTTTTTATTGTATTTCATAAAGCAGTTTTGCTTACACTTTGGTGTATCATCCCTGTGTGACCCTGGAGCACTCTGTCGTATTCGTTTTCGGACAGACTGATCTGAGTTGTCCAAGTTCTCCTCATCATCCTCCAAACCACTCAACTTTTCTTCACTTGAATGTAGCTTGTCAGGATTCTGAGACATTTTCAGTTGGTTCTTTACAAAAAGAAAAAAATATGAAAAAGGGAGTGAATAAGCATTTTCTGACATGGCTGAGTGGGTAAACATCACCAGAAGTCCTCCTGATTAAGACAAAAAATTAAGAATGAAAGAATTCTTATGAGGAATTACATGACGTCATCCCCCTAATGGCAGGAGACCTGGACTCAGTGACTCACTTCCCATCTTCCACAAAATGGGATGCTTTCAACACAGCTACCATTTATTTAATCTGCAGTCCTAGTAAATTCCCAAAATTCTGAAACTGTTCCCTTGCCATGATACAGATGAGAGAAAAAGATATTTCTTTCCTAGCATTGCCTCTGAGAGAACCATGAAAAACACCCCCAGAACAATATTACAAACATGTTTTGCAAAAAGATTATGGCAAATGAGACATTTCCTCACTACACAGCAATAAATCTTCCTGAACATAACGTAATTCCTGAACTATGATCTGCCCCAACTGCTCAAAACTTAAAACCTTTCACTCTGAGCCATCCAAAAGCATTAAGAGGCAAGAAAATAAGTAGAGAGAAATTAATATAAAATTCTAGTCCCATATTTTATTTCATTTAAGATTCCTGATTTATGCATAAAATATTACAAATGCTTGGGGTTTTTAATTAAGACAGTAAAGAACAGTTATTGTATCTAAAATATTGATTAGACGTTATATATTAAAGAATATATCACATTGAAAATACCTGCAGAGTACCCAAAGTTACACTGAAAAAATTACCAGCAAAAACCAAGTCTCACTGCTCATTATCTTCGCTTACTTCATTCTCAGATTTTCCTACAAAGAATGTAACTTCTACATGCACCATGGAAAACTATCATGCAGGAAGCTGCTGTTCAGACTTTAATTTTACAGAAATCTATTCGAGAGCATATGATGTCTCTAAATTAAATAACCTAGATGTTCTGTGAAGTGGGAGTCAGGAAGAGTCTGCCTTTCAAAATAAAAGAAAGGTCCTGGAAAGAGAACAACTTCTTCTTTCCCCTAGTATCCCACCATCCTCACTGTCAAATTTTGAAAGAAGACGAGTTCTCAGCAAGAGATACACTCTCCAGAGGCACCTCACAGCTACTAAGAGATAATACAGCATCAAAAACTACACTGAAGAGGATGCAGCAGAAGGCAAGCAACAGAGTAGAAATATAAAATGCTGCACTGAGATTTATTTTCATACAACAGCTGTAATAACTAACCCTGCTCCACCAGTGCTTAAACTGATTGCACAGCGTGATTCCACAGGACAGCTGGAAAGCTCAGGGCATGTAAGGAACAGTTCTGCTCTACAGCAATGACTCAGGATCATCATCTTGCTCGATGCATGAGAGACAACAGCATGCAACACTTGCCCACAGCACTGTGTCATTTCTATTTTAGAAAACAGCATGAAAAGCTTGGGATAAAAGGAAAGCACCCTTGGCACACAGGCATCAGTACAGGTACTGTGAGACTCATTCCACCTCTAGGTGGAACAGAGTCCCCAGCGTCCCTGCTCCAGACGCTTGGTCATCTTCCTGTTCACATGCTGGGACAAAGAAGTGTCAGTCTGTCACAGCTGCAGTCACACTGCCAGCCCTAGATCAGGCAGGGAGAGCCTCCAACCGGCTGTAAGAGCAGCTATCCCAACCAGCAGGCAAGTAGGACATTCTCCAGGAGAGGTGGATCTCCTGTCTAGAGGACAAAAGGCCTGTTACTGGAAACACTCCACCAGCAAGAGGATGAGGAGCTCTGTTAATAAAGGAGCTGCTCACAAAGAAGATCATAGCAACCGCTGCAATACAAAACATAAAATGGGACTGGTTAAAAAGAGAGAGAAACCTGTTGTTAAATTTGGCTAGGATAAAAGCATTATCATAAGGGCTCCCACATCCATTCCAGACTAGACAGTTGTTCTTCTAATACGTTCTCTTCCTCAAGGCATCCTCCTGAAGTCAAATCCGAACTACAAAGATGACTCAACCAAGCCTCACTTAAGTCTTTAATGCACACAACACTTCCTAGGGCCTTGCAATCTCTCACTGTACTTTATCCTCAATAGCCTGAGAAAAGCAGAGAAATATAATACACCCCACTTACTGAGGGGAAACTGAGGTTTTGAGTTCAGTTTCCTGAGGACTCACAGAAGATAAATGACAGGGACAAGTTAATCAGTCTCCTGATTGCTACCCCCAGCTTTGCCCAGCAGGCCATCATTTCTACTACACAGATTACATCCTGAAGTGTTCCCTTCCACAAAATGGTAGCTCAAGAGCTACAGCCTCAAACCCAGCCCAAGTTTTAGTTAATTACCATTTGTTTTTTAAAAAGTCCCATTTCAGCCATGCAGGGCAGGTAGAAGAACTCCCAGGCCATTCTACCAAATGACTGTTCAGCAGATGAGGTAAACAGGCACACTTGTTGGTTTAGTTGTTTAGTTTGCAATAGTCTGCTCTTTTCTGATGGATTACTGCTATTATTTGCCAGAACACATCTAGAACATATCCTGCTGCCACTGGGTAAATAAGCTTGACAATACC
This sequence comes from Grantiella picta, assembly GCA_013397955.1. Lineage (NCBI taxonomy): Eukaryota > Metazoa > Chordata > Aves > Passeriformes > Meliphagidae > Grantiella > Grantiella picta. Next base: position 320,248 of record VZRM01007522.1, on the reverse strand, counting down.
TCTTCCAGAAGCATGATCACCTCTCCTTTCACAGAAACAATTCTGACACTTAACAGAGCAAAGTCTACATCTTGGCATTTTCCTTCAATTTATTTTTAATGAAAACAGAGATGTAAGAGAAAAATGCAAAAAATTACAATGCAAACAAAACCCTTCCCACGGGTTCTTTTCATTAAAGGTCCTCAAATCATCTGATGTGCACCAGTACTAAATAAACTTCACTGTGCTCCTCTGGAGCACACACAAGATTGGAGCAGCAGCTCTCACTCCCAGCGCTGTTCCACTGAATGACACAGGACCTGAGAGCTCTGCGGCCCGAACACACCGGGCTGCCTTTCCTCAGGCTTCACTCCACCGCCAACCTCTCTCCTCTTCCCTCTGTTCACCTGCCACATCACAACCTGCTTTCCCTTCTAATCCACTAGCAGGCAAGCCGCAGCCTGTCCCCTGTCCCTCTTCCAAATTAAAAGGGATGCTGTGAAATTCCACTGATTCCCCTCCGCCGCCTGCTCCGTGTGGGGCCCTCCCAGCTCCATCGGCATGTCCATCACCACGCGGAGCACACAGGGCACCNNCGCGCACCACCCGGGCCCCCGCCCCCACCCCCTTCCCCACCCCCCCCCGCCCCGCCAGCAGCGCCGCCGCTCCAGCCCCGCACCGGCCACGCACTCCTTGCCACCCCCTCGCAAGGCTCGGGAGTTCATCAATGGGCTAAGGGGGAAAACGAGCCCGGGTGGGTTTGTGGGCTCCTGGGCCGAACGGGGAGCGGGGAAGATGCGTGCTGAGCCCNGGCGGCTCTCAGGGCAGCGCGGCTGTCGGGCTGTCTCGCTGGAGCAGCTCCCGACCCCAACCAGAGCCCCCCTCAGCCCCATCACACAACGCTCATTCACCGCCCCAGCAAGCAGGGAAAACAGCCCCGGCTTGTCCTTAGACACCTGATCCAGGTCACAGTGTCAAAGAGGAAGCTGAGGCACTCTCAGAGGAGCTGGGTCAGCCCGTGGAGAGTAAGGAGCTGGTGCCCCTGCCCTGTGCCCAGCTCGGAGCGCTCCTGCCCCGCTGTCCCCTGCAGGCTGCCTTTCCGCGGCCCGAAAGCAAACTCGGCCCCAGAGCCAGCGCAGTGACTCACAGGGCAGGGGAGCTGGCATTCGGGACTCTCGCTGCAGCACGCCGTGCCCACAGGCAGCAGCTCCTGTTCTAGACAGGACTGCATCCTCTTAATCCTCATGGTAAAGCAGGCAGGAGGTAGAAAGGGAAAATACTTCTGCTGAAGTGCAAACCAATCCACCACCACTACTTCCTTAGGATTTCCACCCCCACATTTTTCTGAGGAAGTATATTAATTAAAAAAAAAAACCTTTCAGTTCAAACTAAGCACTATAAAATATAACTACAAGAAAGGCTTATACTAGTTTTCAGGAACTGACTATATTTAGAAGTCCTTTCTACTTATCTAGAAGAAGCTTTGTACATGTTTGTCTTTCATCCCCCATCAGGACACAGTAAAACATTGTCCTGTTGCACACCAAGTCCTTCAGCACCATTTCAGAGAAACAGCCAGGCCTCTGGCAGCAGACACCACTAATGACTGATTGCATTAGTTAGCGAGACATGACAGTCTGACACAGGACTGTGTCTTTTAAGACAGCTCACCGCCTGTGACTCCAACAGTTATTACTACTTTGTTGTCATAATTAAATTAGCTTTTGTTTCCAAATAAAAGAACAGAGCTCAACAAATTAAATGGAACAAAATTTGGTTGGTTTTTTTCTTCCAGCAGCAGCTGTAATGAAGTTTTGGTGACATCATTCCAAAGATAACTCCACAAGAGTCAAAAATAGATTTCTAATCATGTTATATATATATATATATGTATATGTATATGCTTGCAGTTACCTGTGTTGCAAAGCTTGGGATTTCCACTGTAGACCAGCCATGGATAAGAAATGCCACAAGAACAGCCAAAGGCCCTTCCTTTGCTCCAACACTTTTCTAATTACAGCTGGTGCCATCAGTAAGAGTTACAGACAGAGCAAAACATTGGGGGGATGAAGATAACCAGCCACTAACACTACATCCTGTGGCAACTAAAGCCAGACTGACCTAAAAATCCAGACTGATTTTACCATCCCAGGAGAGCCAATTCCTCAATATGGTGCCATTTGAGCTTAAAACAGCACAGTAATTTGTCACACACATATGGAGGATAGTTAGAAAAGAAGAAGAAAAGCTGTGCAATATCAAGCAGAACATGTTTTTCAGCTCTGTCCAGCACACAGCAAGTCAAATATCAATGCTATGTGACAGTCAGAAAATCCAAGGCAAGTTAGAAAAAAAGAGTTCAGCATAAAATTCAGTGCTGGGGCAAAAGGTGGCAGAGAAATCTCATTCATGGTGCCTTCCATCTCAGTGATTTTGATACTTGAGTAGAGGGAGTCAACAGACTTGGCTTTTGGGTAGGAAAAGGAAGGATTATTTTGGTCCTATAGCAATTAAGAATGAGAAAAGCTAAACTCAGGAATAATTGCATAAATTCCATCCATTTTCACAAAATAATTTTATTAGGCAGATACATGAATATAAAAGATTTACAAATATATTAGTGTTTTCAATGCTGGGGGTATACAAAGCAATCAATATTAAACATCTCACACACACATATTAGTAACTCTGTCTCCAAAATACTGCATAAAAATACTTGGATTACTACTATGAAACTGACCTAGCAGCCTCTTTCTCTCTTTGTCAGAGAGCTTTGAATCTTCATCAATAGCTTTCAGCAGAGATAGCAGCTCGTCTTTTGTGGTCTTCTCTGTGTTGGAGCGATACTCTCTTTCATCAAGTTTTTGGCAAAAGGTATAACCTGAAAGGAAACATGAGACCTTCAGAGGGTTATCACCACGCTCCACCCCACCCTCGAGATTCTACAGATCCACCCTCCTTTAGATCAAATCAGTCATTGTTACAGCAAGTCTTTTTCCATCACCCATTTCTCATCTGGGGGCATGGCAAGATGAAAAAGCTCAGTTTGAAGCGTTACCTGTTATCTTACTGGGATCCTGGCCTTTCTGCAGAGCCAGCAGTTTAGTGCTGACCATTTTGTGCAATTTCCCTGGGATCTGGAACAGAAAGAGAGGACAATCCAACAGCAGCTTAGAAAAGGTAGTTCTGTGCGAGCATCCAAGATAACCAAAACCTGGCCATTTTCTAGCTCTTACCTTCAACACGTCTCTTTGGTTGTCCATGAGAAACAAGATCAGGAGATCAGTTTTCCCTCTGGATAAGTTTTTATTGTTGATAATAGCTTTAGAGAATGTTCTTTTCACAACCATCCTGTTGTCACTCTAAAGAACAAAGTGAAATAATGAGCAAAACAGGAGAGTTAGTCTCCCCTATTAAGAAGGGCACCATGTTTGTTCTTCTGAATCATTGCTTTTCCTGTACTGAAAAATTTAAGCTATAAAGGTGTTTTCTCACCAGTACCTGGGGCCTATGGGTTTCAATAAGTTTAAAGCAACTGCACACTTACCTCCTTCTGTAGCTTGAGCTCAGACTGATGTGCTGCAACAGCCATGAAGTACAGCAGTCTCCTGAACTCCTCCCTGACTTGGCTGTCTAGGAGTTTCAAATAGAGTTGAACAGCTTCTAAAGACTGCTCCATCTTCCCATTCACTGGAGAGAGAGAAAGGTATCTATTACCATATTCATTTAAATAAATGTTACAATAAAACACCTAAATTAGCCACTGAAGACATGCCCATCTTTCTAAACAGAACTGGCCAAACACAGCAATTCATTCTCACAAAAACCTCCCAGGCTGATGAGAGTTGCTTGCAGACTCTGACAACATCCCACACTCAGGCATTCAGCCTGACATTTAAGCTCCCTTGTAATTAAGTTCAATTACAGTTCAGCCATCTTGACTGGGATGTGAAATACTGAAAAAGGAAAATGGTTCTATTAAAGAAAAAAAAAAAACAATGACCTCTTGTTGTGGTAATGAAAATCTCCCAAAAAACAAGGAATATGTCCTAGATACAAGGGCTAGTTTGATGAATTAATTGCAAACCACTCTGTAGATCTTGGCTAAATTTTAATTTGCCTTACTATGCAGAATAGCCATTTTAGATGTGTGAATTATTTAAATGCAACAGGTTGTACTAATATCCTTTATGATGTAGAGTGGAAGAATAGGATATAAACGCAAAGTATTCCAATGAACACGGAACAAGAATAATCAAGGCAGAGAACTATGAAAAATAAGGAGATCTAGGACAAAATGTTAATTGAGAACTGAAACATCAAAAGCTAACATGCTGTCTAAACAAAATTTAAGAAACATTTCTGTGTAAATAAAGTAAAAGTTGTGAATGGGGCACAAAGCACCCACACGGCTTTCAGTTTAGCAATTACAGCCTAAATATTTACACTTAGGCTATATTTATATTTCATTTCCCATGGATATCCAACTTCCATGGATACCAACTAATACCAAATTACAGCGCTCTGGATTCGCACCCATTCTACATAGAGCTGAACAAAGATTACAGAACTGCATACAGTCAAAACCAAAATGTCAAAGAGCAGTCTTTATGACTAGAAATTAAAAAAAAAACAAAACAAAACCAAAAAAACCCCAAACAAAGAAAAACAAAACAAAACCAACAAAACAAAATTTGCAGAAGTCAACCTTTAATCTTGGCTCCTGAGGTAAACACTCATTTTCTCAGCACATATCTCACACAAGCATGGGAACATAGCTCTAATTTACTTACCTAATAGTTCTGCAATTCCTAAATGTATTTCAGACGCATACTGTAACAGTGGCTCCTTTCTTTGGCGGTAGTATCTACCAAGGTTTTCAAAAAGCAGCAGTTTCCAGGCATCTGCTTTATATGGCTGATCAGGCAGGTTCCTGCTAATATCTACCACTGCATGATCTGGAAGATATTCCAAGCAATCTATTGCTGCCGAGAGCCACTCGTCTGTCCTGGAATACAGAGGGATTTAGGTTTGTAGCACTGATTGTGGATGCCCTTGAGAGCTGGCTGCAATGCTTTCCACAGAAAGCAGGTAGACTGGTTCCTCCATCACAGTGAAAACTGCATGTGTAGGCACTTAAATCTATTAGAAATTCACACACACCACACTCCACCTGACAGATTCAGGTAGATCATAGCCATAAGCCTCTTTGTTATGTGTTTAATCAAGATGAAGAATTAGTAACCCACAAGTAAAGAGTCACAAGCAGTAAAACCCAAAGTCAATCATGGTCTCTGCTGTTAGATAAGGACACAATTATCACTAGGTAAACAAATGTGAACCTTGATCTGATTCAGATTTGTACAAGTTTTTCAGAGAATGTTTTTAACTCTATGCACACAGCATTCTTAGCTCTTTTAATAGTGTAGGAGGAACTAAACTAGTTCCTCACAAGTAATGTCTCTAGGAGAAACTTTCATGGTGATTCCAAAACCTCTATTCATCCCTCAGTGCAGCAAAGAATTTCCTTTCTGAATACCATCAACTATTGTCATTGCACTCAAAAACCATTCCAGTGTTCAGCAAAAATTCTCAATTTTTTATTTACCAGTTATTCCAGTCAAGTCCAACAAGGATAAAAGTGCCTACTCATGGCTTTTCTGCAGGATTGAGAATAAGACATTTCTCCCCAGAGACCAACTATACTTTATATTCCCATGAAAAAAGAAAGTTTTCATAGCTGCAGAGGAGAGCAATGAATACTTACTGTGAGTCACTGAAAGCCTTGAGAATCTCTCTGTCCAGGTAGTTAGTCGTGATGACATATCCAGTTGCCTTCCTGGGTTGTGGAAGCTGAGGTCTGATCTCCTGGTGCTCCAGCAGAGACTCCAGGACAGGGAGGTCGACCAGCTGCAGCAGGCGAGCAATTGTTTGTTCTTGCCACACTTCATTAATAACTGGGAAGGATGGATGCACAAAGCACATGGAGACTCAGCATTTGCAAAAACTGATCAGAAGAAAGATAACTCCCCTTCCTCCCATCAGGTCTAACCTAATATCAGTTTTACCAAAATAGAGACTTGCAGTAGCAAAGCGTGGCTCTTACCACTTGAAGTGCCTTTTATCACCACAAAAGGCAAGAATTACCCATAACTACAAGTGCGGGAGAAATGCTTCTTGGAAAAGTCTGAAATGCTTTACACTCTTTGTGCTCTTATTTGCAAGCAATCTTTGTTCTAGATAAGGCATGAAAAAAAAAGTGCAACAGTGACACTCTCCTTATCAGAGCTTCCTTGAATATTTCCGTATGATGAAACCACAGTTTTTAGGATGCATTAGCACTTTTAATCAAAGGAAAAAACACATTAGATCATAGTTTAGTCTGAATGAGAACATGTGACTTGTCAAGAATAGTTTCACACAATGCTGAAGGAGTGCTAGATGTGCAGATACACAATTCAAAAGCTAGGGAGGACTTCTAGCTATTAGCAGACTATTTGCCCTGACTAAAACAAGCACAAAAGCAGTACAGGGAGCTGAGTATTATGAATATTCCTAACTCAAATCAAGCTCTATACATTGGGTATTCTTCTCCACAAAATTCAACACTGATTTCATTCAAGAGACAATGCCTCTTGTCTAATGAAATAAAAAGGCAAAAGGCAAGCCTGCAACAAATATCATTTGCCTTTTCATGACATGGTATTCAAACCAAAATACTGTGAATGTCAGTTTGCCTGCCTCTCCAACCTGAGGGGCATAAGTCTTTCCACTCCTACGGAAGTACCTTCTTTCTCTCACAGACAATGGATTGTGACATTATTTGGCTCACCTCGATGGGACAAACTATCCGAGACATTTACTCGAGGGCTATTTGCAGGCTTTAGAGACAGGTTTTCCCAAAGATCCTCCAAGCTTTCTGGTTTGAATTGAGTAGAGTGAAACATGCTCTTCTCACATCTGAAATTAAAAAGTTTTTATATATATCTGTATCCATATATATATGGATAACCAAACAAGTAATGCAACATACAGATATGGGTAACTGTCCCAAGATTAAAAAAGTTCTCCCATACAGATATTTACATAATCTTCCTCCTCTTCTCCCCTACCTGACACTTTTTCTGTCCAAATCACCCAGGAGAATGTATGATACCTTTAAGAATTACGTGCATGTAACAGCTGCATGCTCAATTCCTCTCTTGGAACTTGTCACAGCCAGCATCAGCAAGCTACTTCCACCATCACAAAGAACATTTAGGAGGAAGGGAAATTATTTTCCAAACCTCAAACAAAATTCCCCCCTCAAAACCTCCGGAGCTTTATTACATTACCCCCGAGGGTAAAGTGATGAGAAAATTAAGAGCTGTTCTTGAGAAACCTGGGAGGTGATTGCTCCCTAGTTATGGGGCTTGTTCATGCCACCAGCTAAGGGAAGACTCCAGAAACCTGGCACACTTCTGTGCATTGGCCAATTCTTCTCACAAATGCTTTCACAGACTGTCAGGTAGGCACAGAACCACTTCAGCCACAAAATTACTGTTCCTCCAAGCACAGCTCTATAATTTTAATTCCCACAGCTTCGTTTAGGGCACTGCAAGAACTTTTTGATGTCCATTATCTTTGACATGGATGTGACAAGCTGCATGTATCAACAGATCTGTTCCTGTCACTAAATGAAGAAATGTAACCCAATGGATCTGTGCCCGGCCCAGAAGAAAAACACCTTCATTCTACAGTAATAAAACACGAATAATCCTGTTTAATGACAGTTTGTCCAATATAGTCTCAGTCTTACTTTAACAGCTCCTTGTGATGAAAATATTTTTAAATACCACACATAATTAAAGTGGTTTTAATTTCTCATGAACTCTTTTTAAATAAAGACCTGGGACAGTTTACTTTAGTACAGAACAAGAGCTAGTGGCAGTGAGAGGAGAAGCAGGACAAAGGAATTATTTTTAATCACTGTTCCTCTACTTTTCCCATCAGGGTTTATGCACTCAAGTTCACATTTGCTACTCACGTGAACATGTCAATTGAATAAGGCTTTTGCTTTTTGGGTCAATACTATTTGCAATTTTCAAAAGTGCACATTGCTAAAACTACTCCATTAAATACATCTATGTAGCTTTTTGTAAGAGTATGTCAGAGAAGGTACAGAGATGAACACAACAAAAACTGTTTAAGGGAAGTTATTTGGCAAAGTGGCATCTACATGTTCTGCTTTGTGGGGGTTTAGTTAGTACCAGGGTTTTCTTTGCCCACTCCTAAAGAGACAGGGAAACAAAACCTCAGCATTGCACTTCCCTCTGGTTCTAGGATGGTATGCAATAGCGTAACAGCAGAACAGCCTGCTGCCCTGCCTGGGAACAAGTCATACATGCATAAAGGAACAGATAAAATTAGAGCTAAATTTGAAGTGTAGTGAAGCGAAGTGGATGAAAGGAGAAAACAATTTTTCCTTAGAACTTCCATGGACTACTGGTTTATGCCAGAGTTAGATATGCAGTGACTAAAGATTGCCCTCTTTGATGCACCTGAATTCCAGTTGGTTCTATTTATTTAGATTAGTATGTAAATGCACTTAATTTCTACCCTCTCACCTCCCTCCCCCAAGGCGATGTGATAACAGACAGAGAAAACAAGTAACCATGCAGGCTGAGTGATTTACTCTCCTCAAATTGCTGTTTCCTACCTGTCTTCCATCCACAAACATCTATGTAGTGTCTGTTTTTTCCCTGTAACCGTACAACAGTTTTCTCTCTCCCAGAATACATAACATTTTCCGTTTATAAAAAATTCCTTCTCTTCACCTCCATGTACTAACCTCTGTGGGGTACACTGCTGGTAATCTTTCTCAAGCTCTGGCTGGTTGGAGGCATTTGTGAATCTGTAGAGGCTGCTGCTGCTGTCTTCAAACACAGAGCGTTTGTCTTTGCCAAAGACCCTCGTCGAGACGGCCTCAAACACTTTGTAATCCATCAACGCTTGGCACACGCGCACTATCTTAGCCCGGGAAATATCCACATCGCCAAAATACTTGTTCTGCAGAAGATGGGCAAAGACAACATCCACTGCATCCGAACCAATGAAACAGTCATGGTAACACTTCAGGTTCTGGCGGCGCTTTTTTACTTCCACTTGAGTTTGAAGGGCACTGATAATGCTGCTCCAGACATACGTCGCTCCAAAAGGCTTCTGCGCCAAGCTAAAGCCTGAGAACACAGACAAAGACTGAATTCATGCTGCAGCGAGAAGAGAACAGCCCCTTTCCGGCTTCTAACTTTCATGAATCTCGTAAGGATTTAAAAATCTTTGAGACTTCCACTTTGGCTTGGGTTAATGCTCAGGCATTAACAATTTACTTCCTTAACAAGCCTGTCTGCTCTGTGCCAATGTCTCTCTCTCTCTGGTGGTTCCTCTCACTACATCAGCCTAAAGCTTTGCAATTAGGAGTTCCTGTTTTTTTCAGCCTCTCTCTTTAACACTGTGCTTTTGTGTGTCCCTCTGTCACCTAATGGTTACACTTGCAGAGCTACTAAGCACACAGGTCCCACAAACACGACTAGCTGTAAGTGCTTGTAACTCCCCCATTCCTCCACTAACACTAACAGAGCATCACAGATGGGCAGAGAAGAGGGAAGTGGGGATGAAGAGACACATCAGAACCTTGTTTCCTACAGGATTGTGCTTACGCACAAGCTACCTAACATCAGCGCTTAGCACACCACTAACAAGTCCGCGGATTCTCTCGAGACACCACTCCTTCAACACTTGTCCCACCTAGAAGTCTTCAGCCACCATGGCTCCAGCGTAGACCTCAGCTCTGTGTATCCAATGCCACTTCCTTGGGCCAATCTGTCTTCCCTCCCCCAGTGAAACCACTGAACTATTACTCATTTACCAGCCTGATTAGAATAAAATGCCAGCAGCCAACAGTTTGACCTGAGGCTACACTCAGCCTCCACAAGGACTTAAAAACACACCAAGTTTGCAGGTAGCACCTAACTGGGCAGAACAGCAGCCACCAGAGAGGCTAGAATTAGAACACGTTTCTCAGCAAGTCAGATGAATAATTTTCTAAGAGTGAAAGCAGAGGAAGAAGAGAGAAATCAAAAGCTGAAAGACAAAATATGGAACAAGGAGTTGGCAGCAATCCTACAGAAAGCCATCTGGGATTGTGACAGACCTCAAACCAAATGAATTAACAGTGCGATGCAGTGTTTAAAAAAACAACAACATGCAAGTCCTTCTGGAACATATTAGCATGAGCATTTTCCAGAGATGCAGGAGGTGTTTTTTTCTGTTCTATTAGTCTGAAGTGGCTTTAGTTAGAGAATTGTAGTCCAATTTTGGGCACCAGTTTCCAGCTGATCCCCAGCTACCAGAAAGCCCAGAAACTGGCAATTTAGCAGCAGAAAAAGGAAAGGCAGGGAGTCAGTAAGACTGGGAGAGAAAGAAGGGAACACAAATACCGTTGGAACACACCAACTCTTAGGAAGGACAGCAACAGTTATCTTTCTGAAAAGATTCGTGGTAGGGGAAAAAAAAAAAAAATCAAACCAGCTTTTTAACACACAGCATTGAACCAGCCAAGGTAGAAATCTCCCAGAACCTCTAGCTTCCAAAGCTTTAGAAGTACAAGACAAAAAAGGTACACAATTGCTGATACTTTAACCTGATGACACCTTCAGGAAGGCAGAACAAAAACAACGAACACAGAACTCACTTCTAACCCTACACTTCCCTAGCAACTATACTCTTTGGGAAAAAAAACCATAAACCGAACTCAACAACGCTGGTTCCTGTAACTAGAATAAATTCCAACACGAACAACGTGCAATACTTCAATTACAACCCACAGCTTTATCACCTCTTCCTTACACACGCAGAGCCTTCAGATCTGTTCTGGGGGAAGCGGTATTAAGTGTGGCATTAAGGCTATCAGTTCTCCCAAAGTTAACGTGCTCAAGGTACGGAAAGAAAAAAGGCAAAACCAGTTCCCAGCGAGCGCCCTTTCACCTCTTACGCTGCGCTAACGAGGCACCTGCTCTGAACCCGCGCTGGGGACACGGAGCTGCCCCGGCACCCACCCCGCCCGCAGCTCCCTGGCAGCGGGCGGGCAGCGGCGCTGCTGCCCGGTCNNNTCGGAGGCTGCCGCTCCGGGGCGGCAGAGCGGTGGCGCAGCCAGGACGGGGCCCCCGGGCGGAAGCGGCTCCCGGCGCCGCAGCGCGGCCAACTTTTAAACCTCGGCGGAGCCGGGAAAAGCGCCGAGCGGAGCTGCCGCCGGCGGGGATCC